>OY987315.1:35350713-35950713 GCA_963920655.1 Geranium rotundifolium
ATGAACTTTCATACAAAAACCACTCATTTGTTACTATCCATTAGTCCCCCCCGAAAGTCTTAAAAGTTATATTGTAATCCAGAAAAGCTATCAAAGATTGTTAAAGCTCAAAACTTCATCCACCAGTGCGCCCCCATTAAAAGGTTATCAAAGTGTTCAAAGGAATCAAAACTATCAAAGTGCTCAAAGCGATCAATGTGTCCAAAAGTTATCAAGGTTATAGTTCATCAAAATGTTCAAGTTCAAAGCCAATTCAGTTTACACCATACTGAGTTTGAGGGGCTTGTTAGATTATAGGCTCATTAGGGTTAGCCCATTAAAAAATAGCATGCATTTCCTTATTCCATATTGTAATAGGATTTCCTATTTAGTATGTTCTATAAAGGGGCATCCCCTATTTTATTTGAAAAACAAGGATAATAATATCAAAGTTAATATCATCACATCATGTTGGCTTTCCCTAAGCCAAAACCTTTACTATGGTCTGGTCAATCTCATAACGGTCATTTTCATCATATATGAGCCTTAACATGAAAGGAGCCGATTATGATCCCGGTCTTACCAACTATAGAAGTACCTGACTCACTTTACTAGGAGAGTCTACCAAAACAAGTCTCTGATACCACTGTTGCGGAGATCCGGGTCTTACCTAGAAGGAGCACCCAAGAAAGCTCATGTACACATTAGAGCCCACCTTTAACCCAAAATACTAGTATATCATGTTTATAATCCAATGTGCATATAAAATATCCTTATACACAATTCTCTTCCAATGTTGAACTTTGAACTCATATGTGAATCTAATAATCATCACCCACCTTATTCTATTCCTGACTGTTATTACGATGATTGCTGGCTTATTTTTTAGTCAGTAAGGATGTCAAATGTATGATCATGAAAGATGTCAAGACGTATGTTGAATCATCTTGTTCGACATCTTGTATGTCGAAGCATTACCTAGTTTCCTTAAATATGAAGATATTCGACGATTGTGAATCTAGAATATCTCCAGTTGTGTACAAGACTTTTGGGAAGTCTTGAGTATGTCATGATTCTGGAAAGCTTTCTGCCGTGATAGAGATTCTGAAAATATATTCGGCGACAAGGATTTGGGAAACCAAGATCTCTAGGAGTAAGGAAACTGTAATGCATTTCGTGAGTCATTTTGAAAGCTACTATAAAAGCAAAGGATTCACCCTTAGTAACGTGGGGTTTCTCCGAGAGAATACACAGAGCTCTTAGACATCAAGGACTTGCGGGTGGAGAGGCTGTGTATTCTTCGAAGTACGTTGTGTACCACTATCAGAATCGAAAGATCAAGTGTAAGTGATTGTGTTTTTGTGTGTATGCGTGATTGAAGTGTCACGTTCAAGTTAAACAACGACGTGTGACATCCGAGCAAGGAGAGTGCTCGTGGAGTGGAACCAAGACGAGGTCTTGGATTTAAGGACAGTCTCTGAGATAGTTTTGCACTTGTAATAGTAGCATAGGGTAGTGATTTGTGTGATGATCGCCGATACTTGTATGTTGTGACTTATTACTTCATAGTGAAACTATTCCACCGGCAAACTGCCTCCAGACGTAGGCGAGTTAGCAACGAACTGGGTAAACAATATGTTTATCACTGTTTACTGTTTCTGTATTGTTATTTTCTGAAACTGCTTATTGACAAATTGTTAAATACTTTGCAAATATATTCACCGAAGATTTCTGAACTGCTCTTTTTGAAAACTTTTGCTCCAATCAAAGCATTCAGCCTCCTCCGGCTCCAACTGTGGTGGCGTGTTAGATATTATATTATTATTATAGTTTCCAACTGTTATATTAGAGTTTAGGGTTAATATTATGTTTTCTTATTATATTATATTGTTTCCTATATAAAAAAAACATAATATTAACCCTAAACCCTAATATAACAGTAAGAAACTATAATAATAATATAACATCTAATATAATATCTAACAATATTGAAGAACGACTTAATGAAAATAAACTACAAGACAATGGAAATACATGTAGTAATATATGTTTGTCATGTGCTAATGAGAAAACATCTCCATATCATTGTTGTTAAGAAAATCTCAAATCATTGGTAATTTTGTCTAGATATTTTGTTTGCCCAAAATAGGCATGTCAACTTTCCCTCACCATCTTCGTTGTGTTCGAAGAACTTCATATTGGCAGAATTTTTTTTTTCTTGATCGAATCTGGTATGACTTGGACATATGCTTCACCTATACACGGCTTGAAAGTCTCTACAAAAATTTCAGAAGTCAATTACGAATGCCCCAACATTAAAGAATCCACTCACTAATGTGATGCATAGTTTGTACGATGCAATTGGTCACAAACTCATCTTTCGACAACCAAAGACAAATTTCTTTTGTGCAGCGCTCATATTTGTAACTGATAGCATAAACTCATCGTCAGTGATGCTAAAAATGTGTTGTGATGTTCCTCAAAAAATTTATTAATCATGAATCTATTTATCTTATTTCGTTTCCCTAAAGTGCAACGAAATACACCAAATCTTACATAATTGCTATTACCTTGAACTCGACAATGACCTATTCTCAATCTATCAAGTCATGAACATGTATAAGAAAATTCGTTCAAATTCTCTTTTTTTGCATTTAAAAACACTAACGTAAATAAGTCGAATCGAGCTAGTAATTATCAGAACTCAACTGAAAATGACAGTGCTCAAGTATTACATATCGATGTGGTTCTGCTCGTGTAACTTTTCATATAAATAAGGGGTGATGACAGTTGACTACACCCAACTATGTCACGTTTCAAATTTAATACCCCAACTTCCAGTTTTTCGAATAACATACCTCAAGTTTAAATAAGCGACACATAGCCCAACGTCTGCTAAATCTAACTGATTTGGTCTGTCAAAAAGTCTAAAATGCCCTCAATCATTTTGGTCTGTTAAACTGGTCTAGTTGGTTCTATTGATATGATTATGAAATGACTATCTTACCCCTAATTGAATACATAATTTAACTAATAAATTGAGGGCAAATCTGACTTTTCACTAACACAAATAATAATTATAATTTTTTAATAATTAAATAAATGTATTATCATTAAAATTTTATAATTATTATTTGGGTAAGTGAAAAGTCAGATTTGTCCTCAACTTATTAGTTAAATTGAGGATTCAATTAAGGGTAAAATAGTCATTTCATAATAATATCAATTGAACCAACTAGACCAGTTTAGCAGACCAAAATGATTGACAGTTAGATTTAACAGACGTTGGGCTATGTGTCGCTTATTTAAATTTGAGGTATGTTATTCGAAAAACTAAAAGTTGGGGTATTAAATTTAAAACGTGACATAGTTCGGTGTAATCAACTGTCATTACCCCTATAAATAATTCAATACATCATAAATTTAAATTTAAATTTAAATACAAGAAACACACATAAAATTAAATATAAACAAACCGATTTGAAGACAGAGTGTCACACGTGGGGGAGCAAATAGACCGACGGAGTGAGTGAGGGGTAACATTGCAAAATGCAGGTACTATCGGAGGGTAGAGTAGTCTTTTCGAGGATGGGAATATTTGGGAGGACGAAGATAAAAGATCTTGCAGATAATAATCAAGTGCGGACATGGCAGACAGCGCACTGCACCGTCGGCACATCGCCATCACAATCAGAGGCGGTGGGGACCACAGGGACACGTTGGGCCCACTTGATGAGACGTTCCTGCCTGCGGTCCCACCTAGCCCCCGCTACGCCTACTTGCACCATAATAATTTCCTACCCAATGCCCTCTTATCGTGTTCCCGCATCTATATCATTACTATTTTCATTATTATTAATTAATTCACTTATATTATAACCACAGATCAAATATACGTTACTGGGTTATCATGATTTAATCATTTCTTGTACAGATATAATTTAATTGGATTAATTGTTTATTTTATTTATAAGAAATAAAACTTGGGGAATACATAAATAAATAAATAAATTTGTGTGCCATTTTTACCGTATCGTGTGTATCGAATTGTTATTAAATAATACATTTGTTTTTATTGTAAAAAATAGGTATGGGTGAGTAATTAATTAAGATTAAGACTAGGGGCCCACACACACACCACAAACGGAGCGTACAGCACAGGCCGCGGCGCACGTTAGCATGAGGCGCGCACTGAAAGCAACCTCGGCCACTTTCTCACCCACCAAAAGGGGAGTCGCGTGCACTTCACGCACCACTTCTTTAAACTTTAAAAAGTAACCGTTGGAGTGGGCGAGAAGGGTCAATCTGCAATTGTTCGTGTTCGATGTGGACGGTATTGTCTTTAAGACATTAAATAATCGACATCTTCCAAATTTAGAGGGAGTGCAGGCCCGTACCAGCAAAAAAACAAAGTAAAAATAAAATACTGTAGAAATGGTTAGAATATTGCTCTTGTTGAGAGTTCTCGTTCGTTCTACATTTTTTCCTTTTTTTCAATTTAATAGTTAATTTAACTCTAGGAGAGGCCATGGGGGGCAGTTCCAGTATTTTACAAAAGAAGAGAGGCCAAAACGAAAAAATGAAAACCACCAAAACCCGCCTTCATTTTCCTCCTCCTTTCTACTTTCCACCCCCTCAACCTCCTCCGTTCTACGTTTCAACCCCTAAACTTCTCATTCCTTTCATCTATACCCTCCTCCGGCTACATAAACAGCTCCGACTGCAACAAGGTATAGTAATTCGCCGCCTCGTCCTCGAACTCCCACAAACCGTCGCAGACCAAAAACCCATCCTCGCCGCCGGCGAATTCTCCGGCGACATCTCCGGCGAGGTCGTCGCCGGAGTTTGGGATCCCGAGCTCGTCGTCGGAGGCCTCGAGCAGGTGCCTCATGACCCTCTCCTTGTCGTCCTCCTCGTTCGACACCGACGAGGTCGACGACGAATCCTCCAGATTCGCCGGAATCTCCGAGGAATCGGGTTCTGGGTCGGTCGGAGTCGGGGGTACGAGGTGGGTTCCGGCGGATTCGGAGAGTTCTTGCTGGAGGGAGGTCATCAGGACAGAGAGGTCCTGGGTCGGCTCTTCCTCGTCCTCGTCGAGGATCGAGAGGATGTGGCTATAGGACTTGACTTTCTTGTTTTCGTCGAGGTCCGAGAGATGGGTCTCGTCCCTCTGGCGCTTCAGTGAGCTAATTTCAACAGACGCCATTGATGAGAGCAACAAAAACAGAGTATTTGAGTCGAGGAGAGAGAGAGAGAGTTAAAGTTAATGGGATGAGGAGAGAGAGCGAGGGGTTGAAAGAGTTATATAGAGATTTTTTTGGGTCAAAATTTAAAAAAAGTGAGAATATTTTATTTATTTTTATTTTATCAAAAATTAAATAAATATCAAAAGGAGAGAGAGATAAAGAATAAAGATGCTTACAAAAAGGGAGGAGAGAGAGACAAAAAATCAGAAAAGGAGATACGTTACAGTGTTACTAACGTCGATGCGGTGACAATGCACGCTACTCGTGCCCGCCGTTGGATTCGATTCAGCGGTTGGTTTGTCAGATGAACGGCCGAGATCGGATCAAGATAAAGACAAAGCTCTACGAAGGTGTGATATTAAAGAAACACAGGTGTGACCAGTCACTGTATTAATTAAAGTTGTCAAATATCTCTTTTTTTTTATTTCATTTTCTTTTCTTTTATTTCTGGTCCCGTTCTTCGAGATAAGCCTCAAATAGTACACTTTTTATTTTAATTTGTTTATGATGAATTAATTTATTTATTTATGAGAGTGTGGAAATGTGAATATTGTGTGGCGTTTTGGGACCGTTGGTTCACGAAAATCACGCATCTAGAGATCACACAATCGGTGATGTAAGGCCAAGAAAGCGAATAGTAATGTGTGTGTATGAGAGGAGAGGATGATTCATGAGATATTTGGGTGTGTCTTTAATAATGACATGTTTTCTCTTCTTTTTCTTGATGTTGTAATGTGTCCTACAGATATAGGGTACCCTACTTAACATCCGTAGGGTATGCTATCTTCTTTTGTAATCCGAACATGAAAATAAAATAATTTTCTTAATAAAAATGGCAGACTGATGTTTTGTTAACGAAAAAAAAGTAATTTAAAATTTTATTTTTTAGTGCAAAATATATATATCTGTAAAAAATAATGAAATTACCCATATATATTAATAATTAATCTTTTATGAAGCAAATTTTAACCAAAAATTAAATTACAAATTTTGATTATATAAGTTTTAGTTGAAAAAATAAAGGGATTGTCCTCATGATGCAGAGGAGCGAGGTTTCGATCATGTCGGGAGAATTGGTATTGAACTGCCACCTTTCATGTTGGTAAACCTTACTCCCGTTAAGGGAAATGGCAGGATGTACGAGACTGTTGACTCTCTTAAACCAAAAAGTGTCCATGATGGAGTGCTTGGAAATTCAGATCATTCTCATATATTAGATGATGATTAGGAAACTGAAGTTCTAGAGGAGCATGTCCTGATGGAACCTCTCGCGGTGAACAGGTCGGATCAGTTAATGATCCAAAACTCTCAGTCAGAGGAATCACACCCTTCCCCAGACGCTAGGGAGAAAAGGTAATAACCCCAGATGGACCACGTCAGTTGGGGACACCAGTCGATAAACTCTCCAAGGCCAAAGTTCCCTGGGAGAGGACATCTATCAGGAAAATTAGGGGATGCAGAGCTTTTTAGCAGCTGCTCGTGGAAGAGCTGGATGTGTGCGACTCCAATTCTAGAAGGGATTGGGAAGAGGGAGGAGAAAAGTTCATGACCCATCGCTTAAGGAAAACCAAGACCACTCGGGATCTAGGGCCCAAACTTCTTCGCTCTGGAAAAGTGTTCGGGCACTGAGTTTGTTCAAGGCTCTTTTTTCAAAGAAAAGCGAATTTTATTAATTAAATAGCAACTAACATGGCATCAAGCCGGACAACTGAAGTTGCAGATGGTGGGACAGACCCCTCACCATTAATCAAATGGCTCACGAATTGGCCATATTTGTTTTAACTAACAGTAGATGTTAAAGACTCTTTTAGTCTTTGTATAGGTGGTTTCACCTTTTCTTGTTTCTTTCTTGTATTATCCTTTTCGCTTTAATAAATTTATTTCTTACCGATCATAAAAAATATTTTTTAAGAAAAACTTTTAATTTCTTTTGAAAATAATTCCTTATTTTGAGGCCAATTGCAATATTTTGTTCATTATCAAAGTACACGGCACCATTTTGCAAAAATAGAATAATATACAACACATTTTTACTATTTTTCTTAAATAACTATGTATCTTAAGTAGTAAAAGTTCAGGTTAAACAATTGTTCTAAACTCGTTACACCTTGGTTAGACAATTATATGAAATTAATTAGAGTTAAATAAAACTTAATTGAGAATTAATGAAAAAGGTCAGAGATTTTTTGAACTAATTTATTTGAATTATTTTGTAAAATGTTACAATATGTGCAGCTATTGTCTGGAGGATATAATAGAAGTTACAAATATCCAAAAATTCGGATCTTGATGGCAATGAATTCATCATTTCGTTGTCTACAACTTTGTAGTTTTGGCCGAGACTTGATTTTGGTCATATGTATATTGTTTGTAGCAAAACAGATTTGTGGATTGTGAATTTCTATTACTACTATATGTATAGTATAATAGGAGCTGCATCCCTCTAGAAATTATTATTTTCGGTTCGTTAAATTTTTCGTGTCGTCTTTTATGAGTTTGTTGTTTTAGTTGAAACTTGATTCTGATTGGAAGAACTCTTTTGGAATAAAACATATTCGTCAATGGTACTGAGTTCTGCCGAACATGGAGCTCAAGCATTAAATAATAAGAAATTACAAGATTCAAGAATTGAAAAGAAAATAAGCATGCCTTAGAACTCCAAAATGGGTTGTGAGCTCAAAAACTCTCCAATCTAACTCTTCATTGAAGTTTCATTCCGTTTTAGTTTCATACACGAGTCACATTCATGAAGCATCTAAAGGGAGTGTGATGAGCAAAAACGGGCTCTAAAGGGAGAAGGAATGAGTGTTAGGAGTTTGGGAGGGTGAGGGAAGTCAAAATTTGGAGAAGAAGTTCAAAGAGAGGGGATACTCGTTTCAGATTTAGGTCTCCTCTTTTTTACAGGCGATTTTCTGCAATTATGACTCACGAGTGTGACTCGTGTCACATTCACTTTGTGACGGCCTGTCACTCACCAACGTCACAGCTCTCTGAAATTTTGTAACGCACCTATGTGACGTGTGTCACATGGTTGCGTCTCATCTTCCAATGCCTTCAGTGTGTAGATTAACAAAATCCATCATTTTGATATATTATGGTCTCAAAACGGAGTTCGAACAAAAAATCTACGCAACCCAAAAATTTCAATTTTACTATAAAATTTTCTAAGACAATTTTCAGCTCAAATTCTCTACTTTTTACCCTCTCCACCTGCAAAATGGCAAAAGAAATACCAATGCATAAAAATTAATAAGATCGACTTTAAAATAGCCTATACAAGGACAGTTCGATGCTATAAATGCAAGTCAAAAAATTCGACATCCATCTCACACTATCAATTTGGTATACTTATTGACGTCTCCAACACCCGTCTCACTCTCACGTGATGATAAACAATAATTAATATTATGTAATGTTATCAAATGTGTGTTGAATCATAAAGTACAACATAATTATTTTTTTATCTGGTCTAAATTAAATAAGACGTATTAAATTATGGTCATCAATATCTAAAAATATGAGTTAATAAGAGTACAATTTAAGAAATCTAATATTTTCAGGCTCATATAAGGATAGATAGAGCTAAACTCCAGACAGACGCATTAAAATTCATCAGTACCGATTCTTATATATTAAAACTCAAACATTACAGGTCAGTTTTAAAAAACTAAGACTTATTTGACTTCTGAGTACTTTTTCATTTTTATTCTTGATAGTAGCATAATCATGTATCACAAACAATCATAATTTTGAGTAATTTTTCTAAAAAAATGTTCTCCACCATTAACCTCGTATCATTACATCACATCTTTAAAAAAAATGTACTGCAAATAATTTTATTTTAATAATCAAACTACAGTATTTTTTTAAAAAAATTGATTTTATTATGTTACTTTACACAGTGTTAGGATAACGGTGACATACAGAAAATTCTCGAACTCAATATAAAATCTTCATTCTTATCAAAAACGGTGAATCTTCAATTCGATTTTAACAGAGATGGAAATGAGGGTTGTCAGCTCCAAACCTGTTCCGTTGTCATTCCTGGATGGAACTTGAATGGGTGTGTTAATTGGGCACAAGAGTTGTTGATGATTAGCGGACAAAGTCAGAGAAATAGAGATGTTTAAGAAAGTCTTCTCGTACAGAACACGGGTCCTCCACAAAGTAATTAAAAGCCCTCTTATTTACGGACACGAAAAAGACCCATTACCACATATTTGTTATGTGCTTCCAATTTGTCTTTAAAGTTGCCAACTTCTTTCTTTCTTTTTTTCTATACACGAAGCTTCGTATGTCCCATTTAAAGCATATATATATGTACGGTTTCGCCACTATCAACCAACATTTACACTTTAATTTGATTAAATAAATATGGTACCATTATTTCTAACCCATATTAGTTGGGCTGCTTATGCGATTATTTATTACTGGTCTAAATTTTATCAAATATATATGTCGTCAGGATACAATTAATGTTTAAAAAAAGTTAGGCGTATTGCCGTGCTAGTCGAAGAAATATAATTTTTGCAGACTTATTAATTAAAGATTAAATTAATTGAGATTAATTTGAGTAGTTGAAGAATTTTAAAATATTTGATGGGTTATAGATGGGTGTTAAAATAAGAGAAGCTGAATAAAGCGTAGTAAACTTAAACTAAAATATAAGTGGTCTAAAATAGGAAATACTAAATAGACTAATACTATAAGAAGAAATTTATAATCACTACCTCGAGTTTTCAATTTTTGTATATCAGTACCTTCACGTAATTACTATACTCAACTTTTACAGCTTGATAGGATATACATTGCTTCTATTATAAGTGGATGACATGATTTATGATCCCAAGCATCACGTTAGTCAGGAATTCGAGATGAAATATATTGATACTATCACTTATTTCCTCGGGTTGGAAATCTCTTCACCATCATATGGCTTCATCAGTCTTAAGCCAAATATAAATCCGACCTTATCTCTCGGGCAGGTTTAACAGATTTTAAGATTGGCTCTACTTTAATTGAGACTAATGTCAAGCTTTATCTCTCAGTCGACATGTTACTTTTGGATGCCACATTTATTGGCAACTCGTTGGAAGTATGGTTTATTTGCACCATCACTCGTTCAAACATTGACTATGCAGTAAAGATTGTGAGCTAGTTCATGTGTGCTCCTCTCACATTCTGAGGTTTTTCTTCACATTCAGCAATATGTTCAAGGAACCATATCTTTATTGATTACATGTCTCATGCAATGCACCTATGGTGCTACATGCTTATTCAGATGTAGATCGGGATGATGACCCTATTGATCGTCCCTCCACTACAAACTACTAAATCTTTCTGGGTGACTCTCTTATCTCTTGGAGAAGTAAGAAGCATATGATTGTTGCTCGATCTAGCACGGAGATCGAATATCGAGTTCTTGTGGCTAAGATGACTTCTGAATGATATAGTTGTTCATAACTTTGCAACTCATATTTATTGTGACAGTCAAAATGCTATCCAGGTTGCTCATGACATCACCCATGAATGCACAAAGCATATCAAGAATTATTGTCACTTCGTGCAGTATTATCTCACTCAATGCATTATCACTCTCCAATATGTCTCCTCTGGTGATCAAACCGTGGATATTTTCACCAAACCACTTATTCATGTGTGGATCAGTATGTTAGTTCGCAAACTCAATTTGTTCTGGGGTTGGGGTGTTAAAATATTATGTTTATAATATTAGTCTAATTAGTAATTTTTCAATAAAATTAATATCAATCTCACGGTTTATTGATGAATACTTCGTTGTGAATTATAATATAGGAGGTTTCATTATACTGGGTGATGTGGACCATTTGTACCCCTTTCCGGTAAATAGCCCCCATCTTAGCACGCTTTTCCCTTCGTTTCGACTTTTTAGAGCCAATATTTTGTTATTTTTGCTCCTCAGTGGAATTTTGACCTTTGTAGGTATTGGAGCGAAATTAGAGCAAGTTCGGAGCATCAGGTGAGGTGGCTTGCAGCCTAAGAAACTGGAGAACTCAACAAAAGAAGAATGTCACGATCGTAACATTACTAGTCACGATCGTGACAACCAAGAAGTGAAAACCAGGAGCAGTGTCACAATCACCCACCCGATCGTGACACATCGGCGTGACCACGACAAAAAGGCAATGCCACGATGATGTCACGATTGTGGCATTCGGGACAAGAAGACGGTCACGATCGAGGTAAGGTGACGAGACGATCGGGACTCGAGAAGAAAAGGGTGTCACGATCGTGACAACCCATGTCCCGATCATGACACATGCGCCATTCTGACGACAATTGAAAAAGGGGCGTCACGATCGTGGCAAGAGGAGTCACGATCGTGACAAAATCGCGATTATGCTATTTAAAGTGCATAAACCCTAAATTTCAGCACATACCATCAGATTTTGGCAGCCACACTTAGAGTTTGAGAGGGTTTTGAAGTTCCAAGAGAGAGAGGACTCCAAAACCCTGCCTTGGAGGCCATTTTTGGTGTTCCAAGGGAAGATTTCCACCACCACCATGGGAATAAGAAGATGAGGCAAGAGGCTACTTGAAGAAGCTAGATTGGAGAGTTTTGAGCCTCCCAGCACCCATGTATTTGGGTTTGGGTTTGTAATATCCTTTACTTATCTTGAATCTAGTTGTTTCTTGTATATGAATGCTTGAGCACTATGATTTGGGGCAAAAAACCCTAGGTCATGGGAGCTAAACCTTGATTTTGATTTAAGCTTTGATATTTATGATTAATTAATTAATTATTGCATGATTAAATTGCGTTCTACTTTGCTATGTATGCTTAAGTATGAAAAATTGTAGTTGCTTGTGAGAGCCGGTGATTACTTGTGGATTTTCTCTTGTTTTAGCCCACACGAGAGATGCAAGTGTGAGAGGATATAGGTAGAACCGAGGTGTTGGCGCATGGCGCCCACACCTTGGACCAAATATTATTAGGCATTCAAGCCTTCGAGAAGTTAGTCGTAACATCTCGAGAGAGTCGCTAACTCTGACACATTGCCTTCACCAATGTCGAGAGACGGTGACGGTATTTGAACATAGGTCCAATTTGCATGCGATAAATTGACTAATTAATTTTAGGTTGATGAGTGAATTCTCGTAATTGAATGAGTATTGATATTCATGCATGTTCGTTTGAAATCTAATTTGTGCTTCATGTTGTATGCTAATATTGATCACTTAGCATATGATCTTTTATCATTAGTTCGACTCCATAAGGAGATTGCTATGGTTGACATAGGTAGATTTAAGGGGTCGGCTCGTAGAGCATTTCCCCTTGGACCAAAGATTGTTGGGCATTCAAGCCGTCGAGGAGTTTGTGGTAACATCCCGAAAGGGCGCTAACTCCGACACTTTGCCTTCACCAATGTCGAGGACGGTGACGGTATTTGAACATAGGTCAAATGAAATGCATGTTATTGTCGATGTCTTTTGATTGCTTGATAGTCTTGATCATAATGTTTAATTCCTTAGGTTCTCGAATTCTTGACTTTCGACCAACCTTCTGCCATTCGCCTCACATTTACTTGCTTGCTTTAGTGGTACTGAAGTTAATTTTAGGATAATTGTAATTTAAATCTCCCCTCTTGTGTATTTAATTTTCGAGTCGTGTCGGGAAAGAAGAAGTGAAATGCCTAATTATGAAACCCATATTTGGAACCCGAGAGTTCGACCCGATAAAGCCGGAAACTTACAAATTTACTTGATTGATAGACGACCGTGCTCTGATGCACGTTAGTTAGGGAAGTAAGTGACAAGTGAGAGGCGGCGCCCAAAATCATCGTCCACTTCCCGGACATCACATGGAATAATAGGAAACAAACCAAACTAGAAAACATAATATTAATGGGAAACATAACATACAAACATAAACTCTAATTGGTCTAATATAATGACATAATTAACCCTGATTGACACCCCCCTCCTTCCCCAATTGATGTCGGTCGACCAACATCAATTTAACTACAAAAAAATGCTATGATGGTGGCATATGGCGGCTATGACGGTGAAGTGACGATAACTGGTGTTTGAACTCGAAACTCGAAAAATTTGAAAGACTTCAAAAACTCATAACTCGAAAACAGAATCAAAGCCTTGAAGACTGGAGACTTATACACAACTTTGTGATCGGGTGAAGGGACAATTAATTTTAAAAATATTTATCTACTGATATAATATTAATTCATTCCTAAATTTTAAATTTGTAAAAAGACAATTTAGATAAATTTGTTATTTACCTTTTAAATCATTAAAAAAATTATTTACCTATACTAATAAAAAATATTTATGTATAATAAATTTTTTTATTTTAAAAGTGAAATTTTCTTTGAGTTGAAAAAATAGTTTTAATTTAAAAAAAATTATGGATATTTTTGGATAAACTTACACATTTTGCAAAATGTTGGCAATTTTATGCAAAAGTTGAATTACTTGACCGTTGGCAATTTTATACAGAAGTTGAATAGTTGACCGTTACTTTTTACGATTTTCCCTCTATTTAATTTTAAGTTCATTTCATTTCAATTTAGTCATTAGAAAATGAAAATATTAATTTGGTATATGTGTAGACATCTATCTCAATATTTTCATAAAACATATTTTAATAGAGCTTGGCTCAATGGTTGGTCCTGCTCACTCCTTGACCTCAGGTCAGGATTCGAGGCTCATATAATACTTGAGTGGGGTGGGTAAGGGTGGTCATCAGTTGGTTAACCGACCCGAGGCCCAAGTCGGTTCTTAGACCGAAGTAATTGATCTTTGAATTTGAATGACCGAGATCAAATGTGTTCGGTTCTACCAGCCGGTTCATCCACATGTCCGAGTCGGTCCTCAGTCTATTCAAACAAGACCGACTTCAGTGGTTTCTTATTTCAATTTATGTCAACGCGAGATGGGGATCGTGAGGAGAGGTAAGAGAATGCGAGACGAGAGGACGAAGAAGAAAGGCGCCCCATGAGGAAAGAAATAGGCGCTTCAATTTAGTTTAGGACTCAATTTTTTTTAGGGTGTGACGTGTGGTTGAGGGTTAGATGTATAGCAATATGTTCATACACAGATTTGGTCCGGTTTGGTCTATTTAGCCCACAGTTTAAAAATTTTAAATCGCAATCGGGCTAATTGACAATTCAATCTTTTACTTAGATATATCAACCGATTAGACCAAATATCCATTGGCTCGATTTTTTGATATGTGAGCCGGTCAGTTTGCCCGTCTAACTAATATGTGATTAATTTTAACTAGCTAAATTTAAGAGTAGTTAAGAAAAGTGACGTATTATCAAAAAGACTATTTGCTTCAAATATTATCAAAAGACTTTTTCTTATTTTAAAAGTGAAATTTTCTTTGAGTTGAACAAATAGTTTTAATTTTAAAAAATTTATGGGTATTTTTGGACAAACCTACACATTTTGCAAAATGTTGACAAGTTCACCACCCTTTTATACAATAGTTTATAGCTAGCTACTTTTTACAATTTTCCCCATTTAGTTTTAAGTTCATTTCATTCCAATTTAGTCATTAGAAAATGAAAATATTAATTTGGTATCTCTGGAGACATATATCTCAACATTTTCATAAAACATGTTTTAATAGAGTTTGGTTCAATAGTTGGCCCTGCTCGCTCCCTGATCTCGAGTCAGGGTTCGAGACTCATATGATAATTGAGTGGGGTGGATAGGGTGGTCATCAGTCGGTTAACCGACCCAAGGCCTGGGTCAATCTTTAGACCGAAGTAATTGGTCTTTGAATTAGAAAGACCGAGACCAAATGTGTTCGGTTCTACTAGCCGGTTCATCCACATGTCCAAGTCGGTCTTCGGTCTATCCGGACAAGACAGACTCCAATGGTCTCTTATTTCAATTCATGACAACGCGAGATGAGGACCGTGAGGAGAGGTAAGAGAAGGCGAGACGAGAGGACGAACAAGAAAGGCGCCCCATGAGGCAAGAAATGGGCGCTTCAATTTAGTTTAGGACTCAATTTTTATTTAGGTTGTGACGTGTGGTTGAGGGTTAGACAGATAGCAATATGTTCATACACAAATTCGGTCCGGTTTGGTCGATTTAGCCCACGGTTTAAAAATTCTAAATCGCGATCGGACTAATTGACAATTCATTCTTCTACTAGATATCAACTGATTAGACCAAATATCCATTAGCTCGATTTTTTGTCTGTGGGCCGGTCAGTATGTCTGTCTAATCAATTTAAGAGTAATTAAGAAGAGTAACGTATTATCAAAAAACTATTTTTTTAAATATTATAATTTATGATTGAACTAATAAGGATTTAATCGCCCTACCAATTTGTACTCCAATTGTCAACTACTTTCACTTATATTCCACAAAACCAATGACTCCAAATAATTATAGAGAATAAATAAAGAAAAGGGTATGCTTTAACTCATTGATTCCACAATTCTATTTGAATAATATATAATTATTAAAAAAATTAGTCAATTGGGCGTATCAAACAATCTTTCCCACGAATTCCAGTTAAGCAGACAAATCCCAATCTTTTTTTGTATATAAAATAATTACATGTTTTGTGCACAACTTTACATTTTTTTAATCATATTTTCAGGTTCTTGAAGCAATCAAAGAAGAGGTTCATGGACTATATAGCTAAGGTAGATACTATGAAATTCGATGTCTTAGGATCTAATTCATGTGTACTGTTAGACAAATTTTTTATTATAATTATTAAAAAAATTGGAATAGTAGTGATGATAATTGATCTGAAACATAATATATTTTAGTGGCAATCTTTAGATGGCATCTTATGCAATAATTGAGATTAATTATAAGAATAACATGAGTTGTCTGAAACTAAACTGCATGATTATGAACACTGTCTGGTTTCTGCTACCTATTTTGGCCTAATAGTGCTTCAGATTGGATCTCTCCACTTTGACCAAATAAATAATATTCGAAATGGGTTTTATATGAACTTTGTGTAAAGCGTGCCATTTTCTTAAATTATTATATGGTTTACAATATAGTTCAAGTTTCGGCCCATATAAATGAACATATCTTTTTTTTCTCACTAAAAAAGATTTTATTGATGAAACCAGGAAAAACACTCAAGAAGGAAACAAAAACTAGACAAAATACATCAATATATGATCAAATAAAAATTAAACAGATATTAAAATGAGTAAATCTGATTAAATTTTCATCAATAAAATAGTTTTGAATGTTTTAACCTAACTTTTGTAGTTTTATAGATATTTAAGATATATTTGACATTTTAGATTTTTAATAACACATACGGTTCAAATAGTGTTTTCACTCTAATTTTTTACGCGCCCATAGATCAAGTGTACATTGTAACCTGCATACTGAAACATGACGATAAGTATAATGCAAGCCACGGCCTCCACCACGAAGGGCTGGAGAGACTCTGTGATTCAATACAGAACGTCTAATACAAGCTTCCTCGGTCAGACTCGCATAACAAACCATACTACCTCGCACACAAGTGAAAACTCTACAGTATCAGGACTACAAACAAACACAAACATATTAAATATAAACATACAGCCTACTCCGAATACCAACTGAGCATCGATCCCAAAATCTCAGTCCAAGAAAAGAAAACGAATAATTTTAAATTGAGATAAAGTTGAATATAAAATAGAAAAATAATGAAAAGCAAATTGGTCAAACATAACTACAAGTTGTATACCGTCTAAAAATAAAGATAACAAACAACTTTTAACTTAAAATTTTATCAACGGTACAAGACGCTTTGATTTATAAAATTTAAATTGATCACGAAGGTTTCAAATCTTATAGAAAATTTAAATTTGAGACCGTTGAATAAGTGAATAAACTCATTAATATATGAATACGTTAATTTTTGAAAACATTGCTATGGAATCTATAATTTCATATTTATTTATTTTTATATTTTGCAATAAGTGTCCCACGAAATTCACCTACCATGCAGGCCTTGGAAGGTTTCTAATTTATTATGTGGTGGGTCATGCATTTATGACATCATAATAATTATTATTATTATTATAGGGCCCAGTACTTCTTTGGTTCATCAATAACTATACCCTATTTTTGTCAAAGAAATTATATCAAGGTTATCAACTATCCTCTACCATAAGTTAGTGCACCAACCACTCTTCATTCCATGAATATATGGTAGATCACTAATCTAAAGTTTGAATATTTCTTCATTTGAATTCAGATCTAGTGTAATATTTATGTTTTTAAATTACTCGTCACGACAAACCGTTGATAAATTTAAAAATATTTATTTTTAGTGTGATATGTATATTTTTTTAAATTAATTTGTCGTCACGACAGACCGTTCAATAAAGATGAACGTTACAATATGAATATGTTATATGTATGTTTTTTTTTCAAATCCGTCCTCATGATAGACCGTTCAGTAAAGATGGACGTTGTAATATGAGTTTTATGTTTTATGTTTTCTTTTAGATTATGTTTATGTTTCATTTTTTTATTATGAAAGTGTAGCATTATGCCGTAGCCTAACTCGATCTTGATTCAACAAACTTGATGCATAGCATTTATTTCTGATAAAACTCATCATATATATATATATATATATATATATATATATATATATATATATATATATATATATATATATATATATATATGTCGGGAAACATAATTGACACATTATTAATAAATCACATAATTACTTTACTTGATTACTTGTTTGTTCCTGCATGCATTTTTCTTCTTATAGTATCTAGTATGATTGTCTGGTTGTGAATTAAAATTAATCAAAACAAGTCATTTTAAAATTGAATAATAAATTTATTTATTGTTTTTATTATTAGATGTGCCTCAAAGATCGGTATAAATATAATGCAACTATAAAATTTTGTAATTTTACGGTTTTACGTGTTTTAAAGAATATTAGTTTGAATATGATATAATAGTTTAAAGTTATATTTTGTATCATACAGATGAAAATAAACAATGAATGAATTATTATATTATGAGAATGTATGTATTAATAAAAATCAATAATGAACCCCATAAGGGACAACCCTAAACTTTCTTTCCTTTTCCTTAATAAAAATGAAGAAATTAATTGAGTGGCCATGTGATAATCACCTAACAAATGTGCATTTAAGGACAGATACCCATGTGGGTGGAGGGTATAGGTACCTGAAACTGCCCTTGGCCATGTGGTAAGTGGACCTAATCATGGTCCTTGAGTGTCCTCCATTCAACAATGATCCTTGCTAAGGGCAAAATGCCCATTAATTTTAATTCCTAAAACTGTATTAGGATGAGCTGTCATGGCATGATTAAGACCTACATTGTCTGATAAAGAAACTATAGGAAGATGTTAGGTCATTGCCATTCCAAAATTGGAGAGGGCATGAGCAATAACTTGTGATCCAAGTTTCCATTATATTTGTGTCTCACCCACTTGGAAGATGGACCATTATATATATATGTGCCATGTTGGGTTTCTTGAGTTGGCCATGACTTATTGAAGGGACCATTTTATTTTTGTTGCATAGGTTTTAGGGTTTGATTGACCATGAATGTTTGGAATTTAAAGATAAATATACTAATAAACTGAATATTCATTAATCTTGTTATTTGAGTGTGACTTTTCACGTACATCTACACGTGAGTCATAAAATGACTGAGATTCTGTGTATACATTGAAAACCACTGAGATGGAGGCGACGTGAGGCTTAGAAAATGTAAGCTCAACTGGGCAACTCTAATACAATGTAAATGTTACAAATTAAAGTTAAATATATCGGGTCATTCTCCAAAACTAAAGAGTAAGCCTTATTATTCGGGTGTAGCTTGAAGTTTCATATTTGACGATTTATCTTCATAATTGTCCGACATGAGTATACACTTCAACACGTTCTGATCTTAATAATCATCGATTTTATTCGATGACCGATAATTCTTGTCAATATATGCGTATAAGTTAGTTTTGATAAGATGATGGTTGAAAATGCATGTATATGGGTCAATTTCTACCTAATAGTTGAGCACATAATTTGTCAAGTGATACCCACATCATATCTTACAAAGATCTTAAAAGGCCAAACAAGCTAAAAAAGAAGAGCATATACCCAATACTTGTCAATTAAGCATTACCAACAAAAATAGTACTCTTCATGCACAAATTGTAATATGGTTTCCAAAAATAGAAATCTATTATATGGTATTGGTATCCATGTGGGCGGCTCTAATTTAAAGGTACAAATTAAGAACATTTCCAATAGCATAAAGAAATTAATATCAAATCCATAGTAAAGCTCGACAAGACTTACATATTAATAAAATATTTAATTTAAGAGATAATTTTAAAAGATTGTCAAGAATGAGGTGTTTCTCACTTGACTACTCAAAACAAAATTCTCACCGTGTCATCTTATATTTACAGTTTTCTCGCTTTATCTCTTTTCGTTAAGTTCCGTCTACTTTTGTTAAAATTTAAGGTTAAAAAGACTAAAAAACTCCTACTCGTGTTATAAATTTTCAAATGATGCCTATTTTAACCCATCTATCCTTCATCCTTCATCTCTTCATTGATGCTTTCTCCGCTGACCTTTGTCACTGTCATCGTCTTCGGTGACCTCTGCCCCGGCACTGTCTCCAGGGACCGAATAAAAATAATCTTTTTATCTTTTGTTTCTCTTATTAGGAATAAGAGTCCGGTTTATTTTAATTTTATTTTTTTGCTTTTTACCCATATGACATAAGCTAGTTTCTTGAGATTTTCTATCAAACATAAAATATTAAACCGTAATAATTTTTTGAGTTCTTGCTGTTTTAGTTTCTAGGGGTATGCCTTGTGCTTTGTTTGACAGACTCTAGTATACGTGACTATAGCATATCTATAGGACATGTTGATAACCTATTAATTTAATTCGATTCATTGGTGTAGGTGGTGGCACTACTGGAGAGAGAAGACGGAATGAAAAATTGGTCAAAGGGCATATTTTAAAAATTTTAAAACATAAGCATAGACATATTTTAGTCTTTGTAAGTATCAATTTTAACATAGATAGATAGAACTTAACAGAAAGGGTCAAAGTGAGAAATATGTAAATTTAAGGGGAGCCAGGTGAAGAAAAAAATTATGGGTAGTTACGTAATTCTAAATGTAGTCTTCTAAAATTTCCCTTTAATCCAATAGTTTAGTTTCCAAAAATTCTAAACTACAATTATTACTAGACTTTTAAGAAAATTGAATTGATGTTCATACCATAAATTATTATTATTATCATTGGGGTCCATTAATTTAGTAAATTGATTTTCAAAGACTTGTAACACAAGAGAGAATAATTGGGTAAGTAAAGCAAATAGAAATGGTTGTTTTCATTGATGATGGATTTGTGGGAGACAAAGGAGAGAAACAAATCTTTGCCCCTTTTTTTGTTTTTAAATTTGTATGATGATAAGTGCAATAGAAATAAGCATTATTAGAGCATCAAATGGAATCAAAATGCACTATGAAGCACTAAATAGGTAGAGAGATGGTAGTGCACTTTAGGCTCTCAAGCCATTATTGTCCACTTGGCCTCTTTCTTTCTCTCTCACTCCACAGACAACTCATTTGCTAAATGCTAGTGAGAAGCAAACAAATTAATAACCACATAAATAATTTAATAATTAGTCAATTAAAAAAACACGAACAAAAAACTGACTAAATAATGCATTTTATTATTTAAAAGACGATGATGTTAAATTTTAATGTGTAAGATGATCTGGGTATTTGATATTTGTGCATCGATGATCTGAATATTTAACAATCGTGCGTGATCGATCATGAAAATGAATTAGTTTTGTAGGTATGGGCATGACTTAAGAGAAGATTCTAAGGAGATATGAGGTGTGAAGAGTGAAGTGTTTTGGTTTGATTTGATTTTTGAGTTAATGTGCGGTGGAGACCACTTATAATTGTGTTCTCTTTTGTGCAGGTTTTTGTTGTTGGGTTCTCTACCTAACCCTACTATTGTATGACACTTGACAACCCCTTTTATGTGGGCCGAATATTATTTACAAAAATGCCATTGGGCTAATGCCTTGCCCAAGAAGAAGCCCAAAAGGATTGGATCTGAGGCCCATTCAGCTAATTGAATAAGTTATGTCACAACTCAAAATCACGATCATTCACTCAAAAGTTCAAACTCTTAAATAAGACTAGACATTTATGTATAATTTTAACTTTTTAGGTAAATCGGACTTTTAGTAAGATATTCGAGCAATATCTCTATCCATTACACCTCTCTTACGGTATCTTATATGGGTTAAGAAGTTCAAGATCCACGAGTAAAGCCTCACAGCCTCACGCGGCGTAAATATCCCGTGTAACTTACACGTGAGAGAATTGTCCACACGGCATACGTTGAAGATATGTAAATCAATAGACATGTAAACTTAAACTAGTCAAATCAATAAGGTTCGATGACATGTAAATCAAGAGACAAGTTTGAACTTCCTCCTATAAACTTAAGGAAGTCAAATCTTTTACAAGCCGTTTCAACTTGATATATTAGGCGGTCGGTTCACACAATTTATAATTGAATTCAAGCCCAAGGTTGAGAACTCAAGCTAGAGCTGTAAAGGCCAAATAACCTCGCAAGCCGACTCGTTTAAGTATTAATTATAATAGTTTATAACTAATATATATATTTTTTGAAATATTTGTGACAAGTATGTATAACAAAATATAAAACGAATCGAACCAAGTCTAACCCAATTTGAGCTTTACTGTATCATTTCGAACTCAAGCTCAAGCTTTTCTGTATCCGGTCGTTCGAGCTTGAGTCAAACACCTTGATTCAGCTCGTTTACACCCCTGCCCGTCTCATGTATCCTCTTTTCACCTTCACCTTACAACTCCCATCATCCATGAGCATAACCACTGGACGCCTCAGCTTGCTTCCACAACAATTAAACATAGTACTCCTCACCAAAAACCTCAAAACCCACAAACATTTAAGGTAAAGTAAAAAAATGCCACTTTATCTTGTTCCAAACATTCAAGACTACTTGAAGAAACCCACCACTGAGAAATGAGAACCAAAAGTTACAGAAAGAGTTCATATTCAACAACCAGATGCTACTCTGTCCCTTACCTGCAGGACCCTCCTAACCAACTTGTTCCCAATCAGTACCTGTAAAAATGGTCCCAAACCTGCAAATGGGTCACTCCCACCAAATCTTTATACCTTCACCATTGCACCTTTACACAAGTCAAAACTCATCACACAACATCTCCAACTCTGCACATAAGATATAGCTCATACAGATATTTGAGGGGCAGAGAATGCAAAATGAGACTAAAGATGAATATCTTAATCCAAAATCTCATGGATACAAAAATACAGTGTTCTAAAAGCCACTAGGCGTTAGTCAGGTGGATATGTCCTCCGCAGAACTCAGTGTTTGAAAATCCCCGACTAGTCTGATTCTTCCCCGATTAATCCCCTAAACCCTATTAATCAAAGATTAGTCACCAAAGACCATATACGCCCGACACGCGCCTAGTGTTTTTTAGAACTTAATTAGTTGTACACTGCAAAATTTAGATGACCAAGAAACAAGATTATAGGATCAAAACATTGTCTCAAAAAATTCATCTTCCTTGCCTAACGCAAGGGACCAAAATTTGCTGTACAAAGATCACAAGCGAAGAACAATAGTCTTGAATAGAAGCAACCATCCTAAAAAGCTCAACAGTCCCTCAAATTCCCAACCAAAACCGAATAAGCCAAATATCTAAAACTCTTCAAGGAACTGTCATCGCCTTAATTGAGGAAAAGAGAATTATCGGAAATAACATGTCTTAATCTAAGCACAAAAGAACCGATACATATTTTCCTTGAAGAGAATGTACCAAGACCAAGATAATGTCCATGAAGCGCAACAAATATTCCAAGACAATGAATTCATAATAAAAGGCAATGGTTCCATAAGGATATAATAAGAAGACGATTAAAACTCAAAAATATAGCACAACAGTTTGACATGTAAATTTAATCAGTACATAACAAGAACCGAAGATAACGAGTTCTAAGAAATTTTCTATCTTCAAGACAATTCCAACTTTCCATGTAAATTTGGATTATGAAACCCAAGAATAACTAGTTCTGTGCTTCTTGAAACTAGTTGGAGTGAACTCAACCAATGTGTTGGTAATTCATATTATTAAATCTATTTCTGTGCTACAACAACATGCCAACCTTTGAGAGTTCTCAAGTCACTAACTTTGGGAGATGGTGCAAATTCCAATTACAGAAGATATAAAATAGAAGTTTGGGAAGTTGATAAGAGTATAAAACTCGATATCTCCTTCCAAGAATGGCATTCTATTGAAGCTGAAATGAAATCTGCAAATTCTTCAGCATCACCCTCCCATCGGAAAACGGAAAAGATAAAAATAAAGAGAAAAGAAAGAAAGGGAAATTACCCATTAGCATGAATTTTGTGTTGTTGAAGTAAAAAACCAATCTTGTTCTTGTACACATCCCATTAGGAGCGAGCCACTGTGAGAATACACGTGATAATGATACCGCCAAAACTTGAGAATTTCTTTAGCATCCCATCACAGCGCAATTATAGACAAAGCTACCAGATTGCTTTCTGGCGAGCAAGTTCCACTGTGGAGGGCCTTCGCTCGGAACCCATGCATTCACCTCTATAAACCCTTCTCCCGCTGCCCGAGGTCCCCCGATGACAATCAGCTTGTCTCCGCAAGCCCTGAATGCAAGACCCCAACCATTCATGGAGGCTGCCCGTTCGGGCAGCCTCCCGACTGTATACCACACCCTACTCTCCTTATGATATTTCCTCACCTCCATGTCAGCGTAATCCGCTGCATATAGTTCGTTATTCACTACCGCGACAAGAGGAGGCGCCTCGGCTGCAGCTGGCATCTCGGCAGCTGCAGCGCTCCTGCCTGGCGACATGTTAGGGATTTCAGTCCATGTCCTCGTCTCCAAATTATACTCCTCCCCGCACGTCAGGAGTTTGGATTCACTCCCCCCGATCCCTCCAATTACATAAAACTTCCCGTCCATAAACACCCCGGAACACATCTTCCTCGGTTTGTTCATGCTAGGTAGAAGTTCGAATGTTTGAGTCTCCGAGTTGTATAGCTCCGCGGAGCTGAGGATGCTTCCCTGAGAATCGCACCCTCCAGCTAATATTGCAATCTGACCAAGGCTGGCGGATCCAAACAAGCATCTCGGGGCATTCATCCTCATTCCCGAAGACCACGAGTTAGTCAATATACTGTATCTAAATATGACATGAGCCATAACTTCTTTACCAAAGACAAGAAGCTCCGTGCCCACAGCCAGAGACTCTTTATCGGAACACATGAAGCATTCGTTCGAAGTCATCCTCGGCAAATGCATCCATCGGCTGCGAATCGGATCAAAAGCTTCCCATTCAAGGAGGTGGCAGGAAAAGTAGACCCAGTGCTCAACCACGCCATACTTCCTCCTGTGCTTATAGAGATCGCCGCCCCGAACCAACTGCCTGAAATCCTTATTCAAGGAGGCAATGGATCCATAATCAGACCTCGAGCAGTTAATGAGGCAGCTGATCGAGTTGTCTCTACCAATGCCACCAAACAAGGAGCCCGAATCTGAATAACCTCCACCTTCTCCTCCTTCTTCAACCTGCTGCTCCTCGTCAGATTTATCAGGTTCGGGCGAGCTCAGACCCTCCTCGCCACTCTCACTAGAATCCCATAGTTTGCACGCTTTACTTTGGCGACAAAGACGCTCCTCCTCTTCACCGCCAACCTCCAGCGGACGCTTGCCTTTTGCAATATCAACCTCGAGCCTGTAGCTCATGTAAGTCGACCTCGACCACTGGCTCTCCGATTGGCAGGAGGATGAAATCACCCTAACCAAACACGATCGACCCTCCAACATGTTTCTGTAATTCAACCAGGCAACAAATTCACAAACCCAAATCCAATCCAATCCAAAGCTTTATTCTCTTCCTCAAAACAATAAAGTTGAAAAAAAGGAAAATTTATATCTTTCTTCCAATTCAGAGCTCCTCAAAGCAAACTCAGTGATAAAAACACTGTGATTTGTGATTTAACCTAATGAATCTGAGATTGGGTCAAAACAAGTCTGGTCCAGTTATGACAAAAACAAGGAAAAAAAATGATAAATCTGATTATTCTGTTTCCGAAATTAAAACAGCAGAACTGAACCTCAAATCCTTGGTAATTCACCAAATCAATCTGTTTCGAGCAAAATAGAAAAGGAAACCCAAAAGGCTCGATTTTTTTTGCAGAACCTAACCTTTGTTTCAAACATTCACCGATCTACATCCAGTGAACAATCGATCCATTTCAGTTAAAATAAATAAAACCCAAATCTCCAAACCCAAATACCGATTCGAGGATGTCAAAATCAGCTCCTGTCAAAACCAAATTCTGGTCAAAAAAAGAAGCCAGAGGGCCCAGAAACTGAAAACACCACAACCAACCAAAAGAAACCCAGAATCGATCTCCAAAATCCAATCGCAAATAACCCACAAATTTCCCCCAAAATTGAGACCCAATTCATCTCCTCCGATGCCAAACACACAGTTTTAGATCTGCCCAACACCCAAATTTAATCCATTCATTTGATTCCCCCATCAGAAATCAGATCGGAAACGGAGAGATGAGAATCGAAACAGAGAATCAACAGCAGCGGTAAATTAAGTAACGAACGAAAATCGAATGGCACTTACGGATTGGATAAGGAGAAGAAAAAAGAGGGCTCGATTTGAATTTCTAAGGTGACCCAATCTCGCTCTCGCTCTGTTTCTGTTCCTCGCGGCTCTTCTTCTTCGTCTTCGTCGTCTCTGCGAATCAGAGCAAAGCTTAGGCTTTGGCTTTGGGCCTTTGGCTTCGGAGCAAAATCTTTAGGAGGTCCCTTTAGCCTTTATCTCTCTTAAACCTTTTAATTTTAATTTAATTTTATTTTATTATGCTTTTCATATATTAAATTAAATAATAATGATAGTGATAAATAATATATTTATTTTACATGGTTTTTATTTTGTTTTTATCGAGACTTTTTTATTTACTTCTATAAATGGGAATCGGAGGTGGCGGCGGGTGGCGGTTTCCGGCGAACTAATTTTTTTTATTTTTTCAATTCCTATATTATTTTTGGTTATTGGAATTGAGGATTGGTGATTAGTGATAATCAAGAGATTAGACCGGTCAACGAAGGAGTTAATGATGATTAACAACACCTTGGCTAACTCAATACTTTAATTTCTAGTTTTTTGATGTGTATGTTTCTTAAACATCTAATTTCATTTCTTGTTGAAATTGGATCTTATCTAAAAATAAATGATGCCAAAAAATTTTAATTTTTCAATGTGGGTTTTGTTGTTGAAAGCGTTTTATCTTTTTTTTTCAAGTTTTTCTTCGAAAGAGTTTATGTTTATTCGGTGAGTGCTTGTGTAGATGATATGATTTTATTACTTTTTAAGTAGCTTCATGAATAATCTTAAATTGTACTTGCCTGATTTCTAACGAATTCAGATAATTTTTTTTGTTACGATATAATTATTTATCATTTGTTTATTGATCGCGAGAAGGTTCGAGACACCCGCGCAATCGATCTCTTTTTAATTTGTTCAAATTACTTTATACGGGATCAAAGACTATTTACAAAAATGTAAGAAAATATTTTTGGATATAAGATGTTGGTATTGTTAATAATTTTAAAACAACACTAATTTGATTTGTGATTAAAAATAGTTTCCATTATACTTACAGTTACTCATATAATAAGGGTGCGTAGCTTACCTTTGAGCGATTCTGTGCAGTCGTATGCGGTTGTTTTCGGCGTGTCTTTGACACGTACGTGTAGGATTTTTTTTCTCTCAAGTTGAGAGCGTCCGCCTCTGTGGCGTTGTGTTTTTGGTGTGCATTTGTGTTGGTAGATGTGGACAATTTCAGGTGAGTTTTGTCTGGTTTCGGGTGTTGGGATGGATAATTTTTGCGAGTTGTGGCAGAATTTCACCGGAATCGAGGAGAGGAATGTAGGGTTCATCATGGGCGACCCTACGGAAGGCGTTCTGCCAATGGTTGACGACCATATTGACTCGGGAGAGCAATTTTGGGCAGCATAATTTGATCCATGTCTGGCTAGTTTTTTCATCCAATTCAATTGGTTTGTTTTCTCGGTGTTCAATCCCTACTTGATGGCTCGGTACTGTGAGGGATTAGAGGTTCTCTGGTATCGATGGGTTGTTCCTGGTAAGCACGAAGAGCTTGGATGGATGACTTTGATTTATTAAAGATTTGTGATTTTTCTAGAGATGTCGATTGTCATCGTTGGAGTAAGGATATTGATTGCAAGATTAATCGAGGAAGCTTGTTTAATGCATTCAGCAGTAGGATCGTAGGGTTTCTTTATTCATTCGATGTGGATGTTGTGTCGATGTATAATGCTAACTGGTTCGAATTGATTTGTTTACGGAGTTATCGAGTAACCATGTTTAAAGTGTTTTGCAGCGGGATTACGAGATTTCTCCATCCAATCGAGATAGAGGCCGTGACTCTGCATGATGCTAAATGGGTCAAGTCGTCTTGCCTTCGATCTGTGATCTCATTGGTTTATCATTTTATTACTACTATGTTTGCTACTGAATGGTGTTTGAAATGTAATGTTAGTTAAGTGTATTATTAACTTCTCGATTTTGGGGGTTCAGATTCTACTCGACATGTAGCTAACCTTGTTTGCATAAATAAAAATTGCTTTTCAAAAAAGAGTTTGTTTCCATCAACCCATTGGTCTAAAATTTCAAGCCATAATAAATATCAGTTTGGTGGAAATCGACAATCAATTTGATTAAACATGGGATTATGATTTATTTTATTTTATATATTATAACGAATTTGACTTTGTTTTTTTTTATGGTAATTTGACTTTGTTTTAGAACCCCAAATTGACCCAATAAACGGTAGACTGTGTTCGTCAAAGTTTTTTCAACTAATTTTTTTACACATATATCAAATTATTTCACTGAATACTTTTAAAAGAAAAGTTCCGATAAATTGCAAAATATATCATAATTAAATTTTGTATTTTTATTGGCTTTTGGTAGAAAAAAAATCAATTTTATCATCAAAAATTCAAAAAATGTAAATTTATGTGCTCTCTTTTTTTTTTTCTAATTAGTTAATGTCTTGTCTTTGATTATTACTCAAATCTCTTTCGCATTAAATGAATATTTGTAATGTAAAACAAAACGCAATCTTTTTTCCTTATTGGTTATATAATCCAATCGACCAAAAACAAGTAACAAAAAGGAATTAGGGACGAAACTACAAACACTTTACTTGTGGGACTTTATTTATTTTTGTCATAATAAATTTTTTGTTCATATTATTGAATTTTATTTTTGTTTTCTCGTGAAAACATATTGAAATTTCAAATTATAGACTCAAACCCACGATTAAATCAAGGTCAAAATTAATGGCAAAGGTAATTAATACATTGTATTGACCAGTTTTATAAAGTTTAAAATCATTTTACTCGTTTTCCAAATTTTTATAAATTCAAACATTACGGCTTGTGTTATTTAGACAATTTAGTGCATGAACAAAAACTTTAATCATAGTTACGTATCGAAGACGAATAGGGCACTTGAAAAGGAAATATGGAGAAAACACAACACTTAATAAAAATCAACTTTTTAATGTGACTAGATTCTCATCGATCATTTATTTTTCGAATTAATTACATTTATGACATTTTGATTTTCTTAACCCTAAAATATTTTTTAAGACTTTTTCTTCTTGCATAATGACTCTCAATTATTTAAATTAATTAATTAATTGATCGGCCAAACCTTTAATCTTTAGCTTTACTTGATCACCTCCCACCTGCATTTTGTGCCTTTATTTGTATTTCTTTTTCAGGTAATTTTATGGCTTTTGTGTCAAATTACATATTCATCTTACTATATCAAAAGCAATAATAGTCTCGTAAAAATTTATTAACTGTTTTAAGAACACAACACCATGTAGTGTTAAACTAATTAATGCGTAAATTTTTATTTAGTGCCTTGAGTTTTCTAAATAGATCAAATTTTAATATGAAAATTTGACGGTTTTGTCTATTATTTTTGATAAAATCTGTTTTCATTGATATCATGTTAAACATGTCCATCAACTTTTGAACTTTTTTAAAGTCATAATTAGGTCAAACAGAATTGTAACACTGTCAATTTGTGATGTTCAATTTCTATAATCTCACGTGCACGTAATTAATTAGAGATCACCATATCAATTCAATATTTATACAAAATCACATCGAGGCTATATCTTTTGTATTTTTGTTGTTCATAATAATTGATAGATTGAGAAACAAATTGTTAAGCATATAAAGAAGATTGATTATTGTTATCGTAGGCAAACTAATTAAGTAAAAGACTTCAGTCGTATCTTCTGAAAAAGCGTGGACGAGAATCTTGTACTGATTAAGTGACCAGACGTCTTTCTATACGGCATGAGAAACATCTATTGCCTTTTCTTATTTCTAGCTTTCATTTAACAAGGAATTTCTGCTTCTTATGATTTGTGCGAATAAGTGTCTTGTTTGTGCATTCAATTTCCACTAGATGCACGGCAACGTGACCCCTAATAAATCTGTCTACCACTATTTTGACTGGAAAGAGGAGGTTCGAAGGTGCATGAGAAACATCTATTGCCTTTGCTTATTTCTAGCTTCCATTTAACAAGGAATTCCTGCTTCTTATGATTTGTGCGAATAAGTGTCTTGTTTGTGCATTCAATTTCCACTATATGCACGGCAACGTGACCCCTAATAAATCCGTCTACCACTACTTTGACTGAAAAGAGGAGGTTCGAAGGTGCAAGACTAAAAGGAGAGAAAAAGAGAGAAATAACAGTCCTTCTATTCATTCATCTCATTTACAACTGGTATCGTATTTGAAAACCAAACAAAGATTTAATTTAGTAGCAACTCAACTCAAAACTGGGAAAAAATGTTTTATACTCGCTCGCATGAACATTGTCTGAAGTACCAAGATGTAAGGATAACAAGCCTAATCAACTTTCTAATCACGTATTCTTTTTGCGTGTGTTGGATGCCTTGTAACGTACGAAACAAGAAAATAATTCATGTCACGCGTGACTCTACACGTGAACCGTGAGCACTGGATTTAAAATAATAATAATAATAATAATAATAATAATATAGAAAGGTGTAAACAAAAACATATTAAACTATATTACTATATTATTCTAATTCACCTGAAACGTAAGTGAAAACAAAAACCTCAGTGTCTATGTTGATATTTTAATTTACCTAATTTCGTGAATTTCTTCGTTAATACCGGACAAAAACATTCCGCTAAACTATATCACAAATATTTAACTGTATCGTGAATATATATTAACACAAGCTGAATCAAGTAATAAACTCATCACTTCAAGTTATCTTAAGACGCATAGATTGTGATTTTTCACATTGAAAAAATACGGGAATTAAAATAAAAAATCTAAAACAAGGGGCTATAGGTTTAAAACAAGATAAAAACAGCTAGAAGAAGAGGGTATTAGTATAATTTATCCTAAACAAGATTTTGCGAGCACGATAATGATAAACAAATAGTGAGTCAAGTCATATCACAACAGCAGCGCGCAAATGGGGATTAAGATAATCCGATTGTTGACAAGGACCGCCACTAATCCGCATTCAATATTATCCCGCCCCGGTTACCAAACAAAAGGAACATCGAGTCGCTACAATTGCAACAAACTTTCCTGACTCAGCTATGCGCTGGATATGGTCCCCACTCACCACTCACCCCCTCGCCTCTGGTCCCCACTCCCCTTTATGCTCCTCTACGTCTCTCCCACGCCACCTCATCTCCGGTGTTCGCATCGGACGGCCCAGGAACGGCCACCGCGGCTCTGGCTTCTGATCTCGCCGCTACGGACTGTGCGAGTGTGGATGGATGGTGCTGATTGGGTTTGGTTTTTATTTATTTATTTACGGACCGAAATAGTAAGTTCTCCGAAATCATTTCTTTGGGGGCATGTATGCATAATTACTATTTTACCCTTACCTGACATGCTTCAATAATCCCTTAAGGTTACATAATATAAAAAAAATTAGGGGACAGTATACATAATTATCACTAATTATATCTCATTTTTATTTAGTTATACTCCATTAATATTTGAATCATTCATAGTCACACGCAAATTCATATAAACTTGTTAAGATTTTGGATGAAAAATACTTTTGGGTAAAGTCTAATTTGAAAATCCAAAAATTAAATTTTAATTTTAAATCTAAATTTAGATTTTTAAGTCATAAAATTATATTATCAGTGATTTTAAACTTTATACTTTAATATTTAACATTTTTTATCTAAAACTTGACATATAAAAATATTAATTGTTGGGCAGTTTGGACATTTCACATGATATAATACAATAGGTTTAGTGTTGGGTCGGCGTTGATTTGCGCGTAATTAATTGCAATTAGGGAGAGAGAGAGAGATTGAGTTGACGGCGTCGTCGAGGAGAGCAAGTGGGTCAATGAGTGGCTCGTGCGCCGCACGTGATTCCTTAAAGTCGTCTTTCCCCGATCCTCGATTCGATCCAATCTCTAATCACACTCGCTAAAACTAAATCCCAATCCTAATCCTCACTAATTAATTAATTAATAAACTAACCTTTTTATAAACAAGTGCTAAAAACACGGACACACGTGCCGGCAGGCCGGGAGAGAGATTTTTCGGTAAGCGCGCGTCCACCGGAGGAACCGTAGACACCCGTCTCGGAACACGCGCCACGTGTCGGCGCACGTGGCAACCCCGCGGTGGACCCCACAGCACTCCAATTACTGTTTTTTTTTTTAATTTATTTAAAATTTAAATTTTAAAACCAGAATTGCGAGCATCACACATGGAGAATGTCCGTCTGAGCCGGCTTTTGCTTCCACTTGATACTTTAATTTAATTTAATTAATTAATTATATAATTAAATAAATACGAATTAATTTTATATGAGATAAATAAAAAAGAGGCTTTATAAAAATAATTAGTGCAAGGATCAAGTAATAATAAATATAGGGAAATTCTGGGGAAACAAGCCACGTGCACACATCATGTTGGTGGTGAGGGTTAAAAAAAATGATTATATATTTAATGAAATTAAGAAACTCCACTATCTCAAAAAAAAAAAAGATTCTGGCGTGCACTAACTAATTATAATAATATTAATGGTAATAATGTGTTTCCACCAATGTCAACGTTCCACGTGTCTTTTGTTTATGTAAAGCCGTGTGGCCATGTGAAGCATTATTGGATGGTGAGAAAGGTGTTTATGTCAATTGGCTTAATTAATATATTTTATTAAATATTTTTTTCGAAATCAATCGTATTATTAAGATTTTATTATTATTGTGGTTTTGTCAAGAAAATCTTTTTTACAGAATTTTATGTATATTATTAAAGAAATTACACTTGATTGAATTCACTATGTTTTTTTAAAAGAAAATTCATTATGCTATAGTATAAAATATAATAATTTCCATTACATTACATTAAACTTCAATTTTGTTTTATGGTTTACAACATATTTACAATTTATATAAGATATTCAAATTACTCTTAACTCAATCAAGAATTTATTTGAGTGTCATCTAGTTGCATGATTTTACTTAGCACATTTTATATCTGAAACGAAATTAACTATTATTAAAATAAACAAGAACAACGACTGAGTGTTATTGTATGTTGAGTACATAGCAAGCGACGACCGTATTGTTTAGTACATAACAGAATGACGACCGTACTGTTCGTCGTTACTGTTTTTATTCGCGACCGTACTGATCTTCCTCATCATCAACGTGAGCTCGCCCAGCACGTAGCGCTCATCGCTCCGTCTTCTAGAATCGCACAATCGCGACTCCTAGATTGGAAGGGGATTCGATCTCTCAGAAGTTTGTCTTCCACCAAAATTGACTTCAGACTGCGATCCATTTTTCTCCTATAAATCAATTGAAGAGATGGAAAGGTCACAACTTGTCATTAACATTCATTACACTTTGCACTCATAAAAATCGAGTAAGTTATTTGAAAAATAACCGATCCACCAAAATTCAGAGATGCACACAAAAAATGAAAAAGACACACTCCACGTAGATACTATCCTTACTCTTTTTATACCCAATAGAAATTTGTAGAAAAAATAAGTTTGTGTACGGACATAAAATAAGTCTCAAATCCAATTTGACACTTATTTTTAGACTTCTTGATGTGAAACTATGGTACAATATAAGTACATACTTAAAATTAATTTACTTTATAATTTACGAGTTAATTTGGGTGTAATTTTTTCATTCATGAAAATGTACTATTTTATTTTCTTATTCATCCATATAAACCTACTCTTTCAACTCTAAAAATGGTAATTTTTAGAAAATGAGAAATGTTTTTTTTTTGTTTTTAAAGTTAACACGGTAAATTTTATTCTCTTATAGTACCATATATAACCAAACATTTTCACTGGAAAATTAAATCGGTAATTTCGAAAAAAACACGTGCACCATATGATAAAATTGAATAGCTCTAAGCCTCTAAGGGACACGTGTAGAATCAAAAGATGACATTGACTAAATATTTTGAAAAATAAAACCATACAAAATAGTATAAAAACAAAATTAAAATCATTATCTAACCATCCTTTTATTACAAGAGATGTCAAAACATAATCATTGAAGCTAAAACAAAAGTCCATTCATTTGTAGATAGCAACAAAAATAAGGGTCTAAATAATTTACCAAAAATAAATATTGGACCGTATCTACAATCCTCTTTCTCATTGGTTGCATTAGGAAGGCTTTTTGGAGCCGTAACACTTGTTATCACGCAATCTAGCAAACACAAAAGAGAGATTTGGATATGAAATTTCATGTCAAAATAAGGCAAAGAGGAGAGAATTTTTTATCCACCATCAATAACGATGTTAGCTTTTGAACGACACCCGACTTTTAACGATGTTAAAAGTTCCACGCACTTACAAATTAGAGTTAATTTTATGAAAGAAAATTCTATACGAGACTTCTCACACTCATATACATGATAAGTGCACTGGTCGTTAAATAATATGAAGTATTTTTTAAACCCCCGAATTATAAATTTCACAAATATTGTTTGCAAATATTACATCATTATTTTTTATATGGGCAACACATACGGATATAGTACACCGACATTAAATTAATGTCTTATAACAACGTACATGCATGTTCGCTACCATATGAGATGTCTCATGACAACGTACATATATGTTATTGCGATAAAACTTATGAGCAATTACAAGTTTTGGGTAGTTCCAAAATATGTATTTATTTATTTATTTATTTACATACTAGCCTTATGGCGGCTATGTACATTGTCATTATAAGGGCAATTCACCCGCCTCTCTAACTCATATCTAGCGTCCTAAGTGATGCAGTGCAAAACAGAAAAGTGTCGGATTTCGACAAAAGACTAGTGTTTTCTGGGCGGAAACGGCGTTCTGAGCAAAACACATTGCTTCTCCATGACGTACGATGGATTTCGGCCATCTGAGGTCATCTTGGGGTTCAAAATCGCAATTTCCTAAGTTCCGGGCACTTTTTACAATTTTTATAATTTATTTCCTTTTTCCAATAAGTTTAGAATTTCCTTTTCTGCAATTAGGTTTTGACTATTTAAACAATGTCAGTCGTTTATGTTATTAATTAGTTTTGAAGTTAATAACAAAATCGAGGTTTCCCTCAAATCTATCACCTTCGGTATTCGCAGTAATAAACGAATTTTGATAAAGAGTTCTTCCTAGCCACGTACGCTGCATCACTAAGAAATTGCCCCTCTCCGACTTTTTGTCATACATTTGACGGTAGAGTGGTTGGTAGTACCCCACCTTTTTAACTTGATTCTTTAGTTTTGGCTTCAAAATTGATTTTTTTGTCATCTTCTTCGTTTCTCCTCGTTTTCGATCCAAAAGTAGTCGTTTCCTTACAAACTCACTCAGTACCCTAGTAAAGCTATGATATCATAAAATAGCCTGTAACTCACTTAATTGAACAAAAGTGAGAATAAATACATGAATTTGATTATAGTAAATATGAAAAATCCTTCTTTATCATCTGGAATTCAAATTTACCATTTAAAATAGTCCCTTGAATCATATTTTTAATGTGAGTTTCAAATTAGGTTGAAAATTCATCACTATGAAAAAATTCATATACATTAAAATTTTAATTAATTTCCAACTAGTTTTCAAAAATTATTTTTACTTAACAAACGCATAGCTTTTTTTTACAACATTGTATACTAATCAACTAGAGATATGATAATATCAAAAAGAAACATAAAAAGTGTCAAATCAATTGATACAAATAATTGATGGAAGAAAATGATATATATTTTGGAGTGTAAGAGAAGTGAAATTTATGTTTTGTGGTGGAGCTTACCCATGTGACATGTATGGTTGTTTATATGACATGCATGTTCCAAATTAGTTTGTGTTTTTATCTTTTTTGCATGGGTCCATCTCCTCCAAAGCACCATCAAATGTTTAATTACCACCCACCCAAAATCATTAACACTTCCATTTCACTAGTTTTATACACATTCTTTTGAAACTTTAGGGTAATTTTTAGTAATAGTTCAACTGATTGATTCTAATTTCTTACTAATTATGTGCAACGAAATTATGTTATTTCTAATGAATTTCCTTTTTTGTCAAATCATAAATAATATAATAAATAATCTCACAATTAATTAGTTTAGAAGTAGAAACCAAATAAGAATAAATGATATTAAATAAGTTTTACTATGTTTGAGTCGATTTTAGGTCTAAATGTGTAAATTGTAATTTTCAATTGATTTTTTTTAAAATAGTAGTCCCGCATGGGCTGATTAATCGCCGCCTAGGCCGATTAATCAGCAACCTAGCCCGTAGCCCGCCTGGGCCGATTAATCGGCCGCCTAGCCCGTTTTTTTGCCTTCACCGTTCTTGAGCACTCGACTAGTGTGAAACGGCACGGCAAAGTCCAAATGAACGCCTAGGCGCCGCCTAGACCCTTTTTTTGAAACACTGCTTGTACGTGAAGTTTATATATTATAGAAAATTATATCAAATCATAATTGAAATATGTATTAATTAATCAAGCTAATTAATGTACAAAAATATTTACGAATGTATCACTTTAATGCTTTATTAATTTGTTGAAATGGGTCATTGAGATGTGACCCTAATTTTCATTCAAAGGGTTTTGATTTATTACTTTAACACACGTAATATAGGTAATGTGATTGGAGAAAAATTAAATTCATTGGTGAAGCATAAAAGGTCAACACAAGAGGCGTATTAATTCACTATTGTGCCATTCCCTCAAAAACATATATATTACACACATTTCCCCCAAAAATATGGTATTAATGGTAAGGAAAATCCAAAAATGTTAGGCAAACGTCACCTTCAGAAAGCTGTCACTTTCTCGAGAAAAATTTGTTATGATATGTACACAACTCTAACTCTTGTTCATCTCTTTATGTCATGTTCAATCGTAATAAAGAGGGGAACAAGAAATCCGTGAAATTCGCCTAACCAGAGCAATAAAAATGACCCTTCGATCCCAAGAAATTTCCACTAATGCTCCTTTAATTGCTTCTTTACTTAACTAAACAACAGCACATTCATGGAACCGGCTACATTTCAAAAGTTGGATCGAAGTGACGAACTGATTTATATTTTCTGTTGTTGAATATATGTACGTTTGGACAAGATCACGTTTTTCGATATTGAAATGTGTTGTGATGAACTTTTAGTGTTTCTATTTAGTTTTGTCTGGTTGTTTGACGCTTTAGGAGTTATAGACTAATTTGTCGGTCAAAAGTTTATGTAATACCCAACGTTATTAAAATTCAATAGATTTTATACTGTCATTGAGTCTTGAATGTTGACCATGGGACTTTGCTTGTTTCCCGATAGATAAGGTCTTATTCAGAGTATTCGTGCTGAAATTCATCATCTTAACAGACTTGGTCATGTGCTTTAGTTCCCTATTCAACTGGGCGACTTCTCGTATGAGATCAACAATGGTATCAAGAAGTCTTGTCTTGTCTTCAGTAAGAGAGAGAATGAGCGCATTCTGTTTTCAAGGGCGTGTGACTCTTCAAGTCATTTGACATACAACTCATTGTAAGTGTTGTTCCGAATATCATCAGATAGTTCATCATCAGAAACATATTTATTCAAGGGTTCAACATATTCGTTGACATTATCAATATTATAAGAGGGGGGGGGGGGGGGGGGGGGGGGGGGGTTGTAAGTGCAACGAAATTGCTTATCTGTTCAGAATCGCTGCCTCCTTCTTCCTCATCGGTTAGAGTGACATTAAACCTATTCTTCTGCTTCTTTTGGAAGTTGATTCATTCGTTATGAATATGTCCATAGCCTTCACTCTCATGGCACTGACTACATTTTCCTTTCCCCGTACGTTCATCACTTCTGCCACCTTTGTAAGTATTCTCATTCTTCTGAAACCTATGCTGAAAGTTGTGTGTGTTATCTTGAGAGACATTCTTCACAGTCATCTAGTTGAATCATTTCATAACCCTAGTATAATTTTTGGCCAGCATTGCAGTAGTGTCATCAATTTTGTTATCAGAATCAGAGTATACCTGTTCTTTCTGACAATGGGTAGAACTTTTGAGAGTTATTCTTTTGTCTTTCTTCTCCAAATTTGGAAGGGAGAGCTCGAAGGTCATGATGGATCCCATCAGTTCATCAAATTTTAGAGTTTTAAGATCGTGGACTTCTTCTATTACAATGATTTTCATCTTGAACCTTGGGCTTAATGCTCTCAAAGTCTTTCTAACTAGATCTTCATCAGTCATGAGTTTACCAAAGGAGTATGACTCATTAGTAAGGTCTCTAATACGAACATGGAAGTTAGCAATGGCCTCATCTTCATTCATGGAGAGAGCTTCAAAGTTTGTGGTGAGATGCTGAAACTTTTGCTCTCGAACTATAGTGGTTCCTTCATAAGCAACATCAAGCACATTCCAAGCTTCTTTGGCACTTGTGCATGTGTTGATAAGCCTTAAGACATTCATGTCAACCCCGTTGAATATAGCATTGAGTGCACGAGAGTTACATAGGGATGCCTCTTCTTCTGTAGGACTCCAATCTTTTTCGGGTTTGGGACCAGTCACATTTCCCTGGGTATCAGCATATTATGGCTCTTCCCAACCATTGATCACAACCTTCCAAGTTTTTTTGTTGAGAGATTTCATAAAGACACCCATTCGAGCTTTCCTATAACCATAATTGGTTCCATCAAGGACTGGAGGACGATTGTCAATCCTCCTTCTCTTGAGCTATCCATATCTGCTACACAGAATAAACTTCGCAGGAAATCACCTAAAAGTCAAGGTGCCTCCTCTGATACCAATTGAAATTCTGATTAGTAGCAGTGACAAGATGTCGAACATAATGTTGTGACAATTGATTTGACAACTTGCCTGATCATTGATAATGGACAACAAGTAAATAAACAATAAACATAAGACACACGATATGTTTACCCAGTTCGGTGTAACTAGACCTACGTCTGGAGGCACTCTGCCAGTTGAAATGTTTTCACTATACGGTAGTCAATAATACAAAACTTCAAGCATCAACTGATTATCACACAAACCATTGTCCTATGCTACTATTACTACACATGAAACACCTCGACCAAGTACTCCCCTGTCTTGGAGAACGCCTCAATTCCACCCTTCGAGCACACTCTGATGCCCGGTTCGTTGTTGTCTTCAATAGTATTCGTGAATCTTCAATCACGTACACAATACCCTAATCGATCAAACACCCAATTCTCCTCGAATGATGTTTGTCGAGCACACGGTTCTTAACAAAGCATACAACCTCCCAACACACTAGTCCAACACGCTTAGGAGCTCTGAATAATTTGTGCATGAAGAACCTCAAGCTGCTAAGGGGACGCCCTCGACTTTTATAGCAGCTACACAAGAAGTTATCCGGCTAGGGTTTCCTCTTCAGTGCAGTGACGCGTCTTCGAGTACTTCCTTATTTCCGTCAGACTCGTGTTTCCGTTTCCTTTATGGACTTCCTTTCTTCATGCAAGCTTCCTTTTTCTCATATTCCCACACGTTTTGGGAATCTTTGTTAGCAACATTACAGCTGTAAACACGTGTGTATACTAATCCTTTTTGAAACTGGAAACTTGCCTAACACTAAGTCGACATATGTTTTTCAATTATTACTTCAGACATTTCGACTAACATCATTATGTATCCAAAAAAAATACAGCCAATCTAAACGTAACAACAAATATAAACCAAAATGTTAAATAAAATATCTTTTTTGTGTAGAACTTTTATAAAATGAGAATATTTTAATTACAAGGCATTTAATCCATTCTAAACTCAAAAGAGTAAGTGCTATAGTTGTTTGGTACATTTCCAGTGGATCGTTATTTTAAAGTTAGAGTCTATAATCATTCACATCTCTTAATCATGGATGAGCCTCGTGTTTGTTCTTGTTCTTGAGGGTCATTGAGATGCTGCACTAAAACTACAAGTTGAGAATCTTTAATTTTCAGATTAATTGTCTTAGTTTTTTTTTGGGTATTATTATCTTTGTTGATATTTAATTATTTCCTTCATGACTACAACTTAGAATTAGAGAATATATTTGTTAATAACTAGATAAATAAATTATAGATTAGGAAGTAAGAACTAGTATATAAATATAATCAATTAAAATTTAATTTTGGACATTTTCACATTTTATTTATGGCTAGGGTACAATTATTTTTTAAATTGATCTAATCTATTTTATGTACACAACCGTTTGACGTTTTAAAATAAGTTCAGTTCTTTTTTAGTAGTTTTTTTTTTCAAGAATAGATTAGGCAGAAACCAAACTACAATTCTATCACCAACCACAATATATTAAATAATCATGATCCATGTTTAACTCATTCTACAACTCATTCAAAATGTTGTCCAAGTGCATTCCTAAAGAATGACAAGATTGGGACAAGAAAAGTCCAACATTAGAATTAGGTTCTCAAAACACAAAGGATAATGATTTATTTTTGATTTAAAAGGAATGTTAGTGTTACCAAAAATAGTGATTAAATGCTTTGATTTTTTGAGTTGGGTCAAAATTCATTTGCAAGATTGGAATGTGTAAATAGTATTGGAGAGTCTACTCATGAATAGGACTCATGTGGGCATGAGATTGTTAAGAGCATGTTCTCAGGTCCAAAGCTCACTCAAGTCATCAATGGATGCCAAGAAATTAATGATTGAGAATTGATGCCTTAACTGCTCTTTTGCTTACTCATCCTCTATTATACAAAAGACACCAATTATTTCATACTCCTATTCATTTTCACACAAAATAAAAGGAGAAGGTAAGATCCACCCTTTTGTATTTATGTTTCACCCATTTTAAAATTATATTTTATCTAAGGTTTTGACATGACATGTAAGTTAGTCAAAAAGATTAACAAGATGAAGAAGATGACCCTGACGTAGGTGGTTCAGATAATTTCGGTTTCTGCCTTCGGCCAGGTTTCGAACCACGCCATGCTTCGTGGGGTGTTTAAGAGTGTGGGTAAATATTTGTGTAAGATAGAAAATTATCTGATTTTTGAACTAAATTTACTCAAATTTATTGGGTTCAATCAAATATATGATATGAGTTTTTTGTTTTCATGAACAATTCTGTTAGTCATATGGAAAATAAAATTGACAGCTATTTAATATGGTTTGATTGTCAAATCCAACCCGCGTCAATAGTAAATCCACGCACGTTACATTACAAAATATGCCAATTTTACATACTCAACTCATTTTTGTACTTACCATTAGATTTTGGATGTCGATATGAGCAAAATAACGAAGGAGATGACCAAAATATTGAAGAGGAACCACACCGTGGTGTGTGGACACTGATTTGAAAGCAATATGTCTGGTTAGACCGTGGTGGCGATTGTATGCCGGTTGCCTCCGAGATTAACACAATTGTCCCTTTAATATGAGCTCACTTGCATAACATAATTTAGAACATGAAGACAAACTCTGGGAACGCATAAAAAGGAATCTCTAAGTCGTAGAAAACATTCAAATTGATTAGACAAACAAAAAATCGTAATATGTCCGATCATACAATCGGGAACCTGGAAACGACAACACAAAAATCATCTTTTTGGGAGAATTTCATTAGAATTTAGAAGTTTATACCTCTCCAGTGTCAAGAATTATGGTATTTATAGAATGCCAAAAGGAGACAAAACATTCAAGCTTTAATTCTACGTGACAAAAGCACTAAAACACAATAAATCTTGGGCCCTAAAAGTCTGAAACTAAAATAATAAATTTGGCTGAATTTTCTTTTTAATTCAAATTCAATTAAACCTAAAATAAAAAATGATATGCTAACGGTAATATTTTTCGCAAAACTCGTATCGTTTGTATAACGGGTGCTCCCCCAAAGCCCAAGCCCAGGCCCAAGCTTGAGCCCATGCCCGTGCTTGGGCCTTCTCGTACACGTATAGGTGGCGACGCGCTTGTAAGTTTGGCCTAAGCCTCAGCCTACCCGTAATAAGCCCAAACAAAAAAGTCATCAGAGAAAAACAATATAAACTCAAAGACCAAATTCAATTATTTTCATGTGAGATAAAGAAAATTAAAATTTTATCGAATGTAAATAGAAAATATCAATAATCACATTTACTTTTTTAATATTACGTCACTGTCTCTAACTTGAGATGCAATAATAATTTATGGGAAAATTTAATTATTTTGGGCCAGACTTGACCTATTTGCTACGATACAATCACACATCCACATGAGTAATTTAGGCCTTTGAAAGCCCATACTAAGGTTGATGGGTTTGATGAAAGCCCAATAAGACCCAACTGGAGGAATCGGACGAAGGCTTTGATGTTTCATGGGTCGTATATACGTCATATGTATATATTGGGCCTATAAAGCCCAATAAGGCTCATTTGGCTCCAAATTTGATTGGACCAGATTTTATATATTTTCTGACTTGAGTTTGATGAGAAACAAGATATCCTAAGATATTTATAGGATAATAATTCAGTTGTCTTTCCCAATCGGATGAGTAAATAATAATTTAGTTGCTTGTGAACGGGGTATAAACGAGTCGAATCGAACTTCTATTAAACAGGGCTTGGCTCGTGAAAGAAGTGTTTGGCTCGAGGCCAGCTCGAGCTTGACGAACTTACACAACTAAGTTCGAGCTCGAGCCCGGCTCAACCCGGTTTGGTTAATTTTTAATATAAATATTCATTAAATTTTAAAATTAGATAAAATATATATAATTAATTAATTATTAAACGAGTCAGCTCGAGATCAACACAACTCGATTCTGCTCGTCTAATTTCATTATAAAATTATATCTTTTTAGGGTTTTATTCTTTATTATAATATTGATAGTTTGATACCAACTGTTAACTTTGATATTTGATATTATTATTCTTAATATTGATATCCAATATAATAGGAGAGGACCATTTATATATGATCCAAACTAAGCTAAATAGGAAACCCTAATGCCTATAAAATAAGAAACCTTAATAAATAATACTAATGAGCTAACTCTAATAGGCTTATAATGTAATACCAGCAATATTAAATTCTTTTTCGGGTTCTCTTCTTAATTATAATTCCTGTGACATGTATTTTTATTAGCAATATCGCAAACATAAAAGTTGGAATGAGTGATCTCATACTTATCACGTGAAATTTTTGTTCTTACAGGAATGAGTCTACCGAAGGCAACAAGATTTTTTTTCAAAAAAATTGTGATTAATTAAAGTATTTGCATAAATATGATACTGTTAAAAGTAATTATCAAATTCTGTTTTGAGATCCATAGACATGCCACGTGTCAATCAATTATAGTTTTTCATTTATTTTGTAATGCAGCAAACAGTTATTGCTACATTAAAAATATTTTGAATAAATAATTACACAAATGTGTCACATGTCAATTAGTAATAGGATGGGTTTTCTTTTTTACTTTACTATGCCACCTTTAAAAATATTTATTTTACCTTCAAAAGAAAATATTTATTTTAAATTGTATAATAATTTTTTAACAGCAAAAAGAATTAATATTTGATGATAATTTATTAATTAAGATTTTATGTCAATAGTTAAATATATACTATTATATTAAAAATATCACTGTCAATTATTTCATATTATATAATAATTATTAATTTATAATTTATCAAAAATAATTACAAAATGATTTTTTTAAATCACATAACCTCGCAGGAAACCGTCTTGCTTCTATACTTCTTGTTCGACAACGACGACACGAACTTTTTCTCCTCCTCACCTCCGACCTGAACTAGAGATTTAAATGAATGATTCTTATTTTTCAGTTCCCAACAAGTTTTATTGGAACGCTAAGATGGTGATGAGGTCGTGAAATTTGAAAGAAATTTATTTTGTAATTATTTTTTAATAAATTTAGTAATAATTATATCAGGTAAAATAATTGATACTAATATATTTTTAATAAAATTATAATATTAAATATTAGATTTTTGCTGATAAAAAAATTATTATTGTAAATTTCAAAACAACTATTTTTAGCGGTGTTCCGAAAAAGAAAAAAAAACTCTTATATATTACTGGCTGGCACACTTTGTGGGCATGTCTAATTTTTTTTAAAAATATTAATTTTTACTGTAACATTTAATGGCTGCTACAGTAAAAAAATTAAAAAGAAAACCTACCTCTTATGACTTGACTGCGGGACCCAAACACAATTTTGTAATTAGTTTCAATAGAAACATATACATGTAAATACTTTAATTAATAATAATTATTTTGAAAAAAGTCAGCTGCAACATGTCATTAGATATTAAAATTGAGTAAGGTACGGAGGTGTTTAATCTAACATATATGAGGTCTTGAGTTTGAACTTTGGTGTAAACTACTTCTTTTAATTAGTATTTCTGTATTTTTGTTTCTATTGCAAGAAATTAACTTTCATCAAAAAAAATTTTTGCAAAAATAATGAAACTGGTCATGGAAATAAAGAGTATTTCTTTTCTAACTCGATCGAGCCGATCATAGCTTGATATAGCACGTTAAGAAAGGGAGAGTCAGACCGACTATGATCGGCATGACAATGAGAGGGAAAGTTGGACCAGCTCGAACTCTCCCCGGAGAAACAACTCCAGTGCTATGAACTTCAAATTCATCGGGATCTGAAATTTCACGAACAGACAATATAATGACGTGTCAGAGAAGAATAACTTGTCGGAAGATAAAAGAAGTCGACAAACACGTAGATGGGAGAGTGAAAGTCATGGACGGTTGGTCGAAAAAGAGGAAAACCAGTGAATTCGAGAATGCAAAAACATTAATTTTCTAAAATTTTCAATTTCAGGATCATTTCGTCATTCTTGATATTTTTTATCCATTTTGTAAAAATAAAAATTGACTGCTACTTTCATTTGACATGCTTTTTCATATGTTTCTTGTTTAGGTTGAATTTCAATTATGTTGTTAATTAATAACAATGCTGTCTATATATAAATTTGAAACACATAATGTGAGTTCTCAGTTCTGCATATTATTGTTGTGAAATAGGAGTTACACTATTGCTGTCCCAAATTAAGGTAGGTTACAACCAGAACAAATATGCATAGGTTTTTTGTAATAAGCTTCTTGAGTCCTAGTGAGGAACACTATAGCTAGCTTTGTGCAGTCTCAGGTTGATGAATGAGACTTAAATTTGTCTGAAAACTGACACTACAAGAACACACCACATGGTCGATTCTTTCACATGACATGGGATATATGCTATTATTACTGTTGCAGAGTCATTGATTTGATCAGTCACAACAAGAAGATACAATTTTTGCATCTACATACAAATTAGAACAAAGAACATAGTAACATTGAGTTCGTTGAGGTTTAGAGCTCTTTTTTAGTGATTTAGTTTTACCAAGTCAAGTCATTCAAACTTAGTCAAATTTCAATTTTAACAAAAGTTTTTAAAAATGTTATAATTTGTACTTTATTTGACCTTGAAGGCTCACATGTAGACAAGGCTACTCGTGAGAAGAGTGTTAAAGTAAAAGTCCACGCGTACCGTAAAAGAGAAATAAGTCTCACGCGTACACAAACATGAGAAGAAGAAGTTAAGTTAATCTCATATGAAAAATAAGTGAAATAAGATAAGAGTGTATAAAGGGAATTGGCAAACCCACACTGACCACCCACTACTCCCCAAAGGGGCAACCAGGTTCTAGTTTGGATCATGGTATGGTTGCTCAATATCTAGTGTGTTCATGTGTTGTATGTGTGGCTTTTATATTTGAAGTGGTATACTCATAATCCAATTTGAAATTATATTCATGGATAAACATTGGTGCACATATAAGTAGTCCATTTGTGAAGGCATAATATGGTGTGGCTATTCATTGCAATGTGTTGCCATGTTTGACATCAGTGTGGCTTTATTCAAATGTAGTATGACCACAAGATAGAATTCGAAATAAAATAACATCCATGTACTAGTTTGGTTGTTCACCCATCAATTGTGTTCATGTTTGACATATGACTGACTTTTATTCATAAGTAGTATGATCATATTATGCAATCCAAATTTACAGTATATTTGAATCTTTGTATGGCTACTCACTATCTAGTGTGTCATGTGTTACATATATGTAGCTTTTATATTTGAAGTGATATAGTCATAATGCAATTTGAAATTACATTCATCATGTTAAATAACGATTTGATTAAGATAAAAAGGAAACAAATATTTTCGAAAATAAACATAATCATTGTTAGCATTAAATAATGATATAATTAAGATAAAAAGGAGAAAAATATTTTCGAAAATAAATCTAATCACTTTTCGACGCATTAAATAACGATCCGATTAAAATTAAAAAGAAATAAACATTTTAGTAAAGATAATCAACCAGAATCGATGACCGATTATACGTCTATGCGATTTTCTTTTAGTACCCTCGCTCATCAGTTTGTTTACTGAATTTGTGGGCCCAGATCACACGTGGGCCAATTTGATCAAAACACAGATCTAACGGTCCATATTTATTCTAATATTTTAACACTAAATGAGTGATCTCAATATTAGATTTAATAATTTACATATCTTTTTTCCATTCATCGATTCTTATCACACATTTTTAACGATTTCTCTTTGATAACAGTCAGTAATAAGTCGGCAAAATTCATAACCATCTACATTTTTATCTCATAGTTGTGGTGACTATGGTTCTCACGTTCTTATATTTAGTTATTATTACTTGGTTGCACGCCTACTGTTATAATTACAAATCAATCTCGTCATCGTCGCGAGTATATATCGCAAAAACGAAAGTCACAAAATTATATATGGGCAGTTGCATTATTATTTGGGAAGTGTGTAACTCAACAAAAACCAGAACATGAGTTGGTGTTCTCATGTGTTATTAGCATGGAGCAAGTCCCATCTGTACTTGCATTTGTCACCCTTTTTGGCTACAAGTTTTATACACACTTGTGCACCATGCACGTACCGTCACGTGACTTGGTTCATCATTATTGATTCCATATTTTATTTTCTTGAATTTGATGCACAATTGTGCTTATCACCATCTACCAAACGACACCAAGTTGCCCTCATGTTTTTTGAGCATCTATATCTTTCGATGTCCATCTCCCCGGATTATGCTATGTGTTGGTATACCCAAAAAATTCAGATCGAACGTATCTTGTTTAAACGACCGGCCTATGTTTTTCAGATGAAATTTCACGTGCAAGACACGTGACATACATGTATTTGTGTGCGGATAACATGGATTTGTGTGTTGATGAGAGGTCACTATCGTATGATTACCAACCAGCAACAAAGCAAAGAAAAAGATTGTTGTTCATCGATACTATACATTCGAATTAAGATCGATTGAAAACGAATTAAAGATTAAGGGTAAAGTGGTAAACAATTTACGTTTTTTTCTAAACTCTTTCACGCTTTAAAAGATAAAGGGTAAATGGTAAAAAATTTACGTGATACTAGCATGATTTCATTATTTTCATTTTTCACACATGTGGTAATTATCAACAAAAAACGAAAGACCCATTGAGACATGATAATCACAAAATTTTGAAGGTAAAAGCGAATTTTATTGATTAAAAGCAACAATCTCGACATTAGGCTGGACAGCTGAAATTACAGATGTGGGACATATCTCTCACCATAATCCCAGTTATTATTAGTTAAAGTAAACATGACCAATTAACTAATGATAATTACATATTAAGAAAAGATCTAACTTAATTAGTCATGCATCTTAAATAGTTTCTTCTTTCACATGCAATTAAATGGGTCTTCCTTTTATTGATAATAATCAGAAAGGGGATCACCAAAAAAAATGGGGCGAAACATTAAAAAAAGGGGCAAAAGAAAAAAAAAGGGCGAGAAAAGAAAAAAAAGGGGCAAAAACAAAAAATAGGAACTCAACACCGACAGATCGCATGAAAATGAGTATATTATTATATTCTTACCAAAATCACTTATCGGGTCAGCCTACACAACTAAAAACTCAAACTTATTAGTAGGGTTTAACTCTTCCATTTATATACAACTTTTCATTTTATATTCTATTTACGTGAGATTCAATTAACATTTCTCTTTCATGCTCATATGTACTGAGGGGCTTATCTCCGTTTCAAGCTCATATACATGTACGAGCCTTTATTTCAACAGTTTTTTTTTACGGGTAGTCTTATCAGCATGTGGACCATAACATGACATGTTATATACTCATACAAACAAAACATTCGAATAATACTCGTCTTTACCATATATATATATATATATAGATAGAGATGATGATGGCTCACCCATAACTTGTCTCTCTTTTTACACTTCTTTTAAGACTCATCTTCCATTCCTCCAATAGCCATATAACCATTAATATATATATGAATTTAAATAATATTATTATCATACAATCCTCATCTCTACTGCTCAGCTCTGAGCTTTATATATATACACACCATATCTCGTACTTTATATTAGTCACTGACACACACACATGACATAGCACTGTACCATACACACGTATATACATCGTACACTTGTACTATTTCCGTCCCGAGGTTGTTTTTGTTTCGTTTTTTTATTTATTTACAATGTCTAGCAGAAGGTCGCGTTCGAGACACTCCGGTGGCCGTGGAGGAGCGTCGTCCATGATCTCCGACGACCAGATCGCCGATCTCATTTCCCGGTTGCACCATCTCATCCCCGAGATCCGCAACCTCCGTTCAGACAAGGTTTTTATTTCATCTTCACTTTGTAGTAAACACTTTCTTTATTGTCGGCAAATGAACTGTATATCAACGAAATGACTTAACCATCTCAAGACTCAAAAGAAGAGGTAAAGTATCACGTTAATATAGGATTGAGATTATCTGAGAAAATTTCACTTGATAAATACTTTGAAATAAGTCTTGTATAATATGAATCATCTCAACTTTTAATATGCACGTGCAATAGAATTATTTTAGATGGATTCACACTCCATTTGGCTTTGTGAGAATATTGCCAATGAAACCCGCGTTGAGAAAATGTAAATTTATAGACTAGTTACAAACAAGTTTGGACCTCTGCTCTGGTGAGCATTTAGAGGACTTGAGCTTAATCACAGGCACTCGTCTATATTGTTTCGAATCAAAAGCTTACGATCCACGTACAGAATCTAACTAAAGTAGAATATCATAAAAGCTTAGTCAGTGAGTTAGTAGAGTTTCATATAGTATATATGAGATCGTTGTTTCCAATTTCGATAAATAATGATTACTTTCTCATTTTGTTAGTTCATACATTTTTTTTGTCAGTTACCCTAATAAAATCAATTTTTGCTGAGAAAAAAAACCCATAAAGTTGATAATCCTCGTTATGATCACTTCCTATCAAATCAAATAAGTTTGACTCCATTGCCTATCGGCTTAATAGTCACATTCAAGCCCGAACCCTAATTATTTTTTGTTTACTTATTAACGAAAATGCCACTGACCAGTCTCTTCTCTCTCTCGCTCGTGCATGCATCAACAGGTCTCGGCTTCGAAGGTGTTGCAAGAGACATGCAACTACATAAAGAGCTTACACAGAGAGGTCGACGACTTGAGCGACCGGTTGACCCATCTTCTCTCTTCCATTGATGCCAACAGTGCTCAAGCTGCCATTATCAGGAACTTGTTCATGTAATAATTTTAGAGAGTTAATATTAATTATCTCTAGCTATTTTGATTAATTAGGTCATTATCATCATGCACCTTTCATTTCTCTTTTTCCATGCATATCTAGCTAGGGTTTGGTAATCTATCTCCATTAGTTAGTTAATATTGGTCATGTTGTTGACTCTGTGGGCTCCTTTCCATGTAATTATATGTATACTTATATAGTATATATATATATATATATACATATGTGTGTCTCTAAGGAGCTGTGTAAATTTCTCAGCTAGTTTTTTTTAATATTATTATATACTTACGCTGAGCTGAGTCTCGAAACCCTGATCTTAATTAGGTCAAAAAAAGAGTACAAGTATACCGTCATAATCTATAGAAATTGTTTCGGTTGAGAAACTTCTTTGAGGATATCGCGGTTTCTATTAGGCTTTAATTTAGCTAACATTTTTCTCCCGCCTTAAAAAAAGGTAATTCGGTTTATATTGATATGATAGTCAATTATTCTTAATAATTGACTGCCATTTTCTATTCAAATTAGACATATATGTACGTACATAGGAAAAAAATTCAGAATTCGCATGCTATATATAATTAGCCATGCATGGACCCATATATAGAGGCGATAATAGTAAGAAATTAAATTGAAATTAGAGGATTGAGAAAGGTCAACTATTGAAGGTGACAGCAAAATTGTAGAAACCCCACATGCTTATTTTTCTAACAACCTTATGGAACCCACGATATTAATGATGTACATAGGCCATCGAGTTTAGGACACAAGGACCCTTACATATAGGGTACCCTACCCTACACTCACAACATTACCATTAAATGCTATGATCCTAAAGTTTATTGGAGACCACCCTACACACATTACCATAACGTTATCACCGTGTGGTCATGTCCTTGGTCGGAATGTAATTATCAATAATTTTTTTTGGTAAATTATGATGCCATGAAAAGTATTTTACATTACTTATAACTTCGATGATATTTTAGTTTATATTCATAATATTTTGTTAAAAATTATGAATAATTTGTACAAGAATGGTAATATTCTCCGTCCCCGACGGGATACTTGAACCTGACAAGAACAAGACGAATAATACCCAAATTCGAAAGAGATTGGGGCGGAGACAGGGTGAGGTATTCTCGCCCACTCCGCCCTGATGTATTAAAAATATATTTTTTAATTAAAATAAATATTCAATAAAAAATAATATATTTATATATTTTTTATTAAAATAATATTGTATAATATCGTTAAATAATATTTTGAGCATATTTTTTGTTAAAATAATAATTTTCAATGCAACTTCTAAAAAAATAAATTTGTTTTAACATTATTTTGGGTTGAAAACGGAAAAAGAGAAGTCCCCGAAATCGACAAAAAAGTTTAGCCTTGTTAAAAACAGAAAATCATCGCCCCGTCACTAATCTGCCCAAACACACCCGTTGCTATTCCCAAATTTGTATGGAAAGTGACTATTGTAAAAATTATTTAAATGATATTAATATTTTTATATTAATTAAGTATAAAGTTAGACTTATAATATTAAATCAAAGGCTTTCCTCATCAATATTATTTTTTAAGGTAAAATCGAATTTTATTAATTAAATAGCAACTAACCCGGTATTAAGTCGGACATCTGAATCTACAGATGGTGGGACAGACCCCTCACCATAATCTCAGCTACAGTTAGTTAAAACAAATTTGGCCAATTTGTGAGTAATTAGATTGCGAGCAACACAAAAAACACATGTTCTGATAATGGATAGTCAACACCACCGTTCGCTGGTGAATCCTCCAAAATTGTTCAGCACGACCCGCTTAGCATCACGTAGAGCCACGACCTCCACCTCATACGAATGGAGAAACCCTGTGATCCCGCTATAAAATGATTTAAACATGCATTCATGATAACTCCGAAGACCAATCGACTCGACCCGGTAAGCATTATGCAGAGCCACAGCCTCTACCTCATACGAATGGAGATCCCCTGTGATCTTGCTACAAACCGTATTAAACCAACTTTCTCGATCAACCCTACGATTAATGTGACCTCATGTTTCCTTTCCGTATCGATTCAAATAGGACACCTAGGTGACGTATTGAAACTTAAGAAAGCCAAGCCCCTTAGTTCGGTATGCTTGCATGGATCTTCCCTCCCAGTACCGATCTACCAACCAATCAAAATTGTCTGTTCTCGAGTCTCAACTCATCTCAGTTCGAATCCTATCCTCGAACCCCTCTTCTTTCCCAAACCCACCTTCTTCCTCGACCCCATCTCCTTCTCCTTCCCCAAACCACCACCGCCTCTCAGTACCGTTACCTCCTGCCGCCCCCAGAATCTTCCCCCTCCTCGCCCACCCATTGTCCCAAACCTCCCCTGGCCTGGCCCGAGCCCAGTCCCGAGCCTCCCCATCCCCTTCTCTTCCCTGCCTGTCCCCTATCTGCCCATCCCCAACCACGGTTGAACCCGCCCTTCCCTGTCGAGCCCCACCACCGTCCCCCTCCTGGTCGGTCGCCGATTCCCCGCCCAGACCCCGACCCAGCGCTACCCAGGACCTCCCCGAAACACCTACCCCCACCCAAATCTTGCTCAAAACCCCTCCCCCTCTCCCCACCCTGAACCTCCATGCCCTTGCTTGGATCTGCCGTTCCCTGCGCCGTCCTCCAATCCTCCACCATCCCTTGCCGGACCTTTTTCTGTACCCGTACCTCCTTGGCCGTCCTCCTCCAGACCCGTACTTCCTCGCCTCACCATCATCTGATGTCGCTGCAGCTCTCCGGAGTTGCCGTCAATTTAATTCGCAGACGTGCGTCGCGAGATCTCGCCACAGAACGGGGGAGAGACGATAGAGTACAAACCACGTAAAAAAAAATTATGCTTTTGGGATTTCTAGAGTAAAAACCCTCATCAACATTATTTTTTTTAAGGAAAAATCGAATTCCCTCGTCAACATTATTAATATTTCAACCCTCATCAACATTATTAATATTTCAAAAAAATATTTTTATATTATTGTCATGAATTTAACAATAATTGGTCAAATAAACCCAAATTTGATTAATTGATTAGCTGCGTATGCCTTGATTGGGCCACACCAGGTCATTGACATGGGCTTAAACAAACAAACAAAAATTTGGAAACCAACAAGGCCCAAGCCCATAGGTCAAGCCGACTTAAGGGGTACAAATCGTCATTTTCAACAACTGACACTCCCTCGTGACGTCACCATCCACTAACAAACCAACCAACTAGGCTGCTACGTGACGCGAGGACTCAGTTACGGCTTAACAGTAAAGTAGAGTCGCTCGAAGTCTTGTTCGTCTTCTCCAGAAAATCGACTCTTCTTCGTCTTGATCGGGCTTGATCTCGAGCTCTTTGATCGGGTCTGGTCTGAGCCATGAGTCCGAGCGGCCACACCATCGAAGTCACTGGTCTCTCTCCCAAGACCACCGAGAAGGACATACACGATTTCTTCGCTTTCTCTGGAGCCATCGATCATGTCGAGATCGTCAGGTGATCGATTTCTCTCCGGTCAAAATTTGTACTCGTTGGCTCTTGTTTTGATTTGATGTTTAATTTCTACTATTCGATTTTGGAATTGTTGTTCTGTGTTTGATTGGTATCAGTGGTAGGGTTTTTGGAGAAACTAAATCAGTAGAATCGTGAAAATCTGAGTTGAATCGTTGTGATGTTGTGATAATCTGAATTGAACTGTTCTGATGCTATTAAATTAGTAGAATCGTGCAAATCTGAATTGAATCGTTCTGATTCTGTGGAAATCTGAGTTGAATTGTTCTGATGCTGTGGAAGCTTCAGTTGAATGATTAATTTCTATTACTGTTCAAGTATATGTCATTCGATTGAGTTTTGTGATTGAAGATGCTACAAATGTGAATTGGGGGAATTAGGTTGAGTCCTCAGTTTTGGTGTTTGTGTATGGTGGTGTTATGGTGTTTAGGGATTGTGATTTTGATGATTATGTATGTGATGGTGATTTGAATTTGCAATTTCAGGTCTGGTGATTGTGCTTGTACTGCTTATGTGACCTTCAGGAATCCACATGCTCAGGAAACAGCTGTTTTGCTTAGTGTAAGTGCTAATCCGATTCTTGAATAAGTGAAAACATAGCGTGGGATAATAATTATGAATTGTGAGGTAGCTTTGGAATTTCACATTTTCTCTTCAAGCAAAAGCTGAATTTGTGATGAAGAGTGGATTAAAATAGCCTGGTTTTGTGGCGAAATGCAAATAAAAATTGTTGATCCTTCGATCTGTTAAGCAATATGGCAACCTTACTTGCAGGAATTGGTGATGTTAATACTTTGTTGATGATCTTGTGGTCTGTATATAGGAACGAGCTTCTAGTTCCTTAACGCAAACGGTTATGTGTAGGCAGTACGATGGATTATTAACATTAAGTGTCTTTATAAATTTACCCTATTGGGTTATTTATGATTCTTCTTGCTGTTATGTGTCTCCTTCACATTTTCTATATCTCATTACAGATATTTATACAAAACCTATTTTCTTCGAACAAGGTTATATAGAATGACTAACCGGTGATTACGGTTCGCTATCCACTCTCGTACAATTTTCAATCTGTGTTTAACCTGTTTACTTGTAAATGTTTCTAAGTGGGCCTTCCATGCAATTGTTAGCTTAAAGTTTCCTTGTAAATGTATGCTATTGGTTCTTCATGTTATATGTCTCGTCTGTATATCATAAATCTCATTACAAATGTTTATACGATTTTTAATGTCTGTGTTTTGTTGTAATTCAGGGCGCCACTATATTGGATCAACGTGTATGCATAACAAAGTGGGGGAACGATGATGTTGAAGTCGAATATTGGAATAGGCCATGGAACCATGCAGAAGAAGCTAGTTCAACTGTAAGGACTTGTTTATTCAGATCGTGCAAGTCATATATACAATATAACAGTTAGTTTGATACAGTCACGTTCTTAATCAACCCATTGTTTACATTTCGTTAGCAGCCGCAAGACCTATACCAAAGAAGCCACTCTGTTCCCAATGCTGGAGGAGCGGTAACTATGGCCCAGACCATGCTCACCAAGGGATTTGTACTGGGCAAAGACGCCTTAGTCAAGGCCAAAGCCCTAGACGAGTCTCACCAAGTTTCGGCCACTGCAGCCGCTAAAGTTGCCGAGCTGAGCAACAGGTTCGGTCTCACGACTAAGATCTCTGCTGGGATTGGAGCTGCAAAATCTGTGGATGAGAGGTACCACGTCACGGAGATGACCAAATCAGCCGTCTCCGCCACAGGAAGAACCGCTGCAGCTGCTGCAACGACCGTGGTCAACAGCAGCTACTTCTCGAAGGGAGCGCTTTGGATGTCAGGTGCCCTAACCCGAGCAGCCAAAGCTGCAGCCGACATGGGCGGGAACAGCAATGGCTCGGCTGGAGTTAACCGTTGAACCCTTTGCTCCCTTTGCTCGCTTGATACAGTTCGATTCGGCTCTTCATGTTACCACTCTGGCCTTCAACTAGGTAGCCGTATTAAACCTTTTTTTTTACTTGTACGTTGTGTTAGCTTGTAAACTAAACCAGTGAGCAACTTCATGGTGTATCTTGAACAGGTTTTTTCCTTTCAACTGTCACAAATATCCTTAACACGGCATTGTTGGGAAGCTTTTGTTCTCATTTAGAGTTCGTAATAGCATGCCCTGGAAGAGGGTGTATCTAGCAATTTTCATAGGAAATATCTTTAGAGATGGCAAAACACTGAATCTTGTCTTTTGTGAAACTAGAACTAGTATGCAATTGACTTCAGATTTTTGTTTTACATAACAAATCAAGTTTATGGTAAGTTGTAGATCAAGCCAAAAAAATTGTCTTAAACTTGGCTCGTTTTTGGAACTGGATAGACTCTAACGAGTCAAGAACTTCCTCCGAAAGACCTGAACTTTTGTTATTTGATTGAGGAAAAAATCTCATATGGATACTCTTAGAATTAGTTGATTCTCACATAACTATTTGCGCGACTCCTTTAGAATTGTAATTTTCTCACCGCTAGTATTTTCATACATTTTTGTTAAAAATTGACGTTAAAAATACTGAATTCTCTGAAGGGCTTTTAAATTTTCAAAATGTGTCATTTTGACTCTTGCCTTTCTCTCCTTCCTCTTCATTTTCTCCACCACTTGCATTGATGCTCGTCGCCGGAGCTTCTTTCGTCGCCTGAGCCACCGTCTCGGATAAGATTTTGGTGTCTTTTTCCAATCTTCTCGGCACCAATCGTCTTTTGAGTTTCACCAATTTTGAACTTGGACTCATCAACAATAGAGAAATGGCAAGGCTTCTTCTTGTGGTCAATTTGTGAACGAGACAAGCATGTCCCTTAAGCGCGGAAAAATATGTTAAATCAAAGCAATCAGGTCCTTGAGCACAAAGAAGAAACCTTACTGTTTCTCCATTGTTGATGAGTCCAAGCTCTAAATTGGAAAAACCCAAAAGACGATGGTGTCGAAAAAGTAGGCGAAGGACGCCAAAACCTTGCAAACATCGGTGCATGTGGTAAAGGAAAGAGGAAGAAAGAGAGAGGAAAGTTGATGAGTTAAAAATAGTTGTTTCAAAGCTTAAAACACATTTTGTGTAATTTTAATTTTTTTAACATTAATTTTTAATAAAAGTGCACACAAGCGATCATAAAAAAATGGGATAATTACACTTTGCCCCTGTTAAAATGATCACTTTTACATTTTATTACCATTAAAAAAAAATTTACATTTTATTATCGCTAATTACGTTTTTTTACACTTTGCCCTAACAGTGTTAGATTTTGGATGGAAATTTTCATTTTATAACAAAAAGACCAAAATACCCTTAGGGTTTTCTTCCCTAATTAAGATCAACCTCCATTCAAATCCGGTCATACCCGGTTTAATTATTAATAATTCAAATAATATTAATTAATAATTAAAATAATATTATTTATTAATAATATATTGAAACATTCGAATTACACGACTCTCTCATACGAACTCCATTTCAGGCTGATAGTGTATCAAATCGAAAAAAATCGAAAGATCAACAACTTTAGTGAAAGATTTATTTATTAAAACTTAATATTATTTTGATATTTAATAATTAAAAAATATTAATTATTAATAATATGGTGAAACTTTCGAATGACATAACTCACTCATACGAGCTTTGTTTCGGGCTCATAGTATATCAAATCGAATCAAATCATAAATTCATTTCGAAGAAATAAGTTTTTGTCTAAAACTCCATCCAACGACAACAAATTTTTTAATCTTTAAAAAAAATTCGTCTAACATTTACCAGTTTTAGAGCAAAATGTTAAAAAAGTTATTAATAATTGATAATTTATATTTTTGGTAATAATTATTTATCACGTAAAATTAAATCAATTATTAATAATATATAGACAAATACTTCTTTCTTCAAAGTTGTTGATCACTTCCAATTCTTTTTGATTTGATATAATATATGAGCCCGAAACAAAACTCGTACGAGAGAGTTATGTTATTTGAAAGTTTTAATATACTATTAATTATTATTATTTATAATTAGTATTATTACTTTTAACTGATATTATTTTAATAAATAATAATTAATTTACTTTTAATTTTAATTATTAAAAATTTATAACTGAAAAAATGATTTCCTTTTATTTTTATTAAATAATTATAAATAATAATATTTTTTTATTAATAAATATTATTAATATAAATTATATATTATTAATAAATATTATAATTTGATGAATAATGGCATCAATTTGAAATTTTGATTAATAATTGAGGGTAATTTCGACTTTTCATACAACATGAAAATTTTCCATCCAAAATCTAATACCGTTAGTGTAAAGTGTAAAAAATACGCAATTAGCTGTTGTAAAATGTAAACTTTTTTTTTAGTTGTAGTAAAATGTAAAATCGGTCATTTTAGCATGGGTAAAGTGTAATTATCCCTAAGAAAATTACAATTCTAAGTATTGGCTTTTGCAAATATATTTCTAAAGATAATTATCCCAGCAAGGAGTTTTCACTTTAATCATGGTCTCATATCTAACCGTTGTTTTATTTTGATGACGCTCGATCACAAAAATATATATATACGGAACCAAGAATAAGCAACTGCAATAACGACCCCTTCCAATAATAGCAAGCCATCTGAAATTTACGTTGACGCAACAACTAATTTAATGATCAGAATATTCCATACAATACACGCGTCCACACCACAGGCTGCCGTATACCCGACCCCACGTTCCTGCGTCGCCGTCGTGGCGTCACCGTGAAAAGCCCATCAACGACTTTTCATTTCTCCCCAACCCACGGCCCTGATTGGATCTCAGATATCCACGTGTCATGGATCTAAGGCGGAAGCTTGATATCAAAGGTACAAATCTTCGGCTTCTCGTGCACCCGCACCGCACCGAAGCAAACAAACACAACCATCTGTACACTGTGCACGAAACGATTCACCAACGAACCCGCCCAAAATCGACCGATTTTTTTTTCTCAATCTCTGCTTCTTCACCGCGAGAACCAGATCGCCGAACCAAGACGCGCGTGACCGAGATCGCACCTCCAATGCGAAGGTGATCGATCGATCGAGAGCGAGTAGAGCGAATCGAGCCATGGCGGGTAAGGCGGCGGCGGCGATTCGGGTCCCGTACCGGAGCCTCGGCGAGGCGGAGACGGAGATGGTGCCGCTGGAGGCGGCGCATCGCCGCCGCTCCGAGATCGGTTCCGATTCTCGTTCCTCTTCTCCTTCTCCGACGCCTAGGGTTCAGAACGAGACGCCTCGGGACCGGAACGACTTGTTGACCATCGTCCTCAGCTGTACGGTCGCCGCCGGAGTTCAATTCGGGTGGGCTCTTCAGCTCTCCCTCCTGACCCCTTACATTCAGGTCCGCGACGATTTTTGTATGAAACAGTGTTTTTGTATAATCGTATCAATGGATCTGTTTTTTTTTTTGCTGATATGATGTCCATTTCTGTTAGAATCTTGTTTTTCAGTGTAATTGTGGAGGTTATTGGTTAGAATCTTCAAAATGACTTGACGTGGTTGTAGATTTCCATTGCATGAGTTCACTAGTTTTATAGGGAATACACTGTTTTTTGTATAATCGATCTGGAGGAATGGAGCTGTTTGGTTGTGTGATGAATCTGTTATTTTTGCTGATATGATGTCTATTTCTATTATAATCTTGTTTTTTCAGTGGGATTGTGGAGATTATTGGTTAGAATCTTCGAAATGACCTGATGTGGTAGTAGATTTTCATTGCATGAGTTCATAAGCTTTGTGGGGAAGACACATTTTAGGAAAACAAGATCACTGCTTCAATTGAGGCAGGCTCGTTCATAAAGCAAGTGAAGCAATTGCTTTAGACCCACCCGTCCAAAATAGGCTGCAAATATGATAAAAGGCCCCAAATAATATAATAATGTAAATATTTTATGCCCAACTTGAAAACTAATGCCCAAAACAATACTCTATTAATCACTTTTGGTTTAGGTCTCAAGAATCATTGAGCCGACCATCAATTGTAGCCGCATGGTGTAAACCATAAGATTTATCAATACAGTTTTCAATGCTAGGAGAAGACTAACATTTTGTGAGTAAAAAACGATAACTTTGATTGAAATTTCAAAAATTGTACTTTAATGTTGTTGGAGTTTGTATTGAGCTTAAACATCTTCACTCATTTGGTTTAACCGTTTTTTTACCTGTTGATGCAGACACTTGGAATTGGACATGCCTTTTCTTCATTCATTTGGCTGTGCGGCCCTATTACAGGACTTGTGGTAGGTTATTACAGATTTATTTATTTCCTGCCTGTTGGTTTTTCGAAAATCTAAAACTTAGAACACAACTAAATTTGGGTTTCAAACCATCTATGTTTTGTAGCATAGTATATAGTGCTTGCTTCTATGTTGAAAGTTTCCACTGTAACTTATCGTGTCGTACTGGAACTTCATAATTCCAGGACTCTAATAGAACCTCTGCTTTTGAAGAAACGTATGATGAAATTTGTATAAATATTCTCATTTTAGTCATTTTGTTCTTCAGCTGCTATTTGCTAGAACTGATCACGGGCAACTCCTTTCTGTATCTTTTGTTTGTAGATAATGAGTTGGCTATGGGTTTTGTTGTAGCTGTATGTACTAAGCAAAAGTATAAAAATGTCAAATTGTGTATTTTATTTGGGTGGTATATCCAAACATAGATTGTTTTACTTAACACTTTTCATTTAAGGTTCAACCATGCGTAGGTATTTGGAGTGATAAGTGCTCTTCAAAATATGGAAGAAGGCGGCCATTTATTCTTGCCGGATCCCTCTTGATCTCAGCTGCTGTAAGAATTTATCGTTTTTATATTTATTGTTTAAATCAGTTGATATTTGCATCATGATGCATTTGGCTAAACCAGGTTTTGCAATCCAGGTGATAATAATTGGGTTTTCTGCAGACTTAGGGTATTTACTGGGAGATACAAAGGAAGATTGCAGGTCACTTCTACCTTCCTTGATTCTGTCTTTTGGTCTACATATATCTATTTTCAATTTATCGGTAAATCTATACTTTCATGCAGAACATTTAAAGGTACTCGAACAAGGGCAGCTTTTGTTTTTGTTATCGGGTTCTGGTTGCTGGATCTTGCTAACAATACAGTTCAGGTTAGTGAAAGTTACGGATTTCTTAGCCCGCCAATGCTACCTGAAGATGTATATACTAGCAACTGTATATAAAGGAAACTTTTTGTCATTTTCAGGGACCAGCTCGTGCTCTCCTGGCTGATCTAGCAGGTGATTCAATACGATCTGATTGTCATGGTGTTTATTTAATATTTTTCCATCAAGGGTATTCTATAACTAGTTAGTTACTCTATAAGATTTGAATGCTTATGTCTTCCCTTTATGAGTTTTAAATAAGGAATATTTGTTCAGTCAAAACTTACAATCTGTGATGCATCCTTATCTTAGGTCCTGATCAGCGAAATTTAGCAAATGCTATATTTTGCTCATGGATGGCTGTCGGAAACATTTTGGGGTTTTCAGCTGGTTCTAATGGAAATTGGCACATGTGAGACATGTATAATTTTCCATTAGTTGATGTAGTCTTACATTTCTTCTATATATTCATCATATTTAGTTTGATTCAATTGCATTTTGCGTATCATGTGACCTGACGGGGATAATCATAAATCATATTTTTTGTTTATGGGCCAATTAATTTATTTGACAATCTATTAGAGCAGATGGTTTCCTTTCCTGACAACTAAAGCTTGCTGTGAAGCCTGTGGAAATCTAAAAGCAGCATTTCTTATTGCAGTGGTAAGTTGTTACACGAAGAAGAGTTGTTTTGAGGTTTAATTATATCTCGTGTTTTCGTAAGTCTTGTGAAGTGCTATGAAAAGGGAATGTTTTCTAATAACTTCTCAACCCTTTTTCATGTTTTTATTTCTTGATTTATGCATCACAATGACTTGTTTTATATTTTTATAAATATTCACACAAAAATTAGCCTGGGTCTGTGGATCAAAGTTCATGATGCCTAATTGAGTTGACTCAGCTTGAGAGATCTTATGCCTTTTACCAATCAATTCTCGTTCGTTGTAAGATTCTATATATTTTTGCACGGACGATGTCGAAATATGCCATTTCTGATGAACTTTTGGGATTGCAAAACCATTATTTTCTTTTTCTTTGTAGTTAGAAACATTGCTTTGTACCAGTTTCTTGCACGCACATACACAATTATGATGATGAATAGGTTACGATTGATTATGAAACCACACATCTTAATTTGGTATGTTGTTATGGTATTCTGCTCACTAAATTGCTTTATGCAATTATCAAATTCTAAACTGAATCCTGGTATTTGTGCAGCTCTTCTTGACTTTGTGTACCCTTGTGACATTATATTTTGCTGATGAGGTACCACTGGTTACGAATCAACCACAGCACAATATATCAGATTCTTCCCCTTTACTTGACGATCCTCAACACATTGACACTGACCTTTCAAAATCAGAGCCCGACATGCCACTTGTTGACAACAATGGTGGGAATAATACTCAGAATGGTTATAAAAGGGACAATGATACAAAATCAACCAGCGAGGGAGACCAAAATGAAACTTTTAATGATGGTCCCGGTGCAGTACTAGTCAATCTCTTGACCAGTTTAAGACATTTGCCTCCTGCAATGCATTCAGTTCTTGTCGTTATGGCTCTTTGCTGGGTAATTACTTCCGCAGTTCTCCAATTGTAACTGCTAGTTACTAAAACTTTCTCATGCCCCTTGGAAATTACTCTTATATGCAGTTATCCTGGTTTCCCTTCTTTCTTTTTGATACGGATTGGATGGGAAGAGAAGTGTATCACGGAGATCCAAAAGGACCTTCAGATGAAGTAGCTGCGTATAATCAAGGTGTCAGAGAAGGCGCATTTGGTTTGCTATTGAATTCAGTAAGGGCCCAACTTTTAGCATCAGTAATTTGATTAGAAATATGCATGTTTAAAGCTTTTTTAACGTATAGGCTGTATGAGGTCATTTAGAACCAACTTTACTGAATTCTTGTGTTATGCATGTCTATTATAGGTTGTTCTTGGAATTAGTTCTTTCCTCATCGAACCAATGTGTCAGAAGATGGGTGCTAGACTTGTATGGGCAATGAGCAATTTCATAGTGTTCGCCTGCATGGCTGCAACTACTATTATTAGTATAATATCGTCCATTCACCATTCCGACCAGGATCCACCTGGAGTGTATGGACCGGTCAAGATCGCTTCCTTGGTTGTATTTTCACTTCTTGGGTTTCCTCTTGCCGTAAGTAGTCATACCATATACATATATATTTCCATTCACTATATGCTTCTGCTGCGTCCATTAATTGTTTGTGTTTTGCAGATTACATATAGTGTACCCTTCTCTATCACTGCAGAGCTGACTGCTGATTCCGGCGGCGGCCAAGGTTTTGTGTTGCAATAACTATCGCCTATATATCCCTTTTCAGTTCCGGCTACCACTCAATTGAGCAGACGAGTATTAAAACTTACATGGTTTATGCAGGATTGGCTATAGGAGTTTTGAATCTTGCAATCGTCACACCACAGGTAATTCAGTGCATTCCTCGTCTGCTTTATTTTCCTTTTGCTCAGTAATATCACTGCTTACTTGATTGAATTTGCGCCGTTGTCCCGATATCCCAACCACTTGGCCAAATATGCATTGTTCATTCTGTCTGTTTGGTTCTAACCTCACAATTTGTTTCTTTTGAAGTAATATTTTGTTCTTATTTTGTATTTGGTCTGGTTGATGATGATAATACATGAAAATGATGATCATTATAATGCATATAGTACTTCAACAGTGAAGTTGCTGAATTATTTTCTACATGTACTGAATCTCTCTTACAAAAAAATACTACTACATGTTGCTTCCCTAACCTAAATTTTCAGATCAGTCGTTTTTATATAAAAAAAAGTTGCCTACTAATAGAGGGCCACAAGAAATTACAAGAAGAAAAACCCTACCCCACACATGCTCCCAAGCATGCAGTGTTCTAAAAAACGTTAGGCTGGGGAGTAATCGGAGACTAATAATATGGAATTAATCTGATCATCAAATCAATAGAGGATTCATCGGGAACTAATCAAACTAGTAAGAGATTTTTAGAACACTGCAAACAAGTGATGATGACCCACTAAGATATAAACCAGGATCTCATACGAGATTGAACTCATCTTGACCAATTGAGCTAGCGCTAGTAGGCCAGACCAGGCTTATATCATATATAGGTCTACATAATTTATGCATCCTATTTACTGAGGCTAGTGTATGTTTCTAAATTCTAACTGTGTTTTCGTTCTTTGGTTCAATTATATATCTGCAAAGAGCTTCACTATATTTGCATATTAGCATCTATACTTTCATTTTCTTCACATAAATGTTAAAACACATCGATTAGCCATATCCCTTTAACAGCATATACTTTTTGCAGTTTCCTAATTTGTGATCCGAACCTGACCCTTTTCTTTTCCCCTGCTTTGCCTGTTTTCATTAACTCGCTCTACGCTAAAGACGTGTACATTGTCTCTTGCTCAGATGATCATATCACTCGGTGCGGGTCCCTGGGATGCTTTATTCGGCGGAGGCAATGTGCCCGCCTTTGTTTTGGCTTCCTTCTCTGCCCTAGCCGCTGGCGTGATCTCATACCTCAAGCTACCGGATCTCTCGAGCTCCTTCAAGTCGCCTGGTCTCCACTTTGGCTAATAACTGAAACAATGCTCGTCAAGGCCATATATGAACAGTGTTCTAAAAAACACTATACGTCAGTACTCTACGCGGAAACTGCATACACAGCTGAAAATCACCACTCAGGTACTATACACATAATATAAAATATAAAGTAACATTGTCAAGAATTTTGGTTTTCACCAATCATGTACTAGGATCTTATAATTACCAATCATTTTGTACAATTCACTGTAGCTTTAGGTCCTCTGTTCACTTTCTGGTAAAGCTTGTTGTCATGTTCTTGTGTTTTTGATATGATAGGGAATGCTATTGTGATGCTCACATTTTATAGGCTTTTAGGCGAAGTGTTTTTCTGGACAGACCCTCTTGACCTTTCATGGGTATGATAAGAATGTGATTCATGTATATAAATATTTCTTATATGCTAAAGTTTTGAGTTTGCAAATATTTAATGAATATATCTGCATTGGTCTGCTGATATGCTTCCTTGTCGTGTTATGAAATTGAATAATTGAGATTCTTATTTTCCTATCATTAACACTGAAGTTATATGCTGGTCGTATTTTTGACTGGATTAGCAGTATTGAAAAAATAGCCCAGTTGGCCGTCTAGACGGAAAATTTTACGGCACCAACTTGATTATACGGGATTGGTCGATTTAAGTCAGTCGGATCCAAGCGGGTTCAGACAATTTTTTTTGAAAAATAAAATAAATTTAGAAAATAGAATTGAGAAATACTAAGAACTAAAAATTGATGTACTTTTAAGTGCGTTAGATACAACAAATATTTTAATATTTTGACTGTATATGTAAATATTAATTTTTTTTTCGAGAGAGCTATTCGGCAGTAATGGAGATCAAGCGCTACAACATTTACATCACTGGAATTTAGTTGGTGATAATATTTTCCATTTTTTCCTTCAAAAACACTGAAATTGGAGATTTTATTTTTATTTTTTTGTTGGCAACGAAGTAGACCTGTTTTTGTCATTAAACACATCTGTCTATGTATATATGTGAGTGCTGCGGGAGAAAGTTTTGTGGTTGGCGGGTCGATTTGTGTACGACATATCAAATCATATATTTAATTTAATTATTCATTTAGATGATCTAAGCTCGGATTTTTTTATTAAAAAAATGTCTATCATCATAATATTATAAGAAATTAATTAGCCCAAAATTTTTGTGCACTAACATATATTCAGTATGTTAAACAAAGTTGGACTCGATTAAATCAACTGAGTTAATTTTAATTAATAAATACGATAAAAGTTCAGATCATACCGTCCATAACATTTATTCTCCAGACCATCAAATTTTTACCTAATATCTTATTTTATGTTTATGTTTTTAAGGACAGGAGTGATACACACTTCATGTTGTGATGTTACAATGATGTTTTGCATGATTTGAAATGGCTTTTCAAGTGTAAAAGGAGGAGAAGATTGAAGAAAAAATAGATCACACAAAAAGCCTAGAGTTGTGGGCAAATTGTGTCATGAAATAGGGAGCAATGTAAAGGCTATCAAAGAAAAAAGTTTTTTTTTTGAAAGATGTATAGAATCTAACTTATTGAATTTACACATATTTTCTAGTTAAAAAGCTTAATGGAAGATTGGTTAGGATCATAAGTGGTTCACAAGTCACCATCCATTCCCAAATCTCCTTCCTTTTTTTGCCCACAAGAAAATAAACATAATGCCATATACTCAATTAATTAATTAATTAATTAATAAATAAATAAAATAGAAGAAAAGGAAGGGCACATGGGATGAGGAGTAAAATAGCAGAAGAACTATAAGTGCATGTGGAAGAGAAGATTCAACCAATTTAATTTCTATTTTTATTTCATTTTTTGAAATAGTAAATTATTTTAATAATTTTGATAAAAAAATAATAAAAATGGGCTAATATGCTAAGAAAGAACATGGATCCACCTAGGCCAAATGTTGGCAATTTTTGCATTGCACCTTCCAACTAATAAAGTCATTTCATTTCATGTGCCCAATTTTTTAAGAGTGATGAGTTCATAGGCCCAATAAATATTACAATATCAAATATACTATTGTTATTTTTCTCAAGTGGGACCTACCCACCTTATAGTCCTTCAGTATCCAGTTGGTGGGACCCTCTATTCTTTTATTACAAATTATTGTAGAAAACTAGAAATATTGGAGGACCCAATCATTTCTCCAATCAAAAGTGAGTATAGTAAATAACCTTCCTTTTCAAAAATGACTCTTCCCCATGCATTTGCATGCAAATTGTTAATTATTTACAAGGGGTTATTAGGTGAAAATTATTTTTTTATAAAAAAAAGAGAATTATTTAAGTCATCAAATTGATAATATAAAAATGTGAAATTAATACATGCACGCCATTAATGAAAAAAATTAATTAAATTTATTTTTATTAACTCAACTAAAAGTTTAAGCCGATAGTTGAAGGACAAATTATAGTTTTATACTTTAACACGCACATTCAAGAACAAGCCGGTTTTTAGATGTCCTGGAATTCGAACTCGTGTCTGCAAGGTATAAGCACTGATATCATATTAGAGGACCAACTTAACTAAAAGTTTAAGTTGATATATAGTTAAATGACTAATTATAGTTTTATATTCTAACAATTTTTACTGAGAGGTTAAGTGTTAGGTCGCCATTTTTTCAATCAAGCGGTTTATGTGAGTTCATAATATCCACTACAATAATAATTTTCACATGAGCAATCCTCATTATTCACGCACGTGATAAAATTTTATTATTATAGTAGTTCCGTTGCATTTTAAAATAAATAATTCAGACAATATATTTATACATAAAATTATTGCTAGTATTACTTTATTGTAATGACCAAACTCGAACCGACGTAAAATGATCAATTGGAGTTTGAGTATAGACAATGCTTAAATTTGAATCAACATAAAAGATCGAAACTTATAGAAGATTATAAGTTTAGTACTCAAATCAATGTGAAGCGGCTCGCTCTCGTATTTTAATTTAACATATATGATGGTTTGGAGAGTATACAAAACATAGGTTAAAAGATATATAGGGATTGATGGGTTTGTAAATTAAGGTCGAAATCAAACATAATTAATTGAATATTAAGCATTACATCAAATGATAGCAAAATATCGCAAGACGTTACATAGTCTACAAAGACCAAGAAGTTGTGTGCATGTTTGTGGCTAATTCTTTTGCTAATTTTGGGTCCACATTGTTGGATCAATAAAATTGGTCCTTTTCTTGGGTCCCTATTAATGACTCCATTTTCTTTCTTAGTTTTGCTACTTTGTGAAAGCTTGGTTAGTCACCAAAACTTTGAGTCACTATATAATATATACAATATATTCATGAACTTAAAACTTAGTTGTGGCAAAAATATTAAGCCTAAATATGAATTGACACATTCATTTAGATTAGTATTGCAAAGAGAGTTTAACTGTTTAAGCGTCCTAATTATTTTATACGAATACTTTTTCAATTTATACAAATATATTAAACCTGAATACGAATACTTTTTCGATTTAGATTCATCTAGATAAGATCGACTTTTCATTACTGGTGTCTCAATTCGAGATCGATTCTTCTGAATTACTATTTCCCCACACATATATACTTTTCAATGTTTTGTTGTTGATTAGTGTCAACTGTTTCTTTCCATGTACTACTGTTTTATAAGTGAGAGTATGTTTCTCCCTTTCAAAGATTTCATTTTCTCATTTATAATGTTTTATCGCCGAGGAAAAAAAGTTATGAGCTTAACATATTTTCTTATCCCTGTAATTATTGAACGTGCGATCAAAATTCACATATGAACTCTTAAACACTTTCTCTTTTACACTGAAACTCCATGGATTGATTGCTCACTAAAAACAATGTTGACCCCAAACAAACATAAATTCCTCAACACTAAGTTATTGAAGAGATTTTATAAGGTCAAGTGATGAATGCATGATGAGAAATAACCCATATATAAATAGTAGTACACTGATCATATGGCTCATTGTCCTCATATGATGATGTGGATGTATAAGTTTGTCACACACACATATATATGAATATATTTAAGTACAGACTGGTGCGAACTTGATATTTCCTTTACCAAGAATGTATTTCCATTATTATGACATGTATTTCCATGACATCAGAAAGAAGGGCATTTTCATTGTGTAACGAGGAGTCTCCGAGAGTAACTAGAGGGACGGGTATTTTTCTATACCCAATCAGTGAACTCTGTCGAGAAAATGATGTAACGGGGTTCCCAGGATGTAACAGGGTCCCTGGACTGGTTCGCACGACGTGGTCTGGTCTGCACCAGATCACGCCTCTATATATATATATGTATATATATAGATTAACTATAAGCAGAGAGAGGGGTGGTGATGACGTAAGCCATTTGGGTTGTAGCAGTACTATGTAGAAGAAGAGAGTTGATGGAGATGGAGATAAAGCATGCACAAAGACAAAACAACACCAGCTATTCTGTAGGGTTTGTAGTCACTGTGCTCTATTTTGTTCTCATGCACACATTTTGATTTGATTTTATATTTGTTTCAGTTTCTTGCTTTGCTTTGGGTTCACACAACACAGCACATTGAAATTGAATTCACCAGCAGAGGTTTGAATATTGAATTTGGACTGGAAATGAGAGAAACCCCCAAAAAGCCAATCCAAATCAAAGGAAGGCAAGTTGGGCTGAAACTGAAATGAAAAAGGATAAAAGATTGATGGGAAAGAGGTGTATTTGTAATAAAGCATGAGAGGTGTTGGTGGGTTTGGTAACAAAGCCTGCCCCCCCTCACTCCCCCCCTTGGCCCCCCTTCCTTAGATTCCCTCCCCCTATTTCCCAACTCATCTTTCTAAACATTTGGGTCGGATTTTAATATGATATCAGGGTAATATTTATTATCGATCCGGTTCTCATGACCTGTGTTTCTTAAGACTAGAAGAAGTTCGTATTGTTTCGACACTTGTAAGCTAATAGCTTATCTGTTGTAATTCTCACGATAGTGTTTGTTAGAATTGTCGTGGGACAATATTTCGTCTGTTGTAATCGAGTAATTGGAATTCTATCTGTTTGCGACCGTCATGAGTAATGATCTGGTTGTTGTAATTCTTGTAAATCAACAGCATGCATGCTGTGATTATTACAGATAACTATTTGTATTATAATTCCTACGAATCAGTGGAAATTTCATTAATAAAAAATAGCAACCAGGTCACGAGGAAGGAAAAAGGAATTACAGTTGTATAATAAATTTAAAAGTGAGATATGAAACATTCAATGAGGTTAAAGGAGTTCAGATCATTCAAATGTGTTCCGCTCGAGCTTTGCCTTTAGTATGATATGTTGAGGACACGAGAACTGGTAACGACTCGTGTGTTATAACTCTCACGAGATAGCTACTCGTAAGTTACAACTCATATGCGAGCGATAACTCATATATGTTGTAACTCACTAGTCAAGAACATACACTAAGAGAGAAATGATATTTTCCGACACACAAATTTTTTTAGTATCGTTAGACTATGGTATGTTGTACCTGACGCACACAAAAGTGTTTAAGATATGATATAATAACTTACGCCTTTGATAAATGTTTTATCGAGTATAACAATCAAGTCCGACACAATGTAAACGACGCACATATAATAATCGATATTTACCTTTTCACTATTGTTATTTGTTAGAACTCTAACACGTTAAATATTTATTTATCATCATAAATGTAGAATTCTTTCAATTCGACCCTATGCCTAACAATAATAATAATTATTATTATAATTTTCACAATATTCTGCTCATTGTTTTATTAGGATATTTTGTCGTTCCAATGAATACTGTGAATAACACAGACAAGGGTTTAGTCTATTTTGACCACAATTGAACCAATTATGATGATTATTCATGAATATAGGTATGGTAATAATTGGGAGTAGCATCGGCAATAGGCTTCTCTATTTTCATCATTTCAACTCTACAAAACTCTCTCTCACATCAAATCAATGCGGTGATTTTCATAAAGATCTGTAAAAATAATTCAATGTTTTTGTTTCTTAATATAGTACCTTTCTTTTTATGCTGTAAATAGCTTTCCCAAACTGATCACATACATAAAAAGGTAATAACAAGCTACAACAAACGGACAAATAATCAATTATACAAATAAATACCCACATGTAAATTATGCAAAAAAATAATCTCATAAAAATATTATAATTGATGTAGACATACGTATACCCCAACATATAAAATAAAACTTGTTAAAATAATTTACCTATATTATTTTACGAATTATATTACTGATTTAATTAATCATCACTGAAACTGATAACTTAATTAGTCCAAAACACCTATTATTTTTTATGAATTATTATAATATTCATGCTTGTAGATCCCATTTTTTAGATGACAACGAGGCATGTTTTGCGTACATCTCTCCTAGTTCGTCTAGTCAGGGATAAGATCCTTGTCGATTTAGAGTGTTGCCTCTTTACAAGGACGGTAACTAGAATCAGGTTTAGTGATATTTGTTTTCGACCGTATCATATCAAAAATAACATATCTCATCAAATTTATAAACTTGTGTTATCTCTGTTTCTTCCCAAACAGAAGGATGAGAGTTAAGTTAATTCTTAACTTTAATTATTTTAATACTTACTGTTCTCTGTTTTTTATTATGCTTGTCAATAGACAAAATATACACACACCACTTAAATAAAATAATCTTTAACAATGGAAGAAGAAGCTGATAAGGTATATAAGACTATCCCTTGGCTCTTACACAATATTGTGCCTCTCTCTCTCTCTCATAAGTTTGAGAAACAAAGCAATTTCATTAAGTGTTGATCTATTCCATATAGTCTCTCTCTCTCCCCTCTCATTTTCTTCTCTGAGCAATGTGTCAGTGAAATGAGAACCATATCTCTGTGGCCATTAAGAAGAAACCTCAACAAGAGGGTCAAGAGCTCAAGCACAAGTAGTAGCAAATACTGGTTGTGATATGAGCTGCAATGGGATGGCCTTTTTTCCATCAAATTTCATGCTACAAACACCACACCATGAAGAAGACCACCACCACCACCAACCTCCTCCTCCTCCACCACCTCTCAACCCAATCCTCCCCCAAGACTTCCATGGTATAGTGCTCTCTATCTCTCTCTCAGGCATTTTCACAAACACCTTGCATGCACACATGAAAAATCTCAAACCACAACCTCTCTCCCCCAATTGTCTCTCCAACTGTCCCCACATGAGCCTCAATTCTTGTGGGTCTTGATTGGTTTTTGGTTTTGTGCAGGTGTAGCATCATTTCTAGGGAAGAGATCATCCATGTCATTCTCAGGGATAGAGGTGTGCCATGAGCAAGAGGCCAACAATGGGGAGGATGACCTGTCTGATGATGGGTCAATGGCTGGGGAGAAGAAGAGGAGGCTCAACATGGAGCAAGTGAAGACACTTGAGAAGAACTTTGAGCTTGGGAACAAGCTTGAGCCTGAGAGGAAAATGCAGCTTGCAAGAGCCCTTGGACTCCAACCAAGGCAGATTGCTATTTGGTTCCAAAACAGGAGGGCTAGGTGGAAGACCAAGCAGTTGGAGAGGGACTATGATCACCTCAAGAGACAATTTGAAGCCATCAAGGCTGATAATGATGCCCTCCAAGCTCAAAACCACAAGCTCCACGCCGAGGTACTCACCAATGTTTTTTTTATCACCAATAACTGCAGTTTTGGAAATACAGTTCGATCGGTAACTGTATCATATACTAGTTTCTTTTCACATATGAAGCATATATATTTGGTGATTTTGGCTTGTGGGTTTTGTGTGCTTGTGAAAATTGGATTGTGGAGTGATAGAGTTTTTGGAAGCAATAGCAATTAACTATATTATGCATAGATTCATTTTCTTATATGAAGTATAATATATTGGTGATTTTGGTTTGTGGGTTTTGTGTTTTGTGGAGTGATAAAGTTTTTGGAAAGATCATCATCTAATTTGATTCTCTCTTTTGAGCCTTTTTTGACCTTTTGCATCTTTTTACCTTCTTTCTCAAGAACCCTTTTTGTGTTTGGTACATGAATGATCTACTTGATGAAGCAATGATGGGTTTCTTTGTAAATATTTCTCTCTTTCTCCCTCTTCAATCATCATTGTCTTTTTTTACCTTTCTGAAGGGAATATTTGATTGATCATAGTATATAGTCCCAAGGTAAACAAGAACAGTCATCGTAATCATGCTCCACAATTATAAAATCATATAAGTATATATTTTTCAGTGCTCAATTCGAAATCTTCATTTTTATTTTTATACAGATATTCCGATTAAGCTGATTTCTTTATAATTTTCTATCCAAATTTTTATTTTCATTTTTAATTAGATATTCGAACCAGACTGGTTTCTACTTAATTGTTATGTATCTACCTGATCTCATGATCAATTTCTTTACTATAATGACATATGTTATATATCATGGTCTTGTGTGTATTTGTAGATAATGGCACTGAGGAGCAAAGAGCCAACAGAGTCCATAAACCTGAACAAAGACACAGAAGGGTCATGCAGCAACAGAAGTGAGAACAGCTCTGATATCAAATTGGACATCTCAAGAACACCAGCCATTGATAGCCCATTGACCACCACATCTCATCACCACCACCACCAAATCACAAGCAGAACATTGTTCCCATCACCATCACCATCCATCGCAAGGCCCACAGCTGTGTCACAGCTCTTCCCAAACCCAAACCCATCACCAAGGCCAGATCAGCACCACAGCCACAACCACAGTGATCATCAGATGGTGAAGGAGGAGAGCTTCACTAACATGTTCTGCACCATAGATGATCAGCCTAGCATTTGGCCTTGGTTGGAGCAGCAGCATTTCAATTAAAATTAATGGGGAGATTAAGAAATCAGAAACTATAATTAATTACCCATTTCACTGTTTGGGGTAATATGATGGATGATGATGATCCATGTTCTTCTTCTTTTTGTTCTTTTTTTCTCTTTTTTGCCATCTTTTTGTTGAATCCATGTTTTTTGGTATCTGTATAAAAGAAAAGTACTTAGAACATATGATGATCAAGTTGATGATGAGTTTTTAAGTAATTAATGATAAGGGTATTTCTTATTTTAATCAATTAAGTTCATATTATATGTATGTATAAGAGAGCATGTCCAATTCAAAATGTATAAATTTTGAATTAAATTAGTGCTTCTTCTTAACTCAAATGCTAAAAATCACACAAAAGCTCTATATTTAATATTTTAATAAAAAATAATTAATCTAGAATTTTAAATTAGTGTCATTCGAAATTTAAGAACTTTAAAGATTGCTTTCGTAACCGGTCAGAAAATGGGGCAGCTCACTTTCTTGCTCGGGCTGCCCTATCTAGGTCTGATTGCTCGTTATTAGGAGAGGGTCATGTTCTTCCTAACTTTGTTCGTACTGTATCTCTGAATGTTTTATAATGAAGTGATCTCATGTCTCAACGTAAAATTAAATCATTTAACCTAAAACTTCTTTGATCAAATTATTAATAGTCCGATTAATTTTTGAAAAAATATTTTAAAATTCTCTCTGATATTACTGTATTTTTAATAGAGAGATACATTTATAAAAATCTCTGGAGCAATAATGTATTTGGCAATAAATAAATTTCAGATGAGTACATAGGATCTTGGTTTCTAGGGTATGGTGATTCTCTTGGTGAGATCATGAGACAGTCTCATGAATGGTGAACAAAATCTACTGAAAGTTGATGATGAAATAAATATTTAAAAAAATTCTTCAATTATTATTTATTTCCAATAAAAACACACATTTCAAGAGGACACAAGACAAGAGCACAAGAAAACAAGAGGAGTTGGAAATGGTCATTCTCGTGAATGTGACTTTTAAAAGCTCCTTCTTCAGTTTTCAGATGATGACCTGACAATGCCACAGCAATGGCATCTTTGTAATTTTATTATTATAATTATTATTGTGTACATTTCATGCACATATAAAAAAATAATATATCTCTCTCTCTCCTCTGCAACACTTTTGTTTGATTTGTAGAGAGAGAAAAGGTCTTTTTCTATGGTGGGAGCCACATTCTGTCTCTGCCACCCACCACTAGCTCTACTGAGCTTGAGAAGCAATGGCATCAGAAATTAAACACAGAGTACTATTGATTTCACCAATTACCACTTTTTCTGGTCCTTGAAAGTTGAATTTAATGACTGGCACTTTGGTCACTGTCAAAAACTCTAAAACTATCACAAGCTTTTTTAAAAAAACAATGACAGATACTAGAGTTTTTTTGGTTTAGAATTTTGGGTTGGATTCTCTATTTTTTTTAATGTTCTATTTAGTGTAGGTTAATTATGCAAATTATGAACTCAAATATTAGACACAAACATAAAAATTAAAATCTTAGAACTATGTGATTATCACACATAAATTACTAATCGAAAATATACTTTGATTCATAAGAGTGACGGACAAAAGCACTTGATTGAGAGGAATTGGTTTCTCTCTCTTAAACTCTTAAGCTTAATTACTTTGATATGATGACTGATGTGTAGAGATGTCTAATTTTTAGAGTTTACTTTATATATATATACACTATCAAAGTTTATTATTCACTTGGGCAAAATAATATTTAACATATATGTCCACTTACTGAGTTTTGAAATAAATAAAATATAACATTTAGATCAAAATTTAATATACTATTATATTTTTTTAGTTCTTTAGGGTTAGTTGGATTGAGTTTTATGGCAATACGAAAATTTTATATTTGATATAGCTCATCAAGTTTTTGAACTTTAGCATAATATTATAATTGTGTTTTTCTGAATGTAAAAGCTAATTTTATTAATTAAATAGTAATTGGCCCGACATGAATTCGGACAACTGAAACTATAAATGGTGGAACATACCATTCACCATAATTCCAACTATTGTTAGTTAATTTTATTTTTATCAAGGTTTTTAATTTTTATTTTAGAAAAATTAGAAGAAAAAATCTCTTGTTTGGTTGCTGAGAATTTTTCTTTAATAAAAATGTTATTTTCTGATAAAAAATTAGTTTCTAGACATGATTAAGATTTTTTAAAATATTCTTGTCTGTTATTATAGAATTCGAATTTTATTTCTATCACATCAACTCCACATGCATCTACAGCATTTAATATGGGTATCATAATTTGAAATTCTTTATGATTTATTAATTTATTAAAAAAAATTAAAATTGTATAAACAAAGTACCATCTTGAGTTGAGTTGAATTGAATTCTTAATGTAATATTAAAATTTGGTCTTAATTATAACATGGGCCCTTCTTTTATTCTCAGCAATAAATATTTAAAAATAATTATGAAACATATATTTATAATTATAATTATCATATTCTAATTTAATTTAGAGTCACCATTGATCTCTTCCACTTCCTTATTTTCACCACCCATCGATCTCTGTGCTCCTGACACAAACTCCATGGACTCATTATCGTTTTGGCTTCATTTTCAGTGTGTTTATTACACAAAACAACAATAAAAAAAAAATGTTATCTTCTATTGCTACATTTTCATGGTCCCAACAATAACATCAATCGGTCACATACAATATACACATTTGATAAGGCAAGTTGTTAAGATTCGGACATAAATTACAGTTCTGTTATTGTCTATCTACAGCAACTGTCATAACAGATTTGAAATTAACTAGATTTAGATTCAATCCTTAACTCGCTGTCAAAAAAACAACTAATAATTAGGGCTGGACATGATTCTGGAACCGAACTGAACCGGTTAGAATCAAACCAGACTCAATCAATCGGTTCTTCATTTTGGAGACATAAATTCGGATCCAATAAGTGGGTATCTGTCCGGTTCTGGGTGTGGTTCTACGATTCGGTTTTCGTTTCTACCCAATTAGACAAAATTGAATAATTAATAGTGAAATTAAGGATCCGGTTGATTTTCCTTTGTTTTAGCTTGATTTCCCTTTGTTGGATATCTCAACAAGTTGGAGCAGATAAAAGCTCTGGTATAATTGTATAGTTTTGTCTAATTAGATTCAATTAACGTGATATTCGTATATTGTTCAATTTATAGTGAAAATTATACACAATTAAACTCTTTTTAAGATAAAACATAAAATTGAAGTACAAAAAATACTAATTAAAATCCCCAATATCGGTTCGGTTCTGAACCGGTTAATTAACGGTTCTGCACTCTTAGAACCGAAATCGAACCGAATTGATTCGATTATTAATTTTAAGACCCAAATCCGATCCGATCCGATCCGGTACCCACGATTCTTGATTCTTCGGTTCATAATCGGTTTGGATTCCAGTTCGGTTTCGGTTTTTGGTAGAAAGTCCTCACCCCTACCAATGATGATTAATTATGCGAAAAAATCTTGTGATATCTTGATGAGAATTGACGGCGAAGGAAAGAAGATTCTGTGTGGGCGATAAATTAATATTAATTAATTATGGGATCATGTGAAGAATTAATAAAATAATGATGGGTGGATTAATGTGGCAGGTTTTGTGCTTACACATGTTGTCTAGTGGCAGCTTCACTGGCCACGTGCTTAGCTCTAATTGTATACTTAAATGGTGATCTAAGATAATCTCGAGATTAATAAATAATAATATGGATATTTTAAACAGGTATTTAATTACAATTCAGTTATGTATGTTGAATCTTGGATTGGGACATTTGAATTTGGGCTATTCTCTTACTTTAATGGGCTTTTATTGGGTCTTTTCAGTTGTCCACTAGATAATTTTGGGCTTCAGATTGGAGGCCCGGCCTATAAAACCATTGTCATCGGGTTGTGTTCAGCTACAAACTCATGCTTCGATTACAACCTACAAACTATTTCTTGACCACACAATAGAACAAATATGTGGAGATTTTATTTTGGTTTTTCGATCATGGATCCCTCTTTACACTTCTTCCCAAACATGGTTCACCCGAAAGTTATAGAATGGTACCCGAGACACTCGTTACAATAGGGAATACGTAACGTTCTAGCCTACTCGTTACAACCGGATTAGCATCTTGTGACGATGCGGAAAAAATAAAACATGTTTAGAAAAAGCTGAAGAATCGTGAAATCACGATGATACTGAAAAAATAGAACATGTTTCAAAAATAAATTGAAATAAGTACCATGAAATCAATTGTTGTAGTTGAAATCATTCGATATACTGACCAATTTACTATATGTAGATTTAATTAAATTATTTATTTAATAAAATAGAGGTTTAATATCAGTCGTGAATCATTACTCACCAATACATAAAAATGTTTTATAAATATGTATATTAAGCATAATTTGCATATGAATGCATACCCCAATTGTCATGGCATGATCTTCAAAATCTCTTATGCGCAATCAAGTGGACCTAATGACATTACTATGAAGTGACACTTTGTGCATTTTGTGAGTAGTGACCTTCGTGGAAGTTTCTCATATTTTCTCTCAAATTACGTGTCAGTGCGAAAAACAAATAAGCATTCTGAATAAAAATAATAAATCAAAAGTATTAGAAGTAAGCACAATCATACGAAAAGAAAAGGGAGGGTACGAAATAACCATAGCGGATACATCGGACGGACGTCAAGTGCTTGATATTATCCCCCCAGGACCTCAACTTCTTGTTTCGGAGGGCGAGTCTATCAAAGTTGATCAACCATTAACAAGTAATCCTAATGTGAGGGGGTTTGGTCAGGGGGATGCAGAAATAGTACTTCAAGACTCATTACGTGTTCAAGGCCTTTTGTGCTTCTTGGCATATGTTATTTTGGCACAAATTTTTTTGATTCTTAAAAAGAAGCAGTTTGAGAAAGTTCAATTGTCCGAAATGAATTTTTAGATCCGCACGCAAAGCTGTCAACATTAAATTCAATTTGATTCATCGAATATAGCTACACCTAAATAAAAGAAATATTTCTAAAGAGATAAAAACGATAAACAATTAATTAAAAAACAGAATCAAAAGACAAGTAAATGAGACACTGTCACTGACACATTGGCTTGAGTTGAGTCCCAATGCTAATTTGGATTTGTGCAGAGAAAAGAGAAATATATTTGGACACTGAAAATGGGGCTCTTCTGATTATTTAGTAATCAATCACTTTTGAGTTTTGACTATTTGGGTCTTCACTATATATATAGGTCTCTTCTTTAAGAGCCATGGGAAGGGTGGGTTCATGGAGATGATGGCTCAATCTGGTAGATATGGGTCTGATTGTTAGGTGACCCTTTCTTTACAGAAAGATGGTCAAGAGAGAGACCCAATTTAGGGTATGCAATGATTAATTTGGTGACTTTACTTGTGTAACTATCCATACCTAAACTAAATTATTGAAACTTATGCCATGGATTTTATTTAAGAATATGATCAGGTCATATGAGTGGTGTTGTTAATTAAATAATACAGGTAATAAAATATTTAAAACCTCGAGATAAATATATGTTTTTAAGAAAAATCAAATTTTATTAATTAAATAACAACTAACCCGACATCAAGCCGGACAACTAAAGTTACAAATGATGGAAAATATTTCTCACCATAATCCCAGCAAAGTTATTATCAACACGTATAAATACAGATATTTATTGAAAAAAAAATCATTATATAGATAATACTCTTATAATTTTCTCAGAAGAAGATAACATAAAAAACATCTTGTGTATTTTTTTCATAAATGTATATTCTTACAATTTTCTCATCATAAGAAGATAACATAAAAGACAATCGTGTGTATTTTTTTCATAAATATATTATGTCGATCGATTATCAAATATTCAGGATACGTCTTTATATAAGAAAAATTTTTGATGAACATTTTCTCATGCCATATTAATATTATGTGGTAATTATTAAAAACAAGTGAAATGAAAATTTTGGATTGAACAATTCTCATTGATTTGATGATATGGATCCCAACTTGATAGGAAAATCCTTAATGGGGCTTCAAATAAATTTGTAGTTTTGTGCCAATTGAATCTCTCCTACTCCCAATGCACTTGTCTTTTTTATCTTATAGCCTTTGAATGTTTGGTAGTAGGTAGTGTTATGGCATGACATTATGGCCCCAAAGTGACCTCAAATTATTCTCTGAAAATGCTAAAATCCAATACTACAGTAAACACAATATTAGTATTTTGAATATTCCCAAAATAGGTACAAATGGAATGCAATGTTTTGATTGATGTTATTAGACACCTACCACTTACGTGTAAATACCATATTTTAATATTACATGAACATCTCCACTCAAGCGCAAATTGAATTAAAAATTTATTTACATACGTCTTTTAATTATTTCAATGTATTACATCAAAATTTTGCAAATAAATTATGAGTTTTTGCATTAATAATATGACATATATGCGGACGTATATATAGGTTAAAATTAATTGAATTTTGACGCGAATTTAAAATTTGACGCACCTACAAATTAAAAAACTGATATATAAATATGCTAAAAATTTATGTAGAGTGATTTATGATCTTTATATATTTTAAACGGTAAAATTGAGAAAAATATAAAATATTAATTCTTGTTCATGAGAGTGATGCGATGAAAATGAAATGGATATTTTTAGGGAAAGGAGAGCAGTGAAAGAGGAAGTGGTGAGTGATGAAGGGATTGAAGAAGGCCATAGGCCAGATTGCATAAAATATATAGAAAAACTTTTCTTTTCTCTTGAATATAATCAAAACTATGCAAAGAAGAAGAGAAAAGTCAAGTTGAAGATGGATCATCCAATCCATTGAAAATGTGGGTTCTATTTTCTATATATTAATTGGGTGAGCCCACATGCTTGTAGCTTGCTATAGGTTTCACAGGCAAACCCAACTCAACAATTATTACCCATCTCGAGTTCGAATCTTTCATGTACATTAAAATTTGTAAAAAAATTTTCTTATGTTTACAATTTGGACATGATTAAACCAGTTAATTTGAAGTTCAATTAATAATTGTGCGAGTTTATTTAAATACCTCGTGGTCCAATATTAATTTAATTGATTTATTATAAAACAAATAGAAGATTAGAGAGGTTTTAATCTCTTCAAACAACATAAAATTACATATATATATATATATATATATATATATATATATATATGGGCCCAATTCACTACATTTTTCTTTAGTGTGTGCACAACAAATGAGAATATAAAGTAACAAGAAGCTTCTCTTATTTTCAAGATCGGATTGCCTTTTTTTCTTTTTAAATCATAAATTAATGGTAAAAAAATAAACAATTGGGAAGGGTTTTCGTGTTTTCATCGGACCCTTTTGGAATATTTATTTTATTTTTATGTGAAAATAGCTTTTGAAGTGGAAATTATATATATATCGTAACTCGTAAGTAAAGAGATATCAAATTAAGAGGACAAATTTAGCTTAACATGTTCTATGAAATGATCCTCCCAATTCCAAAGCAATGAATGAAATGAAACACGTGCTTGATCTTTAAGAAAATTGGTACAAAATTAAATTTTCACTACTTTTTTGAACTGAAATTGAGATTATTCATTGTAAAATGGTTGTAAACAAACCGAGCTTTTAACGAGCTGCTCGAGCTCGCCTCGTTAAATATTCGGTTCGAGCTCTTTATAATCAAGCTCAAGCCGAACTCGATATCAAGATTGGGCTCGTTTCATAAACGAGCCGAGCTCGAGGCTAACCTTTTAAGAGTCGATAAGTTTGCGAGCCGGCTCGTTTAATATTTATTGAATTATATATTTATAAAATACTTATAATAGAATTAGATAAGCCAAATCAAGTCAAACAAATTTCAAGTTGACTCATTTATCATTTAATGAATTATTTATATTTTATTTAATATTTAAGGAATTTTTGTATTTGAATTTAAGAGAACTGAGTCAAGCCGAGCTCGAGCTCGTTTATTTTATTTCGAGTCGTACTCGAGATTAGTTGTATAAACTCGTTCGAGGCCGAGCCGAACTAGCCGAACACTTTTTTCACGAGCTTAACCGAGCCCAGCCAAAATAAAACTCGAATCGGCTCGTTTACACCCTAATTGTACTCACCATAGTATCAAACAAAAAGTTAAACATGTAAACATCATAAAGTTAATCTCTTCCACACCATCTCTCCTGTAATAATTTGAAATAATAAATATCAAATTATAACAAGGTTAAAGCACTTGTAAATATAAGCTGAAGTGTTTATTGAAGTTGATTTGGTGACAAATATGTCATTTTGGTATGATACTATATTGAGAAAATGGTAGTATAACATTTTTACAAACAGGTAATGAGTACTTGTTAATAACAAAAAAATTGTTGTGAACTTTTTATTTTTTTAAAAAAAGCTCTTAATTTATCTAAAATTTGTATAGTTAAATTTTGTAATTTTTTTTAAAAGTGTTAATTCTTAATTTCATAGAAAATTTTGTTATTATCATTTTACAAATACACACAGTTTATACACAAAAATCAAAATTTATAACAATTTTTGGTAACAAATAAAGCATACAACACCCATTTTACAAAAGTATAATAATATGTCACGTGTTTTTGTCATTTTCCTTATTATATTTGAAGTCATAGTTATGCAATTTGCTTAGGACAAAGAGGAAGAAATATTTAAAATGAATTGTATTTGTTAGATAAATATGTTAGGCTATTTAGAGTTTAAGTTGTATATTAAGGTTTGTTATATTATCTTCAAATGAAATATACTTATTCTCATTAATTCAATAATATATTTTATTATTTCTATTAGTAATACTTTAAAAATTATTTTTGAATCGATCGATATTTAACAAAAAAAAATTACTGGTCAACCACCTAACGCTCCGGGCCAAGACCAAAAGTTCAGTAAAGAAAGAAATAGTGGAGATATTTATCAGAGTATAAAATTTTAATTGTTCATTTAAGTATGAGTTTATCTTATAATGTGGTATCAGAAGTAGTACATCGCGGATCAAATTTGAATCGAGCCTTAAAAGTCATTATTTTTAGTGTGTATTTTCTTTGAGTAGTGGACACGCGATGAATTGTACAATCTCGAACTCTGGCCGAGGTTAGAGAAGAAGTGTTCTAAACCACTGCGCCAAGGCCGCTACCTGAAAGAATAATTAATTTATTGTGTGATGAAAAATAATGTAAATGGCCCATAATCCCCACAGCTCACGTAGTCCAAAATCAATCTCTTTGGAAATTTGGGCCACTCTCGCAAAGCTCCACAAAATTAACAACACTAATGAAAATAATTTTGTTTTCATACATGTAACTTCGCCTTCGGATCGAAAAATATTTGTTCTATGATATTATAAATCTTAAAGTATTTATAAACTAGTGTTAAGTTTCCATATTTTAAATATTACATGCTAACATATACCTATATATATATATATATATATATATATATATATATATATATATATATATATATATATATATATAATTTTAGGTTTTTGCTTTTTTCGTTGCGAAGCAGGAAAAATCTTCTAATCTGGATCGACCATTATGAAACTCAAGTCTTTCGACATATAGAGCCATTTTCAGTGTTCGAAAGAGTAAACCTTTTGAGTAGTATTTAAACCACCGTTCCCCCCTACTCATTAACAATGGGGATTTTCATAAATTGTTTTTGTACAATCACACAATTATTACTAATGAAATAAATATTACATTCATGATATACCGTGGACATAGTACTCCCCGTCTAATTCAAAAAAAGTTTTTAGCAACACAAACCAAATTCGTATCATTCCCGGTCCATCAAAATATATGTGTTAAAGTAGAGAGGATAGACTCCTCTCCCGACTGCCAATCAGGATGAAATAGATCCGTCATTGCTGACAAATGAGCCACCCTATTAGTTGATCTATGAGCAAAACTAATTCGAACATCACAGATTTAAAAAAAAATCAATACCCTACAGTTCTCTATTATATATGTTCCCCCTGTAGTGACCGCAGCGGTCCGTCCCCCGTAACTTCCCGAATCGCCATCTAACAGTCCAATTCAATTCAATTCAATTAATTAGTATATTAAAGGTTCAAAATAAAGATGAACCCATCAATCAAGAGACTAAAGACCGATTAAGTGAGCACAAATTGTTGAAAAGAATAGCAAGAAAGGAGCAATTGCTATGATGGATGGAGCGTCTAAATAGCTTATTAGTGACCCTCTTTCACACTTCTTTAATTCTTCATCACTTATAATTATAATGTGGCCAATTAAATTTGGACCGACTGGTCAATTCATATTATAATATTATTATTATATTCTCTTATAATATAAGGGTCGATAACCTACATGCAGGCCATGGGAAACACTAGAAAGATTTTATTAATATTGACAGATCCTACATACTTTGCAACGGACCCTATACATATTTAAATCATTTCTATTGAAAAATATTAGTTTTAAATTTAATTTGGTTAGATGATCATTGTTTTTATTGGTTTAATTCAATACATGAGATATAATAATTGTATTATATCACTTATGTACAGAGGATCTACTTTTTTTAAATCAACAAAACTATTCACATTTTATTCAAGTTGGATAGGACAATCATGCACACACACAGATTGAAAATATACAAGAACTTATAGTATTATTTAAGCTCCGACCTTCACCACAAGTGTTGGAAAAACCCCGCGATCGTATCACATAATCCATTAAACTTCCGTGAACAATCCTACAATCGAAACTCATACCAACTGTTTATAAACATGAATACATATGATGAACGTGACATAAACAAACACAACATACACTTACAACTGATAAACAAGTATTAAACAAACACAAACCACTAAATATCCTCTCAATATTAACTGAGATTTAAATTATGATCTTAAGACTAAAGAGTTAATAAGCCACTAACCACTAAATCATATTCAGTTAGTTACAGAGAGTCTGCTTGATAACATTTTGATATAATTACAGTGATTTTGTTTTTTGTTAGATTGATAATTCATTTGTTATCTTGATTCACATGTAATTATTTGTCTTTCATTCTATTCTTACGAAAGACTCTGTGTATTATAGAGAGTCTGTTTGATAACCGCTTATGTATACAGAGCTATAATGTATATGTGAGTTTTTCTTGTTGTGTACTCTTCATTGGTAATACTTAATTCTCCCCTGACAAGTAGTATCAGGCTAGTCGGGCCGACAGACCAATGGATCTCATGGTAGATCGAGTTAGGTAGGTCAGTGGGATCCATCGCACTATAATTGATCATGTCATGATCGCCAGATGGACAATCAGGTGAGAGTACAAGGTAATTTAATTCCCCCAACAAACCAGGTTAAATTTGAGATATTTTTTCTATCATCTATAGACACAAATAAAATGAATTGGGACAGTGAAAAAATAGGTGACACGGTCACAAAAAAAACATCATGGTACCTTAAAAAAATTGTATTGCTCAGAAAAACATGGAGATAAACTCCCCACTCAACAAAATCACACATGTGCATATATGTACACACATATCATCTCATGCATTATATAATCACATAATTAATATACACAAATAATATATATTTAGTCTTCTCCTCCATTGATCCCAATAACTATGTGGTTTATAAAATACAACTATTTGTTTCAAACTTCTCATACCAGCGCGCTAAAAATTACATTTTTATTTCCATTCCCATTTTGTTCTTTCAAAACAAAACAAAAAAATCATCATAGCTTTGCTTTTTTGCTTCTTCTCTCACATGAGGCGGTGGATTGAAAAGATATAAGTATTGCTTTTGTGGGTTTTTTTTGTTATATAAAGACTTGAGCTTTAGTGGTATGCGAATTGGGTTATGTAAAGGAGTGAGCTTTTGGAAGTGATTAAAATGAAGGAGAGGCACATAGTTTCATGGAGTGAAGAGGTCAGTTTCATCATTCACCATTTTCTTCTGATTCTGGTTTTTTGAAATGGGTTTTTGTATTTGAGTTTCAGGAAGATGAGGTTCTCATAAAACAAATCAGCATCCATGGAGCTGACAAGTATGGATTATTTTTTTTCTTTAAATTTTTTTAATTTTGATAACATGGGTAATGTTTGATTTCACTATTGAAATTGAGGGTCTTGCTCAGATTTGTGCTTCTTTTATTATAGTTAAATTTGTGAATTTGATGTGATGTGGGTGTGTTTGATTTTATTGTTGAATTATGGGTCTTGATTGGATTTGTGTTTTTCTCTCTCAAATTTGTAATTTTGATACATGGGTATGTTTGGCCTCACTGTTGAAATTATGAGTCTTTTATGGATTTGTCTTTTTCTTCTTAAATTTGTAATGGTTAATGATGTGGTTATGTTTGTGATTTCACCATTTAAATGGAGTGTCTTGCTTGGAATTGTAATTTTGATGATGTGAGTATTGCTTGTTTTCACTGTTGAAACTGAGGTGAGGGTTGCTTGTATTTGTATTTTTCTTATGAAGTTGGGCAGTGATTGCATCAAAATTTAAGGATAAGACAGCAAGGCAATGTAGGAGAAGGTTAGTGAAGTGACAATAATGATAATGTTAATGATGCTTTTTTTTGTGATAAATCAATAGCACTTAGTTAGCTGATCATATGTTTCTTTGTCCATCAAAATTGCTGCAGATGGTTTACTTACTTGAATTCTGACTTCAAGAGAGGAGGATGGTCACCTGAGGAAGATATGTTGCTATGTGAGGTACTGAGTCATTGATGCTTTCTTGTGCATTTTATGACATTGATTGGGGATAAGTTTTCTGTCAAAAGTAGAGCCAAGAGAACCTTACTTTCTTCGAACTTGAACCATAATGTTGTGCTTGGAGCGAACTTCACGTTCTTTCTGTTATAACGAGAGATAAAATAGAGCAAAATTAAAAATCAAGCAACGAATAAGATCACTAGATTTATGTGGTTTACCGACAATGTGTCAACCACATCTAGGAAATTTATTTTGACGTGATGCTAAAGTTAGACTTGAACACCATGTCACCAAAACCCGAACATAATATACTGTGGGCAAGGGGTCACTCTGTGTCCGCGTCATCCCTAGACCTTGACTCGCTGACCGATCAGCGAGACAGCTGTTTCATCAACACTTTGCGCCCCAAACCCAAGACAAGGGGCGTCTACCTTTTGACCCAGTCACAGTGAGTTCAGTCTTGATTCAAGACATATTCCGACACTTTTTGATATGTTTGTAGGCTCAAAAGATTTTTGGCAACAAATGGACAGAAATAGCCAAGGTGGTTTCAGGCAGGTGAATACTAAGTACCAAGTTCTCAGCCTCACTTCACACAATCAACGAGCTCATTTTCTTCTTAACCTTACCGTTCGTTTTCCTCCTCAACACAGAACGGACAATGCAGTGAAGAACCGATTCACCACCATACGCAAGAAGAGGGCAAAACACGAGGCTTTAGCGAAGGAGAAGGTTGCTTCATTCATCAACAAGAACAACAAAAGGCCTATCAATGGAATGTCAAAAGGAGCAGTGCCTATCAAAAAGACAAGGTCTGATATTCATTTTAATCTACAAACAAATTATGCATAGTGTCTTAAATTTTCTCTACTGATGTATGCTTGTCGTGTTTTAGGAGGAGTCATGTTCCTGATTCTGCAGAAAATTACAACTATGGTGACAGATCGATAAGACCTCCATTTGCAGTATTGGTCCAGAACTTGCCAAAAATCAACGTTGCTGACAGGACGCAACAAGCAGAGCTGCTCAGCTCGCTTGCAGTCAAAATGAACACACAGAACACAGACCGGAGTTTTGAAAATGCTTGGAAGGTGAGGAAGACGATAGGTTCCTTATAAAGTTTAGTTCTTGACCCGTTAACATATATGAATCAAGGAGACCAATGCAGAAGTAGATTTTTGAGATGGGCAAAGAACAACTTAAACTGCATAAGATCCTAAAATTCTCTCAAATTTATTCATTATGAGTTTCTGTGTCTTCAGGTAGTCAACGATTTGCTCAATAGAAGCAAAGAAGGTGATATTTTCAGATACATTACATCTAGTACCGAATCTATTGATCTTCAGCTTGAAGATCCCAAGGGATTGGTAGAGGACTTGAGGAGTAGTAACGAAGGAAGTCAACGATCTTGGAGGTAATGAAAATTTGGTTGACAGTAACATTAATCCTAATTTCTGTCAGCTGTGCCTATTCCGTTGCTAAATGTTTTAGGCAATCCGAGTCTCCATGCAGCTCCGAGTACAGTACAGGATCGACTCTTCTTCCATACACAACTGGTTATAGAACAGAACAGACTCTAGCTACAATAATTGCAGTTCATCAGGAAATTGTTGGAGAGAACAATAGTGTTAGTGAATGTGAGGATCGGGTTTTCTCTGGTACAACCATCAATCAAGATGCAGAGATTTTTCCGTTTTGTGATGAACAGACAAATAACGATGGAGTTACTTCTGCCCCAAGTAATGAGATCGGTACTCCACTCCAGATAACCCCCGTCTTCAGATCTTTGGCTGCTGGAATTCCCAGCCCAAAGTTCTCTGAAAGTGTAAGTCACTCAAAACCAAGACTCTGTAACCATTTGATCCTAATGACCATAACAGTTTTCTTTTAATTATGCGCTTTTCAGGAGCGACACTTCCTACTGAAAACATTTGGAGTGGAGTCACCTTCTCCCAATCCAAGCACCAATCCTTCACGACCACCTCCTTGCAAAAGAGCCCTCCTAAAATGTTTATAACATGTGTTCCTTGTTTGAAGCTAGTTTTTTTTGGATTTGAGCCCTTTTTGTTTCCATCCTATGCCTTAAGGAGGCAATTCTGGTTGGTGATCTTTTCTTCAGTCACTACCATTTCACTCCTCACTGAAACGCACTGTGCTAGTGTTAGAAGCCAGACCCGCCTAAAGATTTGAGTTGACGGGTGGAGGCTTAGACCTGTTATTTAAATTGGTCTTTGGATACACATCTTTCCGATGTGGGACTCTAACAACTAGTTTAACATGTGTCATTGTTTTGCTCATCTTCTCTTCTCGTCCAGTGAGATTTAGTTTTGGGTGTCTTTGGTTCCCCATCCATAGTTTTGACCTTGATATCTTATTTGTATATAATCAATCCCTAGTGGTTCAGAGTGTAGTTATACATTGGCTTCTCGCCGATAGTAAAGAAACAGAAGGAAAATAAAAGAAAGGAAGATTGGTCGGGAAATGGATTCCTAAGTCCTTTCGGGTGTGCATATAGTATAGAATAAGTAATGTAATGGGACTTGGTTTGATTGTAAATGGAAATGGGTTTTGGTTTTTGGTTTGAATCTGTTTTCTGTTATCTTTCCTGCCTCTATTATGTGTTTTTTTGGAATCAAGGAATGTTCATGTTGAGGCATTTGAATGAACAGAAATAATATGCTCACTTATAGAAACCATTGTTGAGCAATTTAAAGGAAGTTCTAGTTTTCACAGACCCAAAAGGCACATAAGCTAAAGGTTTCTTGATTTCTATATCATTGCTATGAATTCAAGGAAATAGAAGAGTGAAAGAAAATGTGTTACTTGCAAACAATGATGGCTTGGGAACTTCTTCAGCTACCTGTCTCTGATTTGATTTCTTCTCCTGGCTCCTGAGTGTTCGTTTTCTGAGAAAATTGAGTAATTATAGCCACAGCAAAAAGGTAATAATTGGTGAAACATGGAAAGATCTCTACAAAATGGACTCATTTCTTCATATTTGTGGAAGAATATGTAGAATTAGCAGCGTAAATGAGCTACATTCATTAACAGAATATATATTATATGCAGTTACAATCTAGACTACACAAAAAATCTCAACGAAAAAGACGAGCATTGATACAAAGTATAAGAAGTTTGTTTTCACAGGGACTTCCGCTTCTTCTGCAGTTTCTGCAGCTTCCTCCATTTAAGGAAGATCTGGTAAGACAACCCAGAGAAGACCATGAAAACGCAACCCCATTGGTTCCGTGAAAGGGGATTGCCGCTGAGGAGTGAAGAGACTACAATGCTCACAAACTTGCGCGTGGTAGTGATTGTGGTATTTGCAAGAGAGCCAAACCGGCTAATAGTGAGGAAGATGAAGTTCTGCCCCACTGCTCCGCAGAGGCAGTAGAGAAAAATGTCCCATGCCGCTTCTGGATGCTGCTTGCAGAAGTCGATTGCTTGGAAACCGATGGCCTGTGGGAAGCTGAACATGTAGACAACGTTGTATATGGTGCCCCATAAATTCATTCCAAGCATTATGTCCCAAGCACTTGTCTTTGGGTACCTGCAAAAGTAAAGTAAGAGCGATTTGTTACTCAGAGGTGCATAAAATCATTAACAGTCACATTTGAAACTTGTGTATTATTGAATTTGAACCATACTCTTTACAAATCTACATCAAATCATTTACAGCCTATTTTGGTGTATTTCTGTGTATTTTTTCATGAAATGCTAAACACAAATGTTATTTGAAGAACTACACTATATTACATAACATACATACTTCTATATTTGTTCTTACTTCATAGAATTGTGTAATGAAACTACAGATGTCAATCGGGGTTTCCTATTATTAGTATTTAAAGTTATTTCCTAGTTTACATTAGTAGTTAACTTCCTAATTGGTGTATTCCCTATATAAAGAGAGGCTCTCATTGTATTAAGAACTATAAGAATGATCAATAAAGCATGAGATTGACAATAGGAAACACTGATGGCAAAATGTAAGAAGCATCCAATATTTTAAAATAGTTGAGCACCAATGAATAATAGGGAAAAATGATTTACCTGGCTGTAAGTGAATCCTGAGTAGCATTAGTAAATCCATCAAATGCAAGGTTAAGAAAACATAGTGCGTATCCACGGGGCGCATTTGGATGTGCCAGCTTGCTGATAGTCTTTGAACTAGTCTGTATATTAACCCAAGCACACTGCTATTAGACATCTAATGTTTTTTATTTTGTTATTATTGTGACTATCTTTTCTCTCTCTATTTTTGCAAAGGTAGGTTATGACTGGAACTCTTACCTTTAGGAGAGCAAATGATGATACACCACCGGCAACAAGAAAAGTGCAAAAATATTCAGGTATAGTGTATCTTATGCCATAAATTATAGAGCCCATCAGCATCACTGCAAAAGGACAAAATACCTTGGTTAATCATCAAACCCACCAAATGCAGAATTCATAATTTACATAAGGATAAAATCACTCTTCTATCATTCACTGATTCACTGTCTTTTAAACACTCCCTTTACAACTCGTTTTTTCAGCAATATAAATGAAAGGGGGAAAGGAAGGAAAAAGAATACTAAGCACTGATAAGGGAGACAGCTTCTCAGGCATGAAACTTCCATTATTTCAGTACTGACTATAGATCATATTTGTTTGCATAAACTAATACTGAGATTTCAATCCAAAGTATGTAGAATTATATGAAAAATTGGCGCCCCAGAATTCTCAAATTAAATAATGAAACCTATTTTTGTAAGAAAAATAATTCCTGACATTGTCATGCCCAATAGGATAGAAACATGGATGTAAATATCCCACCTGGAATCATTTTTGAAGATTTCGCCAGGACCTGCAATCAAAAGGGAAATGTTACTAAGAGAACAAGATACATATCAGACCTTACTTCACACTCATTTAATGCTTTTCCAGAGAAAAAGTATAGTCTCCTCATTAAAGTAAACAATGTGAATCAAAGGACAAGGCTTCGGCATATAATTCCTCAATCAAATGAGTACAAAAGGGATAACATGACAGTTAGAAACAATCTCAACATCCTATTCGGTAAAGTAGGCAATCCTAGGACGTGAAACATACCAATCCATAAAATTCTATTCATCTTTAAACTTATATGCATAGAGAATTGTCAACAAATCTAGTCTATAACAAAGGATCGACAAGTCAAGAAATGGCCTAAATGTAACACTGAAGCCAGTAGTGAACAATACCTGCGCCGGATAACTGATATATTTCAGAGCTTCTATACCCAAAGCTGGACCAATAGTATTTGTAATGCCAGCACTCCAGTAAGTCCACCAAGGAGCACCACCAGAACCACTTTTGGACCATAGCTTTATCACTGTTTAACAAGACAATGTATAAAAAGAATCCATTTTTAGCTTAATCATCATCTTCACGCCATACATTATCAATCTTCCAGTAAAGGGCAGGAGAGGAAAAAAAACACTCACTTATATATGACCAGACCAAACACACTACATTTTGTGCCAAATTGAGAAACGCAAGGTGTTCAAACCTCTTCCCATCAGCACCAAATCTTTTCGTGGACCTAAAATTTGACAAAGAACCAAGGATTTCAATAAGATCATGCCACAAATTACATTTCGAAACCAATTGTAACAAACAAAGAAGGCTCTGCACTTTCAAATTCAGAAAATGGAAAATTGCAAAATGGGGGAAATTGCACAAAGTGCCATTTTTGCAAGAAGGTGCTTTGTTATTTGTAATAGCAAAGAGGTGTCAGGTTGTTTCCATTTTTTCAAAACGTGTATTTTATATAAAATGACGAAATTGCGCCTCAAATTAAAAATTATTATTTTTAATCAAATAATTTTAAAAGTTTTTCAATTTTTATCTTCTGACTAAAACTTATATAATAGAATTTTGTAATTTAACTTTTAACTTTTTAGTGAAATTATTTTTTATAACTGTGTTATAAAAAAAATCATTTTACTTTCAGGGGCAATTTCAATATTTCCACAAAAAATTACACATTTTGCACAAAAATTGAGACAACAACCCCATTTTGTCATTAAAAAACAACATGACACTTTCTTGCAAAAATATGCACTTTTTTTTGCAATATTCAGTAGAATCCCTAATCTGTGCAAATTACAACACTAATTAAAGTTCAGAAATGCGATTCCCATTCGAACATTGATCCTTATCGTTCAGCTAAAAACCTAGTTATTCTAAAACACAGAAGCAACTACCATACCAATCAACAAATTCTCGAAAAGCACAATACGAAGCTAGGCGATGAACAGGAGAGATCGAGAGCTTACAGAGACTCCTGAAGAAAACCTTGGTAGATGTACGCAGCCCAAATTCCGGCGACGCAGAAGGACAGCACCAACACACGCCGGAGCCCGGAGCCGTGAGCCTCCATCGCCGCCGCCGTCAAATTACGCCGGCGATGCGCAGATCCGGCGGAGGAATAAGATTTTTCCGGCTACTGCGTAGAGAATCGGAGAGAAAATTGAAGAAATCTGGAAACAGACCGTTGATTGATTAACAGTTGGATTGAAGAAATGCGTTTTCTAGAAGTTCACATTTCTGCTATAAAGAAGAAGAGTGAGGTAGGAGAGGGAAGCTACGTGGAAATTACACGTGGAGGAGTTTCATTGGATGATGATTTTTTTCTCTCATTCTATTGGCTGGGACTACGCGGTCACGCTGACGTGTTGCTCGCGCGCAAATCGCACCGAATTTTACGTCCCGTGAATTGGGCCGTCCGAAATTTAATGGGCTTGTAGTTCAGAGAGGCCCATAAGTTTAAGACACGGCCCAACCTGGAGAATCGATTTTGGACATAGCCAAGATAAAAGCAACAAACGGCGGCGTTTTATGTTGAATATGATGAATTTATTATGCCTCACAAAATAGAATTCATTCATTTTATGACTAAATGTTATTTAACTATAGACCAAGCACAACATGCATTGTTTCTTAGTAAATACAAAAGTCACGTTGAGACTCTAACCATTCGGCTCGAATTTTCGACCTCTAGTTAAGTAGAGTATTTTTGAACCACTGCTTCAAGTAGGCTTCACTCAATCATTTTATATTATTGTTTAAAAATAAAATTTAATATTTTTAACTTACAAATCTAAAATGATAGTTAGAATTACAAGAAAATTTACTGATTTTAATAACTGTATAATAATTTAAAGATATTTTTAACTGTATATTTTGTGTGAGTTCTTTCACTTGAACATAAATAAATGGTGTTTATCATTTGACTTTTATTAAATTTGAGCTTCTAGAATATATTTCTGAAGAGTATCTTGTTCACATTATCACATGCGACAATCCTATTTACTTTAATAGTTTTTACCAGATAAAAGCATATGATATATAACCCAAGGATAGTTATAATATAAATACATTTAAATAATAGAGAAAATAAAGCAGGTTGAAACCTATCTTGGGAAGGATAATTTATAAAATGGTTGTGAGTGCCATTTGGTCAAATCTAACAAGTTTTGGCAAAAGGTAATGCATTTTCTTTTTATTCTTATTCTTGTCCAAGTTTTTTTTTAAAAAATTTAGAGGGACCCATTGGTGTATTTTGGTAAGCTTCTTGTTGCCTTCCATTAATGGTGTGACAATAGGTTAAGAAGATGTCAAAATAGACAAGAACATGGTCCCCATTATCTTCTTCATCTTCATCTTCATCTTGTTTGCTTAGCTAACCATGATGCTATTTTGACTTTATGTTTGGTGATTCATGTCTTTTCAGCTTGAGACTTTATGTTTATGTGCTTCATTACATACAATGATGTGTTCAAGATTACATATAAATTGAAAGTAAAAATTTAACAATATCATATGATATTAATTTTAAATATAAATTATATAACATTTATACACATTAAAAATAGAATTTTAAAATACTCAATAAAATTACACTTGATATATTCTCTCTCGAACCTCTTGTCAAGAAACGATAAACACAACTGATTAAATACTTAAAAAACATAAGGGTAAATTGGATATGCAAAACAAGTCGTATGTAATATGAAATTACACCACTAAATAGATAAACCATGATTATATGATTGTTGAGAGACATGTGTGTCGAAGACCGGACGTACTAACAAGGACATCACTTTTCGATATAGGGGTTACTACGGAAATAGGTGAAACGTCTAGATTTGAATTACTTTATAGTTTCTTGAGAGTGAAGTTTGGAGATTTGAATAAAGAGACTAGAAGCGAAAGAAAATAACTGGTTAGGTTTCAAAAGTTTATGGTAGAGTTTTGAGGAACACAACCGCCACTTAGCCAGGGATATGCTAAGATAAGGTTTACGCCACACCTAGGTTCCTCGGCCTAAGTGATAAGTAAGAAAACAAAGACACAAAACTTTGATAATTTTTCTTTACTAAAATCTCAATTTTACAAAGAGTCAAAACCCCTTTAAATACATGCAAGTAGGAAATAACAACTAGAACTAGAAAAGGCAATAACAAACTAGGATAATAGGAAATTTGAAAAACATAAATTACTTGACTTGCAAGCCAATTATTGAAGAAACTAAATACTAGAAAATATAGAAATTAGGAAACTAAAGTTGTTGAATTCATGTGCTTAAATTAATCCATGTGCTTGAGCTATAAATATTTGGCTCATGTATTTGACCTAATTCGCATGCTACTACATTAATCTCCCAGAGTTGTGAAAAAAGACTTGCCTTCAAGTTTTCACCATGGTAAGGTCGTAAGTCCTTCACATTAAAGGTAGGAGATACTTCATACTCGCTTGGTAGCTCAATTTTGTAGGCGTTCTCACCAATCTTTTCAAGTATTTTAAATGGTCCGTCCACCCTTGGTTTCAACTTTCTAAAGCGACCAGGGGGGGAAACGAACTTTCCTTAGGTAAATCCAAACTAACTCCCCCACATGGAATTCAACAAATGACTTCTTGTTTGCTTGTTTTGCATATTGAGCATTCTGCTTCTCAATCTTCATTCGGACCTTTGCATGCAACTTCTTGATCTCTTGAGCAAGTTTTTCTGCATCACCACTGAACCCTTTTGTTACTGCCTTAGGAGCTAAAAGTTAAATCCATAGGCTCGATTGGTTGCAGCTCATACACGCACTCAAATGGGCTCTTCCCTGTTGTTTGATGAATTGATTTATTATAAGCAAACTCTAATTGAGGCAATAATAAATCTCATTGCTTTATATTTTTTCCAACATAATTTCGAAGAAGATTACCAAAAGTTCGATTAGTCACCTTTGTTTGACCATCCGTTTGAGGATGATGTGAGCTTGAACACATGAAACTAGTTCCCAATTTCCTCCAAAAATGTCTCATGAATTTGGTATCTCGATCACTCACCATGCTTTTGGAAATACCATGCAACCTAACTACTTCTTTGAAGTATAAATCAGCCACATTAGAAGCATCGTTTGTCTTGTTGCAAGCTAGAAAATGTGCCATTTTTGAGAAACGGTCCACAACCTCAATGTTATATGGTGCTCAATACTAAATATTGATATGCAATATAATCAAATGTGTTTTAAATTGTAAGAATGTAGTTGTTTTTTATTTAGTTTAAAATAAATTATATAGACTAAATTATCTTCATAAATACATAAAAATATGATTTAGCATGAGTATAATTTTAAAATTCCAATATTTATGGGCTTAAGATAAGAATAGGTAAATCGATAATTGCGAACAATAATCCAAATGACTAGAATCGACAATTTTATATTCATCGAATCCAATTTCGGTTCTTATATATTGAAAATCGAAAATTCTGATCGATTCCAAAAAATTAGATAAGTCCAAACACCCAACCAAAGCTATACTGACTACACAAATCATGGTTGATTTGATCATAATTTCAAATCATAATCTATTTGTTTTCTATTGTAAATAGTTGATTTGTAAATATTTGATAATTTCTATACTCGATAGAGGGTGCACTCCACAATAAGCATAAACATGATGAAATGTCCAAATTGTTCAAACTATTTCCAACTGTTGAATCGTTAAACGCACGCATTAGTATTGAATTCTCTATCAATCAACAAGATCAAGAGGATAAAAAAACCTCAAAAGAATAATCATTAAGTGATATTTAACACATGTGTCACATTAAACTGAATTTATGATCACTTTAACTTAAACATATATTAAGATTTTCACCTAATATACACACTCCAACCTCAACCCATCAATTCAAGCTTCAACAACTTCAACAGAAGTTTAGTATCAATAATACCGGTCTATATAAATGGATTACACATGTAATAAAACAAAATATGTGGAGGCATGAATCATGTCAAAATATTTTTCTAAATTTAATTATTAGTTTTTTAATACAAAATTACATCAAATCTATTTAATTATATATAAAATTCTTTTCGTTCTCTCTCAGAACAATCGAACGATTAAACATATTGAAAAATTACGTCATTTACTGTTATATGATATTTAAGACATTGAGGGAAATAATTTAGTTATTTATATTGCCTTTTAATTTATATATTATTTTATTAGAAGAACTACACATCAAACCTAACTTACACTCAACGTTATTACGAAAATTCAACTGAACATTCGTTGTATAAATTAATTAATTACTTGAAAAGGACATGGGACACATAAGATTTAATACAACAATAACTTTCTAGCGACGTGCAGTGTGCTTATAGATACGATCAAATTACTAGGTAAACATTAGCTACTGTAATAAAAAAAATTAAATTGAAAATGCATTCTTAGATTTTGCAAAACCAGATTATCTATTGATCATGAAGATTTTGGAAGGAAAAACCTTGCCGATTTCAAATTGAGACGATTAATTATAATTAAGTCGAGTCGAGTCAAGTCAAGTTGAATCGAATATTTTTTACAAACATGTTAATAAGCTCAATATTGATATGGGAAGATTCGATAACCACGCGAGTTAACTCGTCTATTAATTATTTAACATAAAATATATTGAGACAAGTTGAGTCAAATTCAAGTCAACGGCAATGAGAGAGAGGGGTTGAAATACTCGTTGACACTAACGTCGTCGTCGAGAACAGAAAAACTATAGAATTAGGAGATGGAGTTCTCGAGATAGAATTAGTATCTCAAAAAAAGTGGCAGCGAAAATAATGGTGAAGAAGCGCTTAGTAAAACAGCGGACTCGAAATTTGAAAGCAAGAGAAAGATAGAGAGAAAAAGCTTTTTCCAACAACCTTCCTAGTGTTGCCGTCGATAATGTAACGGATGAGGTACTTGTAGAGGCGGGACTGGCCCTAACATATGAGAACGATGAACTTCTCCATCTTCGACGTGAACGTGAAGATGAATTGAAGTTTCGATCTGATTAGTCCATACAAGGGAAAAATCATTTTGAACTCTTACCCTTCATTTAAAATTAAATTTTATTTGAAAAAGAATTGCTTTGAAGATTAAATTACAACTTTTAAACTTAAATTAGAAGAAATTAATTTTCAAGTTGAATTGGACATGACGTGGGTGTGGAGCGGACGGCAGTGGTGAGCCAAGTGGCTACGCTTCTGTGGTGTCTACACAGTAAGTCAAAGATTGCTCCTTTCACTGCATTTTCATTACTCTCTCTCTCTCTCTCTTTCTCTCTGGCATTTCTAGAGCGCCCTTTGTTTTCTAATCTTGTGCAGATTTCACAAACATTCCTTCCATAGCTTCACATCTTGTTCCATTTTAGAGACCCTTTTGGCTTCTGCTTCTCCCAATCAAGTCTTCAGAGCCAAAAAGAGGCCTTTTTTCGAGGGACCCAGATGGGGAATTGCTTAGATTCTTCAGCTAAAGTCGATATCACCCACACCAATTCTGGTAAATGTCTCAAAACACAATTTTGGCTGGTGGGTTTTGGTGGTTGAATTGAATTGAACTGTGTTTGTTGCCTTGACTGTATAGGGTGCTGTTTGTTTTTTGTCTTTTATGTGGTTTTGGAGGTTTAGGGTCTTTTGGTTTTGCTTGTTTTGGTAGAGGAGAAGGTTTTGAAGGTTGCTATTTCTGGCTTCATAGTTCATATCTGGATTTTACTGTTAGATTTATGTTTGAGCTGAGGAATTGGTGTTTTTGCCTATTTATTTGAATTTGTGAAGGAAATGAGCTTTCTGGTGGGTGTTCATGTTTTTGAGTTCTGAGTTTAACTGAGTATACAAATTTATTAGTATTTTGGTGGGTATTGACTATTTGAAGTCTGAACATTCCAGCTCTTAAGCAAGAACTGAGGTTGAAAATTGTGTTGGTTGCTTATATGGTTTTATTTAGTTTTGGGTTTGACAGTTTCAGGTAGATGAAGTAATTAAGCTTACCTTTGAAACTAGTTCTTTTACCTTTACGCGTTGTGCAATAGCTTTGGGTAAGCTTTGGCCCTTTTGCTCTCGTTTTACGGATCGGATCTCACTAGGAAAAGAGCTTTCTGCATAAAATTGAACTAGGCCAAGCTTGCAAATTGTTAGTCCTAGCATTCCACTTGGAGCTCCTTTAGGAGCGGAATCCACGTAGAAGCGATTTTTGTAGTCAAAAGGAAGGGTAAGGTACAATGTGATTGTGATCTTTCCTTGGAAGAAAAGACCCAATTCTAGTGAGTATGATCGATGAATAGAGGGTCAATAGTCAGTACTTGATCCAACTTGACTTGGACGCAAAACTCTTGTCTTCACCTTTGTGCTTTAAAAAACATTTTCCTATGTGCTTCATTATGCTACACATTTTCCGATGTACTTCATTCTTGCAAGGAGATTTTACTAAAGCCGTGCAGGTTTTGATTTGGGTTGCTTTAAGGTGCACACACAACTTCTTATTTTTTGTTTAATGCAGTAATCATAATGTTTCTTCTTTCCTCTTTCCAATATTAGCAGTGTCGAAAAATTCCAGCAAAACAAGCCGTTCTTCAGTTCCTTCCAGCCTGACAATCCCGTCTTACAGCGGGAGGAGCAATGCTTCAAGTGCTCCAACGCCGAGATCGGAAGGTGAAATATTGTCGTCTCCACATCTGAAGGCCTTCTCATTTACCGAGCTCAAGAACGCCACGAGAAATTTCCGCCCCAACAGTCTTCTCGGTGAAGGAGGATTTGGTTATGTTTACAAAGGGTGGATAGACGAACACACGCTCGCTGCCACAAAGCCCGGGTCGGGATTGGTTATTGCCGTCAAGAAGCTTAAACCCGAAGGTTTCCAGGGTCACAAAGAATGGTTGGTAGGTTCAATATTCTTTTTATGATTTCCTCGGTTACTATTTTCCGGCTTTATGGTGCATATACTGATAGTGGATGGTTTTCAGACAGAAGTTAATTATCTCGGCCAACTTCATCATCTAAACCTGGTTAAACTAATTGGGTACTGCTTGGACGGTGAGTACCGGCTTTTGGTCTATGAGTTCATGCCTAAAGGAAGCTTAGAGAATCATCTATTCAGAAGTAAGTAACTCGTTTTCTTGAGCTTCAAAAGGGTCTATTGATTTTCACCGTTAATGGCACCATTATAATGAATTGGAAAGATGAAAATACCCTTCAAATTAAAAAAACTACATGTAAAAATAAAATTATATTTATCATCAAAGAATTTCATATAATTAAAAAAATTTATTACAGGGGCATGTATGCCATGTCAAAAAAATTATAGGTCATATGACATTTGTCTATTGTGCTCAAATTTGGATAGTTCACGGTTTTTGCAATAAACATAGTGCACAGATGCTCTGCAAAAATGAGATAATACAGAAGCTTTTTCCGCAGTTATCCCATGATTTCCTAATTAAGTTGGAAATGGGACAAATGAATAATCAGGAACTCCTCTTGTGTAATTTTAAGAGCACTTAATAAACCTCGGCACTGAATTTTATTGCAGGAGGGCCGCAACCACTCTCTTGGGCAGTGAGGATTAAAGTTGCCGTAGGTGCTGCCAGAGGACTCGCTTTCCTTCATGATGCCGAATCACAAGTCATTTATCGTGATTTCAAGGCGTCTAATATCCTGCTGGATGCGGTATGCCAAATAAGCAGGATCACAATGCTTATGTTACTTTTGCAGGATTTTGTATAAATGTTTCCGTCGAAGCTTATGCATAATAATATAAAGAGAAAATTGCAATAAGGTGCCATATAGTATGACATTGTTGCAAGAAGGTGCTATGTTGCTTGCATTTTTGTGCAAAATGTGTATTTTTTATAAAAATGACGGAATTGCCCCTGAAATTAAAAATTATTTATTTAAAATAAATACTTTCAAAAGTTTTTTCTATTTTTATCTTCTAACTAAAACTTGTGTAATCAAATTTTTTAGTTAATTTTTTTTATAATTATGTTATGAAAAAATAATTCTTATTTTAGGGGCAATTTCGTCATTTTTATAAAAACATACTCATTTTTCAAAAAAGATGCAAACAGCACAGCACCTCCTTGCAAAAAAAATCATACTATAGGGCACCTTTTTGCTATTTTCCCTAATATAATTACTTACATCAATTTCACACTGACGATGCAGGAGTTTAATGCAAAATTATCCGACTTTGGTTTGGCTAAGGCGGGGCCTACTGGGGATAGGACCCATGTCTCTACTCAAGTGATGGGCACTCAAGGTTACGCTGCACCAGAATATATTGCTACAGGTTTGTCGAATACCTCTGTTGAGTACTTCAGCGTCTACTTTTGCTTACTGAATTATGTCTATAAGTTCTTCATTATTGCAAATAACATGTCATTTTGAAGGGTGAACTTGGAGTCATAGATGTTGCGTTAACACTTGAATATAATCGGTTTTGACTATCTTGACTTTTCCTAGTATTTTACAGTCGAAATATTTAAACAGTTACTGTACTGGGTTCCATAAATATCATAAGTATTTTTTTGTAGTATTTTGGGGAAAATGCAAAATAACCACCCTTGGTTAAAAAATGTGCCAATTCACCAACATAAATAATTTTCCGGATGCAAACTAATATGAAAAGTCCAAATTACCCCCATAAATTTATGAAAAAGTTAATACTTTTAGGTTGCAAACATTAATATTTTGAGGAAAGTAATTTTCAATGCAATAATAGCATTTAAATACTAAATTTGTATTTTTCTTGCAAATGTAGAGGGGTAATTTGGCTTTATCATTTTAATATGCATCCTATAGATTGCTTACAGTGCTGAAAGAGAGAAAGTTAAGGGTGTTTTTTTCCAATTTCCCTTAATATTTTAAAGACATCTTCAAGGAAAGTCATATGCTTTCAGTTTCATTTCTATGATTTGAAGCACAATTGTTAGAGATGGGTAATAGGGGTAATTTGGACATTTCATGTTTCGATGGCTGAAACTGACTTCCCATTCCTTGGTGAGCAGGCCGGTTGACGGCAAAAAGTGACGTGTACAGCTTTGGGGTCGTGCTGCTAGAACTATTGTCCGGAAGACGCGCTGTTGATAAATCAAAAGTTGGCGTTGAGCAGAATCTTGTGGATTGGGCAAGGCCATATTTGGGTGACAAGCGAAAACTGTTCCGGATCATGGACACGAAGCTGGAAGGCCAGTACCCTCAGAAAGGAGCCTACACAGCTGCAACCCTCGCTCTACAATGTCTAGGCAATGAATCAAAACTACGGCCCCGGATGTCGGAGGTTTTAGCAGAGCTGGAACGGCTCGAATTCGCCAAAACCGCTTCCAAGTACACTCAATCAGAGCACAAGGCAGCTGCAACTCCTCCCCGAAAGTACCATCATCATCGCTCTCCCCTCAATGTCGCGCCTAGTGCATCCCCGTTGTCAATGCACCGGCAATCTCCACGTGCACGTTGAATGGAAATGAAAATTACATCGCACCCTTGGTTTGTATGTATAGATTGTAGCTTGTGCCTTTTTCTTGCAGCAATTTTGTTTTCTACAAGACAGCTTATATATATACATATATTTATATTTATACAGTGGTAATTCATTACTCGGTCTTGATCGTTGAGTGCTGATTATTTCATCTATTATACACATTTCCCTAACTTTCAATTTGAGCGTTCATTTCTGTAAGCATATCGATATTAGTCGTTGTACAGTCCTTGCCAGGTACGTAACACACATTTGAGGTTATGAATCGTTACTTCAGAAACCGAACTAACGATTCAATGGCACCTGCACGCATACCTCTGCAGTTTCTCCAAATCAGCAACGACTCGGTCTATAGATGGTCGGCTCTTGGCTTCCGATTGAAGGCACCGGAGGATAATTGCAGCAAGCTGTTGAGCCTCCTCCTTGCAGTATCTCCATTGAAGCTTCTTGTCAACAATGCAGTGCAACATCGCCGGATTGCTCAGGTACGGTACTGCACGTTGTGCTATATTTTCTTCGCCGTCTGAATATTTCTTGATGGCGCCAGAACCCGTTAAGAGTTCTAGGAGTACTACTCCGAAGCTGTATACATCAGTCTTTAGCGTCAAGTGCCCTGTAGAGTAGAGAATCGTCAGCATTTATGCAAACCCGGTTTTGTAATGCTGGTAGCTGATGATACCTGTTGCAACATATTCAGGAGCAAAGTAGCCGCGGGTTCCGAGAACCCTCGTAGTTACATGGGAATCATCGCCTTGGGGTCCATATTTAGCTAACCCGAAATCCGAAAGCTTTGGATTGAACTCCTGCAATGTTACCCTTATTGGGATTTCATAGTTGTAAAGTAAAAGCGTTCCAACGGTAAAAATGAGTTATACATCTGGTCGGGTTTTACTACTGAAAGGTCAACCTTATTGGTTGAGCTTGTTTATTCCACGCATCTTCTTCAAAAATTTTCCATATGGGTTATATATATATACACACACACACATTTTCTACACGTGCTTCCAGAGTACCGGAGCTTGCTCCAATACTATGTAAAATGGGTCATATGTGTTGAGTCGGGCTTCAGAACTGAGAGGTCAACCTGAGTTTGCTCCTTCCCTATACATATATGACACGTTCATCTCAAATTCTCACGAGGGTTTAATATGTATCAACACTAACAATATATGTTAAATAACGTGTTAGTGTTTGAGCTTTACCTTGTCAAGTAAGACATTGGAGGCTTTGATATCACGATGAATAACAGGTACTCCACGAGTATGGAGATAATTTAAACCCTTTGCCGCTCCAATAGCTATTTTGATTCTTCTGCTCCAATTTAGTGCCTCACTCTCTTCTGTTTGTATAATAATGCTCGTTATGGTTAGGATATGATATATATGAGCAATTTGTTTCTGCAGTTTTGGTGGTTACCTCCCGAAAGATGAGACTCCAAGCTCCCTCTAGCCATGTACTCATAAACCAGAATCCTGTGATCGTCCTCACAGCAGTATCCCACGAGCTTCACAATATTCGGGTAACTCAATCTGCTCAAAAACGCTATCTCATTCTGCATTTTACAACATAGTAGTGACTCGTGAGAGACAATTTGCATAAAGAAACCAGTTTTCTAAAAATCAGCTTATAGGCGGAACGGATCTAGGTGGGTTAATACAGATTTATCCTGGCGTAGGTGATTTTATTTTTAAAAAATATATCAAATACTAAAATAATTTATATTCATAGATATTTTTACTATTTTTAAAGGGTATGTTACTTATGTATGTAATAAATATTAATACTTTTACGGTATAATTCATATTTTTAGATTGTATATGTATATGTATAATAATTTATTTTAAAAAATAGAGAAATATAAATTTGATTAATCTTTGCAGAACATCACCAACACACAGAAGGGACTTACCATCCATTCCTCGTAGCCGCACGGTCCAGTCTTTTGGAGCCTCTTGACCGCAACTGCAAGCCCGCCATCCCGGGTTGCAGCGTTCAAGTGGCAATCACCGATCCATCCTTTGTAGACATCCCCGAAACCGCCTTGCCCGAGCAGGTTCTTGTTGGAGAACTTCTTGGTGGCGTTCCTGAGGATGTCGTAGCAGAAGCACTTGACGTTCTTGCAATCAGGTAACACTTGGTTCTTCTTGTTCACTATTGACATTGGCTGCCCGTATCTTTCTTCTTTGCCACGCTTCTTTGCTACATGAAAAAAAATGCAAAACTTCAGAAACAAAGAGAAACAAACACTCGTTTTCAAAATCTCCGACTAGTCTGATTAGTCTCGATTAAATTCTTGTTGAGTTCTCCGCCCCACCATTATTAGATTTCATATTTACTTTTCTGATTCGGGTTTGACTATGATTTTATTAACACTACATTTTGTTAGCCGAACAACTGGGTGATTTCATAATTCCCCGTCAACACATTGTCGACGAACCAAGTAAATTTGATGTACTTGTGATCGCTTATTTCGATCATCTGTTTGTTTATCCTCCTTATGACAAGGATTATACTGTGTATCAACAAGAAACAAACCTGTGGGGTATCGATCGACGGCCATTGACTGGTCTTGTTCCTGGTGAGCTCCTCTTGCACACAAATTTCCCATGACGATGACAAGAAGCAAAATCTCCAAGTTGAAGTGTAATGAGTTTCAAGAACTCAAGGAACTGTAAATTGACAAAGAGAGCCTTAAGAGGCCTTTTATAGAGGATTTTGGTGGCATGGACTATGTATTAACACACTTCTTTTTTGTTGTTTTTGGAGGTCGATTATTTCTATGCATGGGATCTTGTTGGTATTTTTCGACAATGTTAATGATGCAGCTTTTCTTTATTTAAATTTGTTATATAATGTGTAAGTTGTACAGTTTTTGTGTATTAAATTGGTCCAGAAAGTGATTTATATTCACCAAGGTTGCGAGTTTTAATCGTCAAATTTACACGGGGAATAGTTTGGGACTAAATGATTCGAGATTTTATTTGTTAAAGATTTAAACAGAGTTTGTGATGAATTTATTTTTTTTAACACCAAAACCCAAAAAGCTTTACAAAGCATAAACAAAAATACAGTCATTAAAAAGGGAAGGACATATCCCTCACCTAAATGCCAATCAGAACATAAAATGGCCGCTTTAACAGATGTATGAGCTGCCCTATTCGCTGATCTACCCATAAAACTTACCCTAACATTGCGAAACTGATAAATAAATGAGTCGATTTTAGACTTTTATTTTTTGAAGGTAAAAACGAATTTTATTAATTAAATAGCAACTAACCCGACATCAAGTCGGACAGCTGTAGCTACAGTTGGTGGACAGACCCCTCACCATAATCTCAGCTACTGTTAGTTAAAGCAAAAATGGTCAATTCGTGAGCCATTTGATTACAAGCAAAACAAAGAACACATGTTCCGATAGTGGGTAGTACGCAACACCGTTCGCTAATGATTCCTCCAAAGTTGTGCAGCTCGACCTGTTTAGCATCATGTAGAGTCACGGTCTGCAACTCATACGGATGGAGAAATCCTGTGATCTTGCTGCATAGTGCTTTACACAGGCATCCATGATAACTCCGGAAACCAATCGACTCGAACCAGTTAGCTTCATGCAGAGCCACGGCCTCCAACTCATACGGATGAAGAAACCACGTGATCTTGCTGCAGACCGCTTTAAACCAACTTACTCGATCAACCTTGGGATCAATATGGGCAACGCGAAATTCAAATTCTCCCGGCACACTAGGTTTAACCCGATCAACCCATCGACACTAGTGACCCCTCTTTTCCTTACAGTACCAATCACAATAGGACACACAAGTGACGTATTGAATCTTAAGCAAGCCGAGGATCCCTAGTTCGGTGTGCTTGCATGAGTCTGACCACTGACGCCAGATAATTCCATATCCCTCCCAATACCGATCTACCAACCAATCAAAGCCGCCGGTTCCCACGTTTGAAGCTTAAGCAAGTCGAGACCCCCTAATTCGGTATGCTTGCATGAGTCTGTCCACCGACGCCAGATAACCCCAGTTCCCTCCTAGTACCGATCTACCGTCGCGACCCAAGCTCGCCCCACCTGCAATTCCGTCCTCAACCCCTCTATACTCGACTCTGTTCCTGCCATCCCACTAGATCTGCTTCCTTCACCGCCAGTTGTCGTCGCAGCTACCACCGTAAGACTCAGAACTGTCGCTTGGAATCAAATTTTAAATTTTTTCTTGGACTTAACTTTAATTTAATGATTTATGTTTTTTTTTGAAGTAATTTAATGATTTATGTTAACTCGAGCTTAAAAGCCAAACAAATTTTATTTATTCAAGTGAGACAAATCTTAAGAACTTCGATTATTGATATGAATTTACCTAAATTTTGTTTATGATTCGCATGCTGGCTTGCGTTCTAAAAATATTATACTTTAATCAAACAAAAATTTGTCTTTTAGAAATTAATAAAGAATTACTCATGAACTAATTAAGAATTAATAAAAAATAAATGAATGAAATATTTCTCTACAGAAATAAAATATATTTAAGAACGCCAACTAACACAGGTTAGGATAGGCAGTTCTAGAATTATACCCAAATCAACATTATCCCCCGGTTCGAGGATAATGATAAACGAGGTTAGGATAGGCAGTTCTAGAAATCAAACACTCTGTTTGGGGCTACGGAGGAGAAACTAGTAAATTCATACTAGGCTTCTCTTACTTGGCGCTGAGACTGAACCAGACGACGAGCGTGGCTTCGATTCCCAATTAGGTCTCTGGTGATGCTGATTGTTGGTTTCTCCACAAATTAACACATCTTGTTTATAGGTAAATTGGAAGTTTATTTCGGTTTTGATTGATTTATAATGTTCCTGTCTTGTTCGTTTCGCCGATCGAGATGCTCTTTGCTCTCGTTCTGTGGTTTTCGTGAGTGGGTTCGATTTTATGTGGGTTTGGGTTTGATTCGTGATCTGGTTTTTACTCAAATTGTTGATTCTGATCTGGGTTTTGGTTATTATGTTTCTTATGTGTAGATTTGATGAGTGAGCATTGAGTTTGGGTTGAGAAAATGGTATTGGTTTTGGCAATTGGGGATCTTCACATCCCTCACAGAGCAGCTGATCTTCCTCCAAAGTTCAAATCTATGCTTGTTCCTGGCAAGATTCAGCACATCATTTGCACTGGAAATCTCTCCATCAAAGTAAGATACAATTTTCCTATTCTATTCTTAGTTCAGTTTCCCAATTGTTATTGTAGATCCTAGTTTTACAATTTTCCTATTCTATTCTTAGTTCAGTTTCCCAATTTTACTTCTATTTTCAATAAGCTACTCTAATATATGCTTTACAGCTTATTTTAGATAGTGTCATTTAATGAATTTTGAGGAGGTCAAATATCGGCTAATATTTGAATTTGCCCAATCTGTGTGTGAAAGGTTTGGTTTTTGAGAAATCTATCCAAAATAGAGGTGGAAAATGTAGATTCCCCCCACTTTTCTCTTTGATGCCACCATGCTAGCGTGTGGGTATGTCGACGTTGTAGGGTTGGTTGCATAGTTGAACCTTACCGCTTGCCCTGGACATATGTTGTTATAATTGATTAACTGGCAATTGACAAAGGAAAGTAGAAAATTCTTATTGGTATATTGTAGCAAGTCCGGGCTTCCTACTAGATGCTTCTGCAAACACGGTCCAACAGTTTCCTGGAACAACCACTTCGTTGCCAAGACTTTGTTTCATATATTTTCTTTGTTGCCTACCCCACAACTATAATCGTGACCCTTTTCAGAATGCTGAAATTGATTGTAGTAGCTCTCTCTCTTTTATGGAATCATCTCATGCCACCCTCACCCTGTAGACGTGTTCTTTTCTTGAATTTGTGTGTTTTCCACCTGATCGACGTGTTTCCATAGAATATTTTCAAACTTCTCTTAACCTGGACCGTTTTCCCGGTGTTGTTAGATATGAATAGACCTAGTTATAGCCTAAATCTATGGTTTATAGGTTAAACCAATCTTCTACATTAGTACAATGTCATAAAGTTTTCAAATTGTATTTGAGATCGAAATAATGTTATAAGATGATTTTCATGACCAGGAGGTTCACGATTACTTGAAGAGTCTTTGTCCTGACCTGCACATTACGCGAGGTGAATATGACGAAGATTCGCGTTATCCCGAGACCAAGACTCTGACTATTGGTCAGTTCAAGCTTGGAATATGCCATGGCCATCAGGTTTGTTTTTTCATCGTCTATACCTACAAATATCTGCATGATCTTGTTACCTGACTCCAAAATAGAGATTATTCTACACGGTCACACAAGTTTATGCTTATTAGTGCAGTTGAACATGGTCCACTATACTATATTGAAGTCTTAGTTTTTTCTATATCCACACACATTTCATACCATTGTGGATTTTGGTGCATAACTGTGCAACTATGTTTAACATATCAAATTTATCCAATAACCGTATTTCTGTGTAATGAAATGGAAATGGAGAGAAGCTTGAGTACTAGTGCATAGCCTTGAAACCAAAGCTTACAAATCGGAAGTATATACATATCCTTAATATCGTGTTCGTGTTTAGACCATAGGATTAACCTGAATTATATGTCACATATACACAGCCACTTGACTATATTTAAAATGTGTAATGTACCACACAAGAACAAGTGTTTCAGCTGTTAAGGTTCATTTCAGCGCCATGTCTTTTCTTGACTAACAGTAGACGTTGAAAATCAGAGCATAGGATCCATATAACTGTCCCTTTTTGCTCGGTTGTTTGTGGGAATTTTTTCTTTCAAAATTTTTTGCCGATTATTATTGGATTACTTATATATTATAGGAAATTTTACTTCTGCTCATGAGCCCCACCTTCCCACAAGCAGGTACCTACTAGGTTTTGAACATCTGGCCTCTTACGGGCAGTGCTCTCAAAATGCCAGGCACTAGTCGGACCATTAAGGCCTCTGGAGACTAATCAAGAATTAATAGTGGATTAATCAATTAATCAGAGATTAATAAACTAATAAGAGATAAATTGGGGACTATGAAGACTAGTCGGAGATTTTTAGAACACAACTTACGGGATAAGATGCCTACTATACCACTAAACCAACCCTAGCAGGCGACCGCTTGTGGGAATCTCGTGTACCTACAATTGATATAATAATAATGTAAAACATATCACCTTTCTTTACGCCTGTGGTAAATGTCGTGTTCTTGCAATTGATATCAAAATAACATAAACACATCGTTTTTCTTTTCACTTGTGGTAAATCTCATGTTCTTACAATTGACAAAACCATAACATAAAACATACTGCCTTCCTTTTCGATTATGGTAAATCTCGTGTTCTTACAACTATGTAATAGTAACATATGTATATATACACTATTTCGCTCTAAACCGTAACTATTCGTTGTGAAGGTGATTCCATGGGGAGACCTGGATTCTCTGGCAATGCTGCAGAGGCAACTGGACGTGGACATCCTCGTGACGGGCCACACCCACCAGTTCAAAGCCTACAAGCACGAGGGAGGCGTCGTGATCAATCCGGGCTCGGCCACAGGCGCCTACAGCAGCATCACCTACGACGTGAACCCGAGCTTCGTCCTCATGGACATCGACGGCCTGCGTGTCGTCGTGTATGTCTACGAGCTGATCGACGGTGAAGTGAAGGTCGACAAGATCGATTTCAAGAAGACGGCCACCACTCGTTCCGCTCACTGATTGCGGAGGCAGCATTGCTCTGTTGAACTGTGTATGGATTTGGCCCGTCTTTATTTCTCTTCTTTTCTTACTTGTGTGTTTCAAAGAGCACGAATAGATAGTTTGTTTGTAATAAATATTTCGTGGATTTGTGAAGCTTTGATTTTCCATTGAAACCCATGAATGATGATGATAAATCGATTGAGTCCCTTCAAACATCGGCGAATGTTTGAAAGTTTAATATAATATTAAGGTCGAAATTGTCTTTTTATCTCAAAATTAACGGTGTTAAGTTAAGTGCGATAACAAAATTGTTAAGTCGCGGACAGAATGCTCAAGGTGGGCCGAAACGCCGCGGCCCAGTGGACCAACGTGGGCCGAAGGAGGAGGGGCCCAATGATCTTCACGATCGAGGATCGCCGCCTGATGACGTGGAGAGGTTGCTGAAGAGTGCGAGGGTTGTGGGACCTGGTGACGTGGATGATGACGTCAAGGAGGGGAAGAGGTCGAGAAAAGGCGGCGAAACGACGACGTGTGATAGGAGCTTTGAGGAGGAGATTCTGGTGGGATCGACGGTGGCGATGATGTCGTGCTCACACGAGGAATGCATCGTGCGGTGGTTGAGGGAGAGCCACTATTGCCCTCTATGCCGCTTCGCGATGCCCACAGGCACAACTGCTGCGTCATGTTTTTGACCGTTACGAGATTGCTTTAGAGATTAAGCTAATTAGTACAGTACTAATTTCGAGTGTACATGTGTTCAGTACAATGTTAATTTTTGAATTGAGAAATACATAAAACTCAGTATATATATATATATATACTACAATGCTTATATGTGTGTATGTAGTTCTCAAAATGCTATTTTATTGAATTTAAATACATCAATAATGTGATTTCCTTATACTTATAAACAGGGGCGGATCCACGGGGCAAGGGGGCAGCCGCCGCCCCTTTATCGAAGAATTTAAAAAAATTTAATGTAAATTTTGTTTGAAAATTACATTTGTCCTCCCTTAAAAACGTCACTCTCACTTTTGTTTGTAAATTTTAATGTAATTTTTGTTTTAACTTACCATTAGTAAGTCACTCTCGCTTTCTCTTCATATGTTAAATTGTTTTCATTATAATGGGTTCTCGAATTATATAAATTTATGTAGTTTGATATTAATTAGAAATTATTTTACATATTTAGTCTGTTATAATTTATATTCATTGTTCATTTATGTTGCTTGCTACAATTTTTATCAATTTATCTATACTTATTGTTTTCATTTCTCACGTAAATATTTGTTTTGCTTTAATTTATATGTATATTATAGTTAAATTCGAACTCAACTAAAATATAAATAATCAAGCTCAAATTAGTTTTTTATTATATTCATTTAGTAATTATTTTATTAATTAAATTTTAATTTATTATATTATATTATTAATTAAATTAAAATTTTAGTATAAATTTTTTTCCTCAAAAAATTTTCTAGATCCACCCCTACTTATATATATTCATTTTATAATTTTTGTGCGATACTTATTTTCCAAATATTGTGATCATTGTTCAATAATTGGTCACATAACTAGTTCCTAAAAGTAATTGCCTGGTTTCCTAATTAAAAATGACGCTATATATTATGAATAGCCGCACTCACATTCTCTTATTAATATGAAAAAACGACGTTGTTTTATCGAGCCATGGGGATAGCACACGACGTCGTATCGGGCGCTCTCCTTCTTTCTCGGCGATCTACACAGATATACACCCGAATAAATATAATGGGTAATTACAGATCAGTACACCCGTCGAAACCTTATTTCAGGATTGGTATCTCAAGTTTGATTCTTTTGTTCTCGATCTCCCAAGTTTAAAAAGTTAACACTTCAGTTCAGTTCTGTTAGATTTAACTGATGTGGTTTGTAAAAAGTCCAAAATGCACTCACTAAATAATTTAAAATGGTGCATTATTCAATAAATATGAAATTACTATTTTTCCCTACATTGAATAAAAAATTAAATAGAGTTGAATGGCATATTCGTAATTTCATATGAATAAAACAAAAATTACAAAACTAAAATAGTTGAGAAAACCCTAAACTACCCTCTCATTTCTTCGTCTTCTCCACACACTGTCCTTCTCCACACACCATGTCTCGGACTTGACGATGGAGGGCGAGGAGCAGCTGACCAAGTGTGACGGTTGTCGACGGCGGAGGCTGGACGACAACGGCGGAGGCTCGGAAGACGATGATGGAGGCTCGGACGACGACGGCAGAGGCTCTCACAGAGAACCAGACGCCGTCGATTGGGCTTTAGACGACTGCGAGTTGAGATGCTCTGTCGCCGCCGATACTCGCGCACGGCGAGCTGAGCTTAGGGTTTCAGAACCCGCCGCGACGGTTCAAAGTTGTTTCGTCGCCGTCGATGCCCGCCTACTCGCGCACGCCGGCGACTGTGTCAACGCCCCTATATCGACGCTTTTTGTGATACCCACCGGTGCTGCTCCTCTTCCCCTTCTCGTGGTTTCGATTCAAGATCAATGAGTTCGTTTTGATTCGCAACGGATTGAGAAATTGATTGGGATTTTTGTTTTGATTTCCATGATTCAATATCAAATTGTAATTTTGGATTTTGGTTTTGGTGGGTTTGAGTTACTGCGTTGGTGAGATTGGGAGAGGCCTGGACTCACAGAGTGGAAGAGGTTGAAGACGAAGGCAAAAGAGTAATTTTACAATAAATTTTTAATTTAATTAATTTTTAATAATGTTATTTGAAAAGACAAAAATACCCTATGAAAATGAGTTCAATTTTGTATTCCAACTAAGGGTAAAATGGTCATTCACATTTATAGAATAATTAAACTATTTATAAATTATACCCACTTAGGGGTATTTTGGGTATTAATTTGTTTTAACAGTTTCCGTCACAAAATCGACCTAAGTGTTAACTTTTTAAACTTGGGAGACCGAGAACAAAAAAATCAAACTTGGGATATCAATTCTGAAATGAGGTTTCGACAGGTGTACTAATCTGTAATTACCCCTAAATAAAACACAACACTTTACTTCTAATTTATATGAAATGATAATTTTACCCTCAAGGTAAAAATAAAAAATGGAGACGTCCCCGAATTCCAACCTCATCGGCCCCATCAACTACGACAATTGATGATCTCTTTAGATTCATAATCAAATCCAAACAATGAACTACAGTTCTCTGCTTTTCAGTTTCGATTCAACTTGATTTTCAGTTCGGAACCGATTAAAAGTCCAAAGTATCCATCTATCGATACCCAAGCTTTCCATACGTACATATGCATGTGTTGAACAAGTCTAATTGGGTACGTAGTTAATTACTGTTCTTGGACAAATCATTAAAGTAATTTTGTGCGATATTTCTTACACAATTATGTTGAAATAGAGTATGTGAACGGTGAATTTAGATAAAAAGAGTCTTTTATAGAGATTGATTATGAAATAAATTTGTTGAAAAAGCAACATTCATGTTCGCCTTTAACAGTATCAAATGATTCATTAGGAATAATATTAAAGATTCACTCTTTTATGGGGTTTAATGCAGTCTTCTAAAAAATTTCGACTATTTCTCGATCAATCTTCTGACTAGTTCTCAAGTAATTATTTATAATTTTTGATTTGTTATTCAATCCAACGATTTCAAGAATAAAATGGTAGTTCTCTAAAAAACCCTCTCCGATCACTAGCGCCTAACGATTTTTATACGCTGGTTTAATATATCAAATGGTACAGAGAGTTCTCCCAATCATTTTAGTAGAAATATTAAAAATAATCTTTAGAGAATGGTTGATAGAGTGTTTTATCGACCAGGCCGGCTCGTTCATAAGGCAAGTGAGATAGTTGCTTTAGGTCCACCGAAAAAATATGGTCCAAATATGATTAAAATGCTCCAAATTTAAATACTTTAGGCCCATTTTAAAAATCAATGTCCAAATTAATACTATATAATCATTTTTACTTTAGCCTTTAAGAACCATTGAACCGGCCCTGTTATCGACCAGCAAGATCGCAGTGGAGGCAATCTACTTGTGTTTTTGTGCATCAATTGCTAGAGTGAACATAGACGCAATTGTGGGCTAAATAAGTATGGATATGTACGGACCACCTATGAGATGGATATAGAATATTTTTGGTACTGTGATCAGTCCACACTACACTCTTTTTGTTATTGGATTTAAACTTTAGATAAAATAAAACTATGTAATTACTGAAAACATGTGATGCTATTTGTGGACAGTATTAGGGTTATGCACATATATGTAATTAAATTTTCTTTATTCAGTAAATTTACATCTTAATGATTATTTTTTTGCATAGGAGAAAATGTCTTTTTACATAATTATGTTGATGGGTGTTTCAACAAGCTGAGCTCTCCTTCATCATCAACCTGTTTTTGGCCTTGTCTGGTATCTGTAGGAAAGAACTATAACTAAACTAAAATGTGTGAGCAACAAATGAAATAGGTTACATGAACAGTCAATTTAGATGGAATGAAGAGTCATATGAAGATTGACTATGAAATAAATGGGTCGAAAAAAGAACAATTCACGCTCACATTCAACAGAGTCAAATGATATAATCCTCAGTGAAGTGGTCGAGAGAACTGTAAGGGACTCTTGATGAGTTCATAGTTCTGTGCCGTTTAGTATCAAATGACACCCAGAGTTCCCCCAAACACTTCAGTGAAGATATCAAATAATAACCCCCCAATGAAGTGATGAAGAGAACTCCAGGAGACATTCAATGAGTTCGTTCACTGTCTTGTGTTGTTGCGTATCAAGTGACACCCGGAGTTCCCCCAAACACTTCAGTGAAGAGATTAATGAGTAAAACTTTCAATGAAGTGATGAAGGGAACTCTAGGGGACAGTTAATGAATCATATAATGTAGGGCTTATTATCAAATGACACCCAGAGTTCCCCCAAACACTTCAGCGAGAAGATTAAAAAATTTCTCCTCAATGAAGTGATGAAGGGAACTCTAGGGGACTTTTGATGATTTTTCTATCACGTGAGTTTAGTATCAAATGACACCCGGAGTTCCCCCAAACACTTCAGTGAAGAGATTGAAGATGATCCTCAATGAAGTGATGAAGGGAACTCTAGGAGACACTCGATGATGTTTGTTCAGGTTTGTTGAGAAAGTGATGATACGAACCCTGCTATATATACTAGGTCTTGCATCCCATGTAAATGTCTGAATTATGTCTAAGACCATAAAGAGAACTTGAAGAGGAAGATCCATATAGGAAGTGTACCTAGACGCAAGTGTGGACTAGATTGAAGAGGTTGAGAGACCTCATAGGAACAAATTGTGGCCATGTACCATTCTACTTCTGCATTTCCCATTTCGCCAACCCAACCCTATCCCTTTCATCTTTTTCCCCACAACACAGAAGCATAAATCAGGAATCTGGTAATTGGTACACACCAAATTCATCTTCATCACAGAAAAAAAGGAGAAGAAAATAAACAAAGATATTGTGCTTCTTCTCTTCATGCATAATTTACAAACATTGAGTTTTCTTCTCCTTGTCTTTTTATGCACCGGTGCCTACAGCAACGTCAGGGTCGGTTCAATGGTTCTTAAAACTTAAAGCAAAATGGATTAATAAATTATTATTTGGAGCATTGGTTTTTAAAATGAGCTAAGTATTTATATTTAGGGCATTTTCATCGTATTTGGACCCTATTTTTTACGTGAGTCTAAATTAATTGCTTCATTTGCTTTATGGACGAGCCAGGTATGTACGACATGAACCCAAGCTTCGTCTTCATAGACATCGACGGCCTGCGAGTGGTCGTATATGTCTATAAATATATTTTGTGGATTTGTAAATTTTTTACTTTCCATTGAAACCACTATCAAAATTTTCATTTCCAACAACGCACATAAACTATGTGCGCCGTTAGAAAGAAAAATATTAACGGCGCACACAGTAATGTGTTATAAATGTTGTTGACCGTTGACCACTATGTTGCCGTTAGGGTAAACGGTCGGAAATCGATCCGTTGTTGTTACCGTTACTTTGTAATGGCGCATCTACTAATGTGCGCCGTTACAAGCAATTTTGTAACGACGCACATGATATTGTGCACCGTTACTAAAATTTAGTATAAATCTTGGCAGAAACTCCCCTTCTCCTTCCCTACAACTTCTCACAACAAATTTTCTCCCGACAAGGGTAATTTCGTAATTTCAGTACCTTACAAATTTTCCCGAGTACCCTATATTTCTCCCCCACAAATCTACAATTGAGTGGAAGTTTCAGTGAATTAGAAGGTACGTACATATTTTTAAATAATGCAATATATAAATTATTATAGTTTTAGTGTGATTTATGTGAAATAGTGTGTGTATATTATTATTTTTGTTGTGATTTTGGTGAAATAATAATGAATGTCATTTTTTTATTTTGATTTTACTTTTACATGAATTAATCTTAATATTGCATGTTATGAACTTCCCGCGAATTTGTATATGATTTCATATGAATTTGTATGGCTTTGTATGAATAATTTGCATGTTATATTTATTAATTTAGTTTTGAAATTGATGAAATTAATTACCCGATTCCATGAATTGCATGATAACATTAGGGTAAATTCTCCCGATTCCATTAATTGCATGATAACATTAAAGTAAATTCTCCACATTCCATTAATTGCATGATAACATTAGGGTATTTGGTCATAAATGACCAAACAATGGTATTTCAGTCATTTATGACCTAATTAGGGGTAATTTGGTCATAAATGACCAAACAAGGGTAATTCGGTCATTTATAATATTTCGGTGAATTAGAATGTACGTACATATTTTTAAATAATGCAATATTATGTAAATTATTATAGTTAGTGTGATTTATGTGAAATAGAGCATGTATTCTATATTATTATTTTTGTTGTGATTTTGGTGAAATAATAATGAATATTAACGCCATTTTTGGTATATAGTTATCTAATATTAATTGTTAACCGAATTTATATATATTACATATATAGAATGGATCGGAGATGGATAGGATCCGTAAAAATGAGTGAGGAATGGATGAACGGATTAAGCAGTTTTGTAAAATTTGCGAGGAAAAACGCTCCAAGAGATGGCGTGGGACGTTTCAAGTGTCCATACACGAGGTGTTGTAATTCTGCTTGACACGATATGGACACCATTTGCGATCATATATTGAGGAAAGATTTCCTTAGATCGTATAATGTGTGGTTCCATCACGGCGAAGGCGAAGGAGCTAGCTCGAGCCGGAATTGGGATATCAGTTTGAGGCCAACATCGGCGAATCAGCCTTGTTCGACGTCGGACAACAATCCAGTATACGTTAATCTTGTGCATCAGCTCGTGGATGATGTAGACCCAACTAGAGATGTAAGGATTGACGAGGACGAGGACGACGACGAAGAAAAGAACATAAATATAATAACCGAAGTCGAGGAGTGAGTCGCTAAGGCAACCATGACAGCATACAACCTGTTGGTGACGGAGTCGCAAAAGCCGTTGTACGAAACTAGTGAGGACACTCTTTAGCAGCAATGTTAAGGATGTTGTTCATCAAGCAGAGCACCGGGATGTCTGACAAAGCTTTTACTAAGGTTGCCAAAGATTAATGTTCTACGTTACCCCAACCTAATACGTATCCATCTAGCTACGCAGTGGCGAAGCAGAGAATGAAGGCAATCCAACTGACACACGTGAAATATGATGCATGTCTGTACGGATGCACTTTGTACTACGGAATACAATCGCAACTCCAGACATGTGGTGTTTGTGGAGAAGCACGATACGCTAAAGTGGGAAAAAAATTGGTTCCGAAAAAGACGTTGTGGTATTTCCCATTAACTCCTCGACTTCAACGTTTATATCTTGCCCCAGAGACGGCTGAGTGGATGCGGTAGCACGGGGAGCGGGAGAATGAGGACGATGAAATATTAGTACATCCATCGGACGGTACGGATTGGATTCATTTTGACGCAAAATACCCAGTATTTTCAAGAGAAATCCGGAACGTGCGGTTGGCGCTGTCATCCGACGGGTTCTCTCCATATGGGCCTAATGCGCTGAGTTACAGTTTGTGGCCTGTAGTCGCTATCCCGTTGAATTTTTCGCCCTCGATGGCTATGAGAAAAGAGTATAACATCCTCACCATGTTGATATATGGTCCAAAATCACCTGGGAAATGCTTAAATAACTTCATGCGTCCGCTGATTGATGAGTTGAACCATCTGTGGGAGCACGGAGCTGTCACGTGGGATAGTTCTAAGAAAGAGGCTTTCATAATGCGGGCTGCTGTGATGTGGACAATAAGTGAATTCCTGGGTTTGGGAATGTTGGGGGGCATCCAGACTAAAGGTTATAAGGCATGTCCTCTATGCTTGGACGAGATCGATTCTGAACGCAGTAACTCAAGAATCTCTTACCAAGGTGCTTGTAGGTTCTTACCACCGAAACACCCACTGCAATTTCAGGCGCATGCCTTTAACGGGAAGACAGAGACCCGGAGAAGACCTACCCGGCATTCATGGGCTGTTGTACTCAGTGCGATTCTACGTCATCAATACCCACCGCCTAGTCTGCATCCGAAGTTCAGTAAACGAAAAGGTGGTAGTGTTTCCATATGTTGGTCTCATAAAAGCATTTTCTGGGAGCTGCCTTATTGGAAAGCTCATAAAGTCAGACATGCGTTGGATTTGATGCATATAGAGAAGAACGTATGGGACAACGTCATAGGTACAGTTCTTGAAATTGTCGGGAAGACCAAGGATGACGTGAAAGCTAGGAGAACTTACGAGGAACAGGGAGTCCATCAAGACCAATAGGTGCAAGACAGGGAGCTCCCAAATGCACCTTATGGCGTGGCGGGTCGTGATCGGATATGCAGGAAGTCTAAGAATTTTCAAATGCCGTATTATAGATATTGACTTGGGATTTGTCAATTTCAGCGTTTGTTTGTAGTGTCAGATTCCGTTGAGCTGAGGAGTTGGATTCGTGAGGCGGCCATAGGCGCTTATAAGGAGCGAAAATCAAACATGAAGCGGTTTTACAAACTCTACGTGGACCCTACTAGACTAGACCGTAATGGGATTCCCAAGTGTCTGAAAGGGAAGAAGTCCCAGTGGCGTTGGCTCGTTCATCATTTTGATGCCAACGAGGTATATTACAAATTTTCAATTTAATAGGTTTAATTTCAATTTCATTTTTTCAATTAATTCAATTTAATTTAATTTTTTTTCAGGAAGAAGTTGGGTCTCAAATGAGTACCATTCGGAGGAGCGAGAAGAAATTAAAACACCACACTGGCAAAATCTCATTCCGAACTCTTTGGGAGAGGATGACGGAGGTCGGGGAAGCGGAGGTCTCCAAAAAGTTGGAGGGCTTTCAGAAGGCTCTAAAGATCCGTAAGCCTGGTGATGGTAATCAGGAGGGAGAGGAGGACGAGGATGAGGATGACCTCAACCCGAAACTTGTAAGTTTAATTAAACTCATTTTTTAAATTTTGTAATATTAAAATTTATTATACTAACCATTAAGAATGCGCTTAGGGCTTGGAAGAATGACCGGGCGAACTACAACAAGGATGGAACTCTGAAGAAGATGACCGACGCTGAAGAGGATGAGGTCATGCGACTAGCTGCCGAGCATGTTCGCGAGGTCGAGTTTTCTGAAGGAATTACTATAGAACCCTCCAGATGACGACGCATCCGGGGTTGCGGGAGTGATTACGAGGCACCGCCGAGACAGGGAAGACGTTCGACCTCCTCCGATTCTAGTTCTGCGGAGATTTCGGAGCTCCGGACTCAGGTCGCCCAACAAGCCGAGGTTATTACAGAACTTCGCACTGAGGCCTCCTAAAACCAGCATTTACTTCAGACTCAGGCCGCCCAAAACCAGCAGATGTTCATGTACTTCCAAGAACAACTAAAGATTCTAAATCCTAATGCCCCTCCACCTCCATTTGATCCGACTAGGTCTAGAGATCCTGGAGGCCCGTCGTTATAGTTTGCATCTTGATGTATATATTATGTATTAAACAATTTTAATATTAATATTAACTTTCATTTTGATATTAATTTTCATTTTTGAATATTTAATTACAAAAAATAATAAATAAATAAATGTTTTTTAATTTTTTTTTTAATAATATATATTTTGTAACGGCGCACTTGCGCCGTTACTCTCTATAACGACGCAGAATCGGCGTGCGTCGTTACTGTGTGTAACGACGCACAAGCTGTGTGCGGCGTTAGAAAGTGTAATGGCGCACAGACGGCGTGCACCGTTACTAACGATGACCGGTTACAAATCCAAAATACCCATATCTATCGAAATCCAAGCTTTCCACACAAATCCAACTCGAGGAGGTCAAGTCAAGTTTGAAAATCTCAAAATCCACAATCTTGAAAGTAAACTCTAATATCATTACATATCATCAATTTTTCAACAACGCCAATCTCTTCTCCCTTTTGGAGCGATTTCGCTCTGTCTACGATGTCCTCATTCCCATCTTCATCACCTCTACGACAAAAAGATTTGGCATTTTCACTTCGGTAATAAAAGAAACACTATTTGAAAGGTATTGATTCGGAGCCCTCAATGTGACTATTCTCAATTGACCTTCCGGGCTCTTTTTTTGGTTAACTACTTGAATTTTGGTTCAAAGAATTTAGGTTCGAGTCTTGTTGCATTATTATTTTTCTCACATTTATCTCTCATCCTTTGTTGCTCTTAAAATGGTGAAGGGGCAATGATATCAAGTCTCTTTTCGCGAAACGGTTAATCTCGAGCCTATTAATATAAGAAAAATGAATAATTTTGATCAACTTTGAATTTATTTTATTCTCAACTAGAGAATCAGAACTAGAGAAAAAAAATTATGGTTAACTGTTCGGTTTTGGTTATAAATTTAAAGAGATCATCAATTAATATAGTTTTGTACAATTTGTATTGAGGCACTCTCCATTTTTTAATTTTAACTTGAGGGCAAAATTGTTATTATATAAATTAGGAGTAAAGTGTTATGTTTTTATTTATTTGGGTGTGTTACGTAAATTTTATTGAGAATAAATCATAAATTAATATAGTTTTGTACCAAAATATTTACTCCTATGCATGATAATTATTAATATGAAAAGCTACTGAGGAGGTCGACGACTTGAGCATTTTGTCCGCGACTTGGCGGTGGAAGGTCTGAGGAGGTCGAGAAAGTGGGAGAGCTCCACAAACGACGTCGTCGACGTAGGTGGCCTCGTCTTCCCAGTGTGCCAACATTGGGCCCGATCCGATCTATAATTATTTTGTATAAACATAATCTTTATAAAAACAATCATGATAAACCTGATGTTATAAAATCTACTAATGGTGGCCACCACCATGTCACATCTTAGGCAAATCACGTACAAACATGCCCGTGTTTCCAACTTCTAAATAGTGTTGATATGACCTTACATGACCACATATTTATGGTTTAGAGACGCGTGGCAAGGTTGTCTTGAAAACTTCATATTTGTTTGCCTATAAATTGGTGTATTGTGAAAGAAGAAATACAACTATCCCAGAGCTTCTTCTTGCTCCATATTCTACTCACCTCTCTACTTCCAAATTTTACTTTCATTCAATTTATTAAAGGCTTGGATTGGTTTAACTTCATGTTAATTACACTTTAAACCCTCTAACATTAACGTATAATTTCCACAACCGTTGTCAGCACGAATAATTTAATTATTTAATTATTGTGACATTTTTAATTATCAACTAAAGTTAATTTAGTTCTTGAATTTACGTTTATTTATTCACTCATGTTATTTGTTATCATAAGTATACTCTGTGATCGCCAATCTTGAATTGGATCTGATCTATAATTATTCTTTATAACATAGTAGCTTCGTAACATATAAAAAATCATGTTGTGTAAAAATAATATTAGTATTAGCTATTTATTTATTTCATACAAAATATTTAAAATTTAATTAAACAATATTTGCGTCCATGCTTCTTAATTTATAAATTTAATTTTTAAACTCTTTTAAGTATTTCGTTACCTCACTTAGCTTAACGTGGTTAGTTGTGGGATGAAAAATATGATTCCTACTTTAATATTGTATTAAATTTTCAAATCTTCGTCAATGCTCGGTGTTAATCAATGACAAAACATCTAGAGCTTATTGATTCATTTACTCGATTTTATGTCCTTTGAGTAGCGGCCCTAACAAGGAGGTGGAGCCTGAAGCGGGAATATCTAGGTGTGTAAACAAGGCGAATCGAGTTTCAATTCATCAGGGCTCGACTCGGCTTGTAGAAAAAGTAATTAGCTTGAGCGCGACTCGGTCTTGAGCTAACATATTACATTTAAGCTCGATCTCGATTCGCTTAATTTTTAATACAATATTCATTAAAAATAAAATGAGTATGAAATAAAATATATATATATATAATTGATTAAATACTAAACGAGTAAGTTCCAGATCAAAACGGCTCTGTTCGGCTCATTTAATTTCACTATAAATATTTATTAAAAGATAATTAATTAAATATTAACCGAGCCGAATCATGAGCCTTAAAAATGCAGGTCGTTTATTGAACGAGCCCAACCTAGAGTTCAAATTCAACTCGACACCGAAACAAAAATTTAACGAATCAAACGTTAATGAATAAAAACTAATTAAAAATGAGTTGGCCCGAGATCGACTCAACTTAATTCGCCTAATGTTCCAAGTGACTGAAGCTATCAGTTATAAATAGCCGCATTCCCATTCCCTTATCAATCTGAAAATTGGATTATGGTGACTTGGAAGTCAAGGTATGGCAATCAAGAGAGCCGTTGGCGATGAGAATACCAACTACGGAGACGACGATCGTTGTATCGACCCGCAAGGACGTAGTGGAGACAATCGACGTATCGATCTTCCACGACACGCTCTCCTTCTTTCTCGGAGTCCCCTCCGCCCTCCAACCGCCGCGTGGTGGGCGAGTTGTTCGGGGTGGGCCGCCAGGTCGCGGCCCAATGGAGGAACGCGGGTCTGGAGTGGGCCCCGGTGATTCACGTGAGAATCACGGTCACAAATTGAAGCGAAGATAAAAATGATTTCAATAATTGAACTCAGCGCCAAAAGTACGAATTTATAGAACTTTACATGTAGTTAATATTAAAAAATAAATATTTAATATTTAATATTTGTAAGCAAAAGATAATAAACTAGATAGGAAAATCAAGAAATCAAGTATAATTTCTTGATTGATTCACTTAAAATCTCAACACGAACCGCCGCCGGTTGGAGGAGGATGATGTGGCGGTGGAGGGGCTGCTGAAGAGGGTGAGGGTGGTGGAAGAATATGATAGGAATGGTAAGAGATTGAGAGGAACGCGGGTCCGGAGTGGGCCCCGGTGATTCACGTGGGAATCACGGTCACAAATTGAAGCGAATACAAAAATGATTTCAATAAGTGTATTCAGTGTCAAGAGTACGAATTTATAAAACTTTACATGTGATTAATATGAGAAACAAATATTATATATTTAACAGTTGTAAGCAATAGGTAATAAACTACATAGGAAAATCAAGAATGATTTCTTGATTGATTCACTTGAAATTTCAACACAAACCGTCGCCGGTTGAGAGGAAGCGGCAGTACCAAAACGACAACGTTAGAGAGGAGAGGTAACATATGCTTTGATCGATCATGTTTATTGTATTTGAAATTTTCAGCACACACAATAATTGTTCTTTTTCTTCTTTATAACATACTCAGGCCTAAGTTTTAATATAATTTGCCGATAAAAAAAGCGTTTTTTATTATTTAGAACTTCAGAGATTACTATATTTTCGGAAATGCTAATATTTTCGAAAATGCTTCAACTTTGGGATTGAAAAATATACAAATTAAGAAATGAGAATTATTGACCCATATGATCTCAACTTAGACAACTTAGAGATTGAACTCGTCAGTGATCTTCTCCGTAATGTTTAGAAGTGCATCAAATTCTAGAGTGAACATAGACGCAAATGCAATCGTGGGCTCAATAAGTATGGATATGCACGGACCACGCCTAGGAGATGCATAGAGAATATTTGGTGTTGTGTTGTGTCCACACTCAACTCTTTTTGTTATTGGATTCTTAGTAAATATAAAAATTGCTTCGTTGCAAAACTGAATGGAAAAAAATCTAGATAAAACATTAAAATTACATAATTACTGAAAACATGTGACACTATTTGTGGACAACATTACAGGTCATGCATATGTAATTAAATTTTCTTTATTCAATAAATTTACATCTTAATAATTATTTTTTGCATATGAGAAAATGTCTTTTTACATAATTATGTTGATGGGTGTTTCATCTGTTCAAAACAAGCCGAGCTCTCCTTCATCATCAATCTCTTTTTGGCCTTGTCTAGTATCTGTAAAAAGAAATAAAACTAAACTAAAATGTGTGAGCAACAAATGAAATAGGTTTCGTGAACAGTGAATTTAGATGGAATGAAGAGTTATGTGGAGATTGACTATGAAATAAATGGGTTGAAAAAAGAACAAATCATGCTCACTTTCAACAGAGTCAAATGACATAATCCTCAGTGAAGTGGTCGAGAGAACTGTAGGGGACTCTGATGAGTTCAGAGTTTTGTGCCGTTTAGTATCAAATGACACCCGAAGTTCCCCCAAACACTTCAGTGAAGATATCAAATAGTAATCCCCCCAATGAAGTGATGAAGGAAACTCTAGGAGACATTCGATGGGTTCGTTCACTGTCTTGTGCTGTTGCGTATCAAATGACACCCGGAGTTCCCCCAAACACTTCAGTGAAGATATCAAATAGTAATCCCCCCAATGAAGTGATGAAGGAAACTCTAGGAGACATTCGATGAATTCATTCACTGTCTTGTGCTGTTGCGTATCAAATGACACCCAGAGTTCCCCCAAACACTTCAGTGAAGAGATTGAAGACAATCCTCAATGAAGTGATGAAGGGAACTCTAGAAGACTTTTGATGAATTCACTATTATGTGAGTTTAATATCAAATGACACCCGGAATTCCCCCAAACACTTCAATGAAGAGATTACTGAGTAACTCTCAATGAAGTGATGAAGGGAACTCTCGGGGACACTTAATGAATCATATAATGTGGAGCTTAATATCAAATGACACCCGGAGTTCCCCCAAACACTTCAGCGAGAAGATTAAAAAACCCCTCCTCAATGAAGTGATGAAGGGAACTCTAGGGGACTTTTGATGATTTCTCTATCACGTGGGTTTAGTATCAAATGACACCCGGAGTTCCCCCAAACACTTCAGTGAAGAGATTGAAGATAATCCTCAATGAAGTGATGAAGGGAACTCTAGGAGACACTCGATGATGTTTGTTCAGGTTTGTTGAGAAAGTGATGATAAGAACCCTACTATATATACTAGGTCTTGCATCCCATGTAAATGTCTGAATTATGTCTAAGACCATAAAGAGAACTTGAAGAGGAAGATCCATATAGGAAGTGTACCTAGACGCAAGTGTGGACTAGATTGAAGAGGTTGAGAGACCTCATAGGAACAAATTGTGGCCATGTACCATTCTACTTCTGCATTTCCCATTTCGCCAACCCAACCCTATCCCTTTCATCTTTTTCCCCACAACACAAGAGCATATATCAGGAATCTGGTAATCAGTACACACCAAATTCACCTTCATCACAGAAAAAAGAGAAGAAAATAAACAAAGATATTGTGCTTCTTCTCTTCATGCATAATTTACAAACATTGAGTTTGTGTGTGTATCCATGTAGATTTTTTACAAACTCGATCGAATCCTAGGGTACGAGATCCTGATAGCGAGAATATTGGTGGTGACAGGTGCTGAAAGATGAGAACTCGTGACCACTTGTGTGATCAACTCTTCATGTTGCCCAAAACCTTGGCCAGGTTCAGTTCTTGGGGGGAACTTGGTTTTTTCCTACATGGGTTTGTACCCATACACCGATATACGTAATTTTCTTTTTTCCTTAGCATATTACTGTGTAGAAGAATCGTGATATCACTATAAGTATCAGGTTTACCACAGCAAAATAGTAAAACCAGACCACAAGAAGAGGTTCACAGTTAGCTGTCTCCTGGAGTTCCCCGAAACGCTTCACTGAGGCTGTCCTAGTAAGGTCCTTAACTGAGGATATATGTCCGTCCTACTGAAGTGTTTGGGGGAACTCTGGGTGGCATCTGACACAATCATCAGCATATCAAGTTTTGGAGCTAACTCTGCATTCTGTTTCTGGTAATTAGTTTCTATTCCTTACGCCTCTAAAAGTATTTTATGAATTCTGTCTATAATAGTTTCAAGAGTAGCATTAACAGAGACATAGGATCAATAGTTCTATGTATCTGACTTCCCATTTTTGATAATTTTACTATAAGACACATGCAACACACGAAATTACATGAAGGTAGTTTTGAAGTAGAAAACCTGGAAATATGTATAAAAGATCCGGGCTAGCTTGTCCTTCCTTATCACCCGAGTTGGTGCTTGCCAACCTCATTACACAATGCCTCCCATGAGTCCTGCAAAAAGGTGCTGCAGCATTGAGTCTGATGTTTTTGTTTGAAGCCTCTTGCAAGCTATAGGTTTCTTATTCACTATAGTATAATACACTACACCATGTTGTTTCAGTGACTTTAGTCAAGAGGCTGATACAAGTAACAGACAGAATGACAATAGAGAAGTGGTTAGGAACCAGACTTAACTATTTGAATGAGAACTTTGGTTACGCACACTTTGATACAGCAGTATCACACAAGATCGTCTCCCTCTCATGGATCCACGAGTACTACATTTTTTTAGAGATAGAGAATAATGTTTTATAGTAAATGAATTAAGAATGTACAGTGACATTCTAAAGCATGTGGAGGGATAGCACCTTTGATTTATTTAATGTGATCGTGATCTATTGAGCTCATAATTCATAAAGAAAATGATGGTCATAACTCTTCACGTACCTCAACCACATGGCCATGGATTGCATTGCGGAGATACGTTGACTTTAACCCTGTTTTCAAATCTGCCAAGATGTAGGGTCCTGATTTATCTGTTGAGCGCAGTATCCTAGGTTGCACATCGGACGATCAGGATCGTCTCACCCTCACTTTGCTCTGTTTCTACATAAACCTTCATGTGTTCGTTTGCACCACGACTTTGGACTTCACTCTCAGCTTTGTCTTGAGATCTCTGTTTTTGTACCTATAAAAATAATGGATTCTCTTTCTTCTTGCCAAACATGCATTTCCTTTTCTCCAAAGCCCTCAACTTTCTGTCACTTTCCCCAGAAAATCACCGTTTCTGCTACTATGTCAGTGGTTCAGAAATGAGCAAACGCAGATCATGATTTGTGTTCTGAATGCAACCAAAAAAATGATTTTCTTTTCTCTTACTTCTTGCCAAACCTGCTTTTCATTTTCTAGACAGTCCTCAAATTTCTCACTTTCCCCAGAAAATCACCATTTCTGCTACTATGTTCATGCTCCAGAAATGAGAAAACCCAGATCACTGTATGTGTTCTGAATGCAAATACTATTAGTCGACAACCAAAATTTTTATTCTCTTGGTTAAAAATGGAAACTTTCCAGGTTCATCCCTGTTTCTTTATTCTTGCAGTGATGAGTTTCATGACATCTATTCATGTCTCCACCGCACAATTAGCTCCGAGCGAAGCCAGAGTTCTTTTCCAGGTACAGAAGCTTCTAGAATATCCCGAACCTCTTTGGGGATGGAGCAATTGGACAAACTTCTGTTACCTTCCTCCATCTCCTTCTCTCAAGATTGTCTGCTCCAACGGCAGAGTAACCGAATTAACTGTCACCGGAAAGAAGAGCTCTCCTGAGACACTGTCCAAGCAATTCTCTATAGACACTTTCTTCACTGCTCTCACAAAGCTCTCAAACCTGAAAGTTCTGTCACTTGTGTCTCTCGGGATGTGGGGCCCTCTACCTGATAAAATCAACCGGTTCTGGTCCCTCCAAGTTCTTAACATGAGCTCAAACTCCATCTCCGGGGAGCTTCCTTCTTCGGTTTCTTCACTGGTTAATCTCAAGAGCCTTGTGCTTGCCGATAATGTGATCAATGGGAGTGTCCCAGATCTTAGAGCATTGGTGGGTCTTCAAGAGCTGAATTTGGGTGGCAACAGGATAGGACCCAAGTTTCCTTCTCTTGGGAACAAGCTTGTGACCATCATATTGAGGAACAATTCACTGAGATCTGAAGTTCCAGATATGTTTAAAAAGCTTGGTCAGCTTCAGCAACTTGACATTTCTGATAACAAGGTCTTCGGATCGGTTCCAGCTTTTCTCTTTTCTCTCCCGTCGATTCATTACATCAATCTGGCCCAGAACCAGCTCAGTGGAGCCTTTCCTGCCAATATATCTTGCAGCAACAGCCTCAAGTTCACAGACATTTCCCAGAACCTTCTGATGGGAAAATTGGGTTCCTGTGTTGGATCAAGAACCTTGAATCGGACAGTTTTGTATTCATGGAACTGCTTTTCAAGTGGAGATAACTTGAAGTATCAGCATCCGTATTCATATTGCCAGAAACAGGCAGTGGCTGTGAAGCCTGCAAGCAAGAGCCGTGAGGAGGAGCAAGAGTCTACCTTGAAACTAGGCTTCATACTAGGAATCATCGGAGGTTCTCTGGGGGTTAGTGGGACAATTGGGTTGTTGGTTCTTGCCATTTTCAGAAGGGTGCAAGCAAGAAAAGCTGAAGACAAGTCCTACAGATTTGTTGCTGATAAAATGTCTGTCCATGGCTCCCAGAGATCAGCCAGTGATGCAAGTAAGCCTTTTTTTAGCATATGTTACTGATAAAATGTGTATCTATTGGTCCAAAAGTTCAGTACTTGGTTTCATTACTTTCAGGGCGTGCACCAGACACAATGGGAACAATCGGTCTCCCACCATACCATGTTTTCTCATTGGAAGAAATTGAAGATGCAACCAACTATTTTGACCCATCAAACTTTCTGGGAGAGGACTCACAATCACAGGGACAGGTAAAAGTGTACTGGTTCTGAGAATACTAGGTTGAGTTTGACATGTTGGGATGGAACCCACCAAATTAAATTCTCTGCACTCTGCAACATGAAAGTAACATCTCAACTCCACAGATTTATAAAGGCTGGCTCAGGGATGGGTCAGTGGTCCAAGTGAGAAGCGTAAAACTGAAGCAGAAGCAATTACCTCAGAGCTTGGTGCAGCACATGGAAGCTGTGTCAAAGCTGAGGCATCGCCATTTGGTCAGTGTTCTTGGACACTGCATCGTCACTTCCCAGGACCATCCCAATGCAGGAACCACTGTCTTCATCGTTCTTGAAAACATCTCAAATGGGACACTCAAAGATTATCTTACAGGTAACGATGACACTGCAAAAGTAAAAAAAATACATAACTGTAAATTCATTGGTTTGGGACTTTGGCAGATAGGAGAAAGAAAGAGAAACTGAAATGGACACAGAGAATGTCAATCAGCATCAGCATTGCAAGGGGAGTCCAGTTCTTGCACACAGGAATGGCACCAGGAGTTTTCGGGAACAATTTGAAGGTTGAGAACATTTTGTTGGATGATAATCTTACTGCAAAGATCAGTGGCTATAACATTCCATTGCCATCTCAGGTCAAAGCACATTCTTCACTCATCAAATGCATGCACACATACTAAATAAGAAACCTTACTCACTTGGAATTGGCTTTCAATTTTCCAGATAGGTTCAGAGAGCCCTCTCAATGGACGAGATGTCTCCAATGTGCCTTGCAGGTATAAGCCTATAGCATAACCAACATAGCTTTAATGCATAATCTAAGCAATCTTACAAGAATGGTTATATACAGTGAAAATGAGGAGAAAGATGATATTTACCGTCTGGGTGCTATACTTGTTGAACTCATCACTGGTAAAGTAGCCGCATCAACGTATGAATTGGATGAGCTAAAGCTCCAGGTAACATGCAATCCATTCATTTCTTTTCTGGGCTTGAACTGATATGCATTGACCAAGACTTTCATGGACATGTTGAATTTGCAGCTAGAGAAGAGCTTAACAGAGGGAGTATCAGGATTGAGAGGCACAATAGACCCCTCCATCAGAGGCACTTTTGCATACCAATCACTAAGAACAGTAGCAGAGATCACAGTGAACTGCATTGGTACAGATACAAGCAAGAGACCTTCTATCGAAGATGTTCTATGGAACTTACAGTATGCATTTCAAGTTCAAGAAAGCTGGAACAGTAGTGAGAATCTCAGCACACAGGCTCATTGATTCAGCATGTATTCACATTTGAATTATGTTTACTTGGCTTGGAATGTATGCTTATATTTACTATCTGGAAAACTTGGATATGAATGGAAGTCAAATTTAACCAAACACACATATATATAATGTATTTAAAAGTCAAATAGTTTGCAACATAATCGTTCAAATTATAATATTATTCAAACATCCATTGAACTTCTCTGAGGCTCTGAGATACCCAACCAGCGCCATTAATCAGCAGTCCAACTCTGCTCAACGATTTCGCGTACTCTCCTATTGTATTCACGCTTATTTTCGCTGAACATCCGTGCAGCCTCTGAGTTTGCTGGAGAGTTTGGGTTTGGATCACAGAGCAGTGACTGCAATCAGAAAACAATGAGGTAGTAAATCACCAGTTCTCCAATTGGAAAATGTCTTAAATTCATAATGTATTATGATGACATACAAAGCTACCAAACCAATATAAATTAATTTGGAAATACCTGGATGGAGGTGAGTATAGCCGCAACGTCATATATAGGGCTCCATTGATTTTGTAGAATATCCAAGCATATGCTTCCATCTGCATAAACTGAACAAAAGGAAAGGCAGAAGAGAATTAAGAAGACCCTTGAACAGTCAATTTGATGCGAAGAAACAAAATTTCCAGACAATAATAATAATGATGATGATGCTATAAGCTGGCAACAACGCATATAATTCTTCATGGATTTTATACAGCACCAGAAAATCAACTGAATCCATCAGTGTGAATGCAAGGGAAAAGATAAGGATAAGCTAGAGTTGAGATTGCAGAAGTAAGCAAAGATCGTGGATAATATATCAAAGACTTATATAAAACCCAAGAATAATAAGGTGAGAAAAATAAGAACTGATCACGTAAAAAAGTAAGGAAGGAGCTTACTGTTCGGATGAAACATTCGTGACACAAAGCGTACTGTTGGGGGCTTGTTTGGATAATCCTCAGAGAACTGAAGCGTCAACTTAAACGTACCTGAAGGACTCAAAATACTATACTTAGAAGTATTTTAAAAAATTTACAACTAACATGTAAAACAATAAAACAGTTTAGTGATATAACATGGAGGTAGAATGAATGAGAACGCTTGGGTGGTTTTGTGATAACTGATAATACTAGGAGTCTAGGAAATAGCCAAAGCTCTAGTCAAATACGCCAGAAGACCACAAACCATTGTTACAAGGGCAAGTTAGTACCATAATGATACAAATCAAACCTATATAGGACAATATAACATAGAACTTGTTTCATCAGCAACAGAACTATCCAAATTGAACTATAACTATAAGATATCACTAAACAAGGCACGAAAAGATAATAACCTTTTAAATCATATAGCAATATACGTAATATCCACAACAATAATGCAATCAGAAATCTAGTGCTAGACTTATCAATCTCATAGATTTTGAAGGAAACCTAAAATCAAAGAGAGAAAAGAGCATTGTAAAATATATGATCGTTCATGGAACTAAAGTTACAACGAGAGATGGCAATCAAACTGCAAAACTGTACAAGAGTTAACTTTACCTCCATCCCATGGAGTGTCATCAGGCCTGCAGTTAACCAATAAAGAGAGTAAATAGAAGCATCCAAATATTTTCCAAAACCATCAAAATGGCATCTAAACAGCAAATAGAGCATATATATCCAGGTAGTTTAGGACATTCACAATTCGCGTCTCTAAGCTTTGAGGCAATTATGAAGTAGTGGCACCCTTGCATAACCATTATAAAGGAATTTCATGGTTATTTCACTCATATCATAATAATGAATTTTTTTTCTTGAAAGATCATGAATGTAGGGCTGCTACCACACGTAATATGGAACAATTTTGAGCTTACATCTTAAAAAACAGGAAAGGAATCACCTCTACCAAGTGCATAGCTGTTACGAAACCTAGTAGAACAATCAATGATCAAGCAATGAACTTATGTTTCAACTTTCAATATTTTTGTTTTACAGCAGTTTAAATAGAGATGCACATCGTCTTACAAATAAAGGAAATACCACCACTTGTTCCCCTCGATGAAATAGAATTCAGGAGGATGGTGTGAGATAGCCCTAACTCATCTAGAACATTTGTGGCATGTAGAACAGAAACAGAACATGCTACAGAGCAGGGGACAATATTGACACACCTAAACAAAGCTTGTATAAAACTTAAAATGCCATAAAGGTTTACAGTGATTTTAACTAATGCCTCATTTAACCATGAAGTCTGTGATCTATCAGATACTCCCTTTGAACAGGAAAAGAAAAGGGGAAAGTGAAAGGGAACTTCTAAATGGTCAAGTCTGCGATCTAAGAGTTTACATACTTTCTGCAACTAGTGCTCCTTACCTGGTATTCACTGAGATAAGTCTGAAATGGCCAAATTTACAGAAGCACGGTATAATATATCTAAAAATCGAAAGGAAAACGAAAAAGAAAGTCTATTTCTTTTGGGACATACCCAAATATAACAGCATTCCAGAGCATGATATTGTTGTCTTGAGGAGCACCACTAACGCCTGCAGGAGGATCTTGTTGCAGCCTCTTAAAATCCCTCATCAGTCTCTTCCTTGAAGGAGTCGACATTCTCACCACCTAAAACAGCAACAAACACAACACCACTTAGCAGAAACCAAGTGCATGTTCTATAGCATACACAAACAGCTAAATTGCACCAAAAGCAGAATCACAATATCATACATCAACATACAAAGATTGTAAAGAAACTAATCATTCATTAAAGATAATGATTAAAACATTTCATCATTAAACTTATGATTGTATCAGAATCCCCTATAACATGAACTTCAATTAACCCTCCCACGATCATCCAACAACACAGCCTCAATTATTCATAATCAGAACTCAATCAAAGCTCACAGTGAAATGAACTGAACAGATAGAAGCATTCAGTCATATCGATTTAGCTCTAAACACTACACAGTTGGACGAAAAAAGAATAAACAGAGAAACCAAAACACAAACACAAACATGTTAATGAACATACATAACTATCAATACTGTGTTCTAGGCTTCTAGCTATTACTCAACATCCTCTAAACCAACACACACGCATACACAAAGCTGTAGATCTCAAATCCATAATCAGAATTCAATTCATCAACCAATTAAAACTATCGGCAAACAAAGATCAAACCGCTGAAACGGCTAAGAAACGACAGAGAGTGTAGAAAGGGCTCACGATTCAGAGAGAGGCAGGCCGCGATGCCGAGTGGCTGCTCTTGCTCCTCGCAACCTAACTGGGAATCGGGGGAGATTTTCTCAGGAAACAAACAGAAGTTAGAAATAGAACAATATAATAAATATCAGAAGAAGTCTATACGGCGACGGATTGATTGATTGATCGATCAATCGGAGAGCGAAAGAGAGAGAAAATGGAGGGTGAAAACGGCAAACAAATAGCTGTAGCGGGCCAGTTCTTGTGGGCCAGCCCGATATTTTAATGGGCCAATCAGGGCCCAAGTTCTCTCCCGCCAACGAGCCAATAGCCACCCGCCACCTGTACCGCCGCCATGGCTAGCATCGTTTAAAAGCCATCGCCAAGCACCGACCTTTTGTTACCGCCGATAAGCGGCGACGGCCGACTCACGAAAGTGCGGAAAAAAATTGTTGCGTAAATGAGACAAATCGAGACTCAATTTAACAGCATTTGTCTTGTAATTTATGAAAAGAGTACTCACTTCAACGACTTTATAAAAATAAATTTGAGTTATACTTCAAAAAAAATGGACAATTTTAAGTTTGACTCGATCCGATTACCTTCATTTTCAATTTGAATATTTATAAAATAAGTTATAATTGAATAAAAAAATATTTATTAAATATTAAACGAATAACTAGAATCAATTTGGTTCGTCTAATTTTATTACAAAATAATATTTATTTACTTTAAAAATATACAACGATTAATTAAATATTAAGCGAGCTTATTGAGTCTTTAATAGTCAACATCGAGTTAGAGATGGCAAGAAAATTTGAACTTAATGGGTACCCGATCAGAACTGGTAAAACTCGAAAAGGTGGGTATGGGTCGGGTGCGAGTTGGGTATGAATTGACATATACCCGTCCTATTTCCAACCCATACCCATGCTATATAAAAAATAATAATTACTTTATTAAATATATATAATTATTTTTAACAAAAAGCATTAAAACAATTACATATATTATACAGGGAAAATAACACTTTTGTGCACATAAATATACACTTTTGACACTTTCATACCCTAACCTTTTTTTTTCTCTTTTTTCCATACCTGAATTTCATTTTGAGACAACTGACCATTTAGTTACTAAAAATGGCCCTGAATTTTGGTTCAGTTCATGGGTATTTGGTTGAATTCAGGGGTATTTTGGTTCAATTCATTGGTATTTTGGAAAAATTGTCCAGAATTACTATGAATTTTGGTTCAATTCATGAGTATTTTGGAATTATTGTCCCAAAATAAAATTCCGGTATGAAAAAAAAGAAATTTTTTTTAAGGTATGAAAGTGTCAAAAGTGTATATTTACGTGCACAAAAGTGTCATTTACCCTATTATATATGATAAGTTCTAAATATTTTTAATTTTTTTTGCATTTTTAATTTTTTGAGTCGATTTTCAAGTTTTGTGTAATATCCTCACCCACGGGTCTTAAGCAGAGTGGGTACCCGTTTAATTTAAGCGGGTTTTTTCAGATCGGGTATCTGTTCCTCGACCTGTTATCATCTCTACTTTCAATTTAACTAATTTATTAACCAGCCCTCTCTTCCTATAATCAAGTTTATGCAGGTTAAAATTAAATGTTTAACAAACCGAGCTCGAATGGATAGTTCAAAACTCTACTCATTTCCAGCACAACAAAGTTGATCACAGAAATGGGTCTGTACAGAGAAGACATGTCCTTGTGCTCTCAGCTCTACTCTGCTCCGCTTCGTCTTCACCGATTTTTCATTCTCTTCTCATCAAAGTTTGCGGTAATCTCAGTTCTCTTCCTCAGGGGCAAATTTTGTTCAACGTACCATCGGAATCGGATCTTGCTCAGATGTTTCACACTTCTGCTTTTACTGACTTGTATTGTACATGAAGCTTCACAACCTCTGAAGATGCCCTCAAGGTGTTCGACGAAATGCCTGAATGAAACTTCGCTCAGCTGAATGTTGTATTTTCAGGATCTCTCGAAACGGGCGTTGCAGAGAGGCGTTTCATATACTTGAAGATTTGGTGTTTGGGAGTTTTACTCCCAGTTCTATTAATTATATGTTGAGATTCTGGCCAATCGAGCAAGAAATCATATTTGATTTCTTGATTTACCTATTTAGATCATTACATGCAATTACATTAACCAGTGAATATTTGCTTGCCTGATTAATCATATGTAACGTTCTATAAATATGTGCCTTTGACAATCAATAATATCATTGGAACATATTTTGAATTCTCTTTCTCTCATTTTCTTCACGATGGCTGGTTTGTGTGTTATGCTATACATTGCTGGAAGATCAAGTTGGGTGTTGAGATGGGTAATTTGGTGGCAACCTCAGTTGTGACTGTAATTTGAAATGCTCGGATTTGGTGTCAGCTAGGAAGGTGCTAGACAAAGCTTGATAAGAGTGTAGCGAGCTACAATGCTTTTGTGATATGGTTTCTTCAAATTGGTGTTACTTAAGGATATGAGGCAATGTTCATGTGAAGGACCAGACACATTTTCATTGGTTTCTTCTCTTCAACATGTGCAAGCCTGCTGTATCTTGAATTTGGCGATCAACATGGGATTTCATGTATCCGAAAATGTGGCTCTTGGAAATGTGAATCATGGGTTTTCGCGACTGGGGAGGGCTGTTGAAGCTATTGAATTCTTCGGGGAAATGCGAGCATCCGTATTGTCTTATCTTTGAATTTCATCACAGGTTGTGTATCAGCTTGTTCAGATCTATTTGCACTGCATTTTGTGAAGGAAAATCATAAATTTACCATTAAACTTTTATCAACATTGATGAGTTAGTTCCCACTGGACTTGTTGATGTTTACCATTACCATTAAAACATAATGCTTCACCCTTATAATTCTGTTTTTGCTTCCTTGCTTGGTGCTTGTAGAGTTGTAGGTATGATTCAGATTCTGAACCGGCTGAAGGAATCGTTACGAAGCTCTCAGAATCGGAGGTAAATAACTGCACTCATTTTGCTATTTTATCCAACATATATGCTGACAAGGGAATTTGGGATGAAGTAGAGTGTAGAGAGGATCATAAAGATAGATTCAGATATAATTCAATATAAGTGATATTAAAGAATTGCACATACAAATACATGTTCACATCTCAGTACCTTATTAGAGCCCTACAACTTAGCAAAGTTCAGTGGTCTAGTGTTCCTGTCGCCAAGGAATCAAGGTACTTGTCAAAATGGTCGGGAGGTTCATATACAAAGCAAGAGATTACATCTCTGAGTGTAATAACCCCCGAAACATCATCCTCGTCGTCTACCACATAAATCCTGTGAACTGACTTGGTAGCAATAGTGTGGACCACAGTTCCGAGAGTTGTATCGAGCTTACATGTAACTGGTGGAACGATTTTGCCCATTTCATCTTCCGTGGAAGTGATGGTATTCAGGAAATCAATCATTGTAAGCTTCCTGAAATGCAAAAAAATAGTAAGATGAACATTCTAAGCCTACCAGAAATGTGCCAAAGAGGTGTTGCTTATACCATACATTACTGGTTAGTTGATTCTATAATATCTATGAACGCTAACTCAAAACAATGAATTCATTTTGAGTTTGAAAGCATCAAATCAAGGTATGAATACTAGTGCAGTAACAACATAACATGAAAAATACTAATTGTTTGTACTGATGTGCATGTTTCAGGTTTTGCCTTATATCTTACTTGAATTTGGAGAAGAGTTCGTATTTGAGCAGCAAGTATCTGATATCTGCTAGGCTCACATTCCCGACAATCTTCTTTTTTTGCCCCTGAACAACTGGAAGGCCACCAATCTTGTTATCCCTCATTCGTTTGAAAGCTTCCATAACCAGTTCATCGCTTTGGATTGTAACAACCTGGAAGATCACCCTTAAAACTCAAAGGTACTTAAACTCAATTCTGAACAAGAACTGTGATTTGGAGGAAAAATAGAAACTTACCTCATCGCTTGACATGAAAGGAAGTCCAAGATCACCAATAGGATGCACAGCAATGCTATGAAACCAGTCCGTTCCTTTGCATCCCTCGAGACCCTGAATCACTGCACTCTGGGTGATGAAGTTTTTTACAAGGGGGCAGCCCGGTTCGATTACAGGTACGTTTTTCATTCTATATTTGGATAGTAACAACATGACACTCAACATAGAACCTTTAGCTAGAACCGGAAGGAAAGGAGCACAATGGTAGGATTTAACTATAGACCTGACCTGAAACAGATAGCCACACCAAATGTACATGTGAAATGGGCAATGCAGCACTGTGAGACATAGCAATCTACATAACAAAAGCCGAAAGAGCCTAGAGTGACATTGAGTCGAGGGGAAAGTACATGTCATAACCTAAACTATACACGAAAATCATGTTACTGCCCTAAACTTTAAAAGGGCTTGTATCACTACCTTAAACTTCATAAGTGATTATATTACTACCCTCAATTTCAAAATGTTCATTTTACACGATCTCTATTTTTTTTAAATGACCAACTTGCATGTTACATTAAAAAAATTAAAAATACAAAATGAACATCGCATTGAAGCCTATGGATCTTCCACGGAGCTCGGTGTCCATTGAATTTCCATGGAAGACCTATCGGTTTCAACATGTTGTCCATTTTGAACTTTTTTAATGCAATGGCCAGTTTGGTCGATTTAAAGAAATGTCACGTGAAATGATCATTTTTGAAGTACAGAACAGTGACATGATTTTCGTGTATAGTTTAGGATAGTGACATGGATTTTCCCCTTAAGTTAATCCTCAATCTTGTTTATCACAATATATTAAATAAATACTGTAAGCGCGGGGATTGGAACCAACAACCTCGTGCTTATTACATGAGGTCTCTGTCACGTCACCCAAAACATTAACATTTGGTGAGTTAATCCTCAACCTTGGACTTACTTTGGTGCTCTTGAAGGGTTCTTCTTTAATAATAACTTTGAAAAAATCTTCCTGGCCCAAACTACTAGCAGCTGCAGTAGCATCACTCGGTGCTGCTCCTTCCAAAGCCACTCCACCAGTTACAGCAGCACCAACTGCTGCAAATGTTAGCCCAGCAACTGCTGCAGAGCTTGTTGCACCCACTGCCATAGCTCCCAGAGCACCCACAGCTCCCGCGCCCACACCTGCAGCCGTTGCTTTGCTCGTGGATAACGCGAAGCCAGACAACTCCGCGCACTCCAACACCCTCAGAGTGATCGCAGTGTAATCTATGATTCCTAGGTACTCCTCTCTCCAGTCCAGAGTATCTTCTGCATCCGGGTTCCTCACTGGAGCGGCCAGGATGTTGCTGTCCGATAGAATTTTCACTGCATCACCAACCGTTGTATCCGCCATAATCTCAATGACTACAAATCACAAAAGCAATGTAATGTCAAAAGAATTTATAAAAAAAATAATTGATTGAATCATGTTAAATGATGCATTGGCATAAAATGTCATTGTTTCGGTCTTTCGTGCAGATGAGAATAAAAATGCTGCCAAACCTTGGCCACCGGGAACCTGGGGGAAAGCCGAAGCGGGAACCACAGCAAACGCAGTTGTTAAGTTCTCTTGTAACGACATAGGTAACTTCTTCCTGGCTTGTACATCCTCGAAATATGCATCACAACTTGTAGATTTTGGACTTCCTCTCATTTTTTTTGTTCCTCTCGTCTGAAATAAAGCACAAAATGGGAGAAAATGTCTATGATCTAATCAAAAGTCAAAACCCTTTTAAAGAATTAAAACATTCAATGCCAGATCTCTTAGATTTACACAGATCCTAATTATGTGACCATTTATGGCAGGAACATCAATGAAAGCAAAGCACAGACCATGGAACCATGGATTCAGGTTTAGATTCTTGAATCCTAGTTTGGCAAATCTGATGATGTTATAGGCCAATTGGTAATTGTTGTTGTACATAGATTTGATTCAACATTGAAAAAAGAATCAACAATCTAGATTACAGACTGATATGACTGGAAAGAGAATTGGAAATGAAGGTGTAATGAAGCTTTGACAAACCTGTGATGTTCCTGTTGAGAGCTTAGGATCGTGGTTCTGGTTCTTCGATGGTTTTTCTTCATTCTTGTTTGCATGCTGATTGTCCATACACATGTAGTTTGGTTGGCTACCGCCACGTGTGATGATCAAGATTGGCCATCTGTGAAAAATATTTGGTTTATGTTCGAGGAAAACTTTATTAAACTGTCTTTTACTTATCAAGCCATTGAATATCACTGTGGGGTGGTGGCGCAGTTGGCTAGCGCGTAGGTCTCATAGCTACAAGAGTGATCCTGAGGTCGAGAGTTCGAGCCTCTCTCACCCCATTTCTTTTATTAATAATGCCTCTTTAGTCTAAATTTTATGTTGATGGTAGTGGCGTAGCGTTCACTAGTCGAACGCCCAAAAAACGGGCTAGGCGGCGATTAATCGGCCCAAACGGGCCTACTATTGAAAGAAAAAAAAATCAATTGAAAATTACAATTTACACATTTAGACTCAAAACGTCTCAGACTTTTGGTTTAATACTAATTATTTGTGAGATTGTTTATTTTTTATATAATATAATTTATTTTTATATCAAAAATAATAAAAAATACAAATCCGATTAATCTCCGACGAATCCAATTAATCTCCGACGAATCCGATTAATTCTTTCGAAGTGTTGTCTGCCCGATTAACGCCTAGCGTTTTTTAGAACCTTGGCTAAAAGAGTGATCTTGAGGTTGAGAATTTGAAATTTTATCACCCTATTTCTGTTATAAATAATGTCTTTGTAGTTTAAATTGCTAACCCGATTTTGTTTTTAATAAATGTCTTTTTAGTCTGATATTTATGTACCATAACACTAGATTTATAATATGGAAGTTGAACAAAATAAACGAGTTTGAAAAATATTTGGTCTGTGTTCGAGGAAAGGTTTGCTTCACTCTCTTTAATTTTTAATGGGTTAAATGTTATCAAGGGTTGGTAGTGCAGTTGGTTAGCACATAGTTTTGATAGCCAAAACGAGTGATCATCATAAGGTCAAGAGTTCAAGCTTCACCTTACCCATTGCTAAATCATATGAAAACTATATGTTGAGACTAAAGTATACTATATGAAAACTATACCTAAAGTGAAGGTGAAGTGAATAATTCGTGTTTTGATAGATGACTACACTTGAAGTATTTTTTTCAGTCGTCGGGTGCCCTAGATTTGCCAATTTAGCACCGTAAGTCTTAATGGCCATTTCTGTCCAAAATTTGTTAGTGTGTATGGAAAATGACGTTATGCCCCTAACTAGGAATGAGATTTTTTTTAATTGGAGTGAGAAGACTTAAGTGCCCCTAAATATCTTTTTAATATTCAAAATAAGCCATTCACTCATTTTCTCCCTACCTCACCTTCTCTCTTTCTACTTCTATTCCAAACGTTCCATGCCCTCTTCAAAATCTGTAGATGGGTACTTTTTTAGCGATCCATTAACAAGTAATCACCATACTCATAATACTAGGAAATTATAAAAATACATTTTGTTTCATTCAATTTAACGCTGAAATAATAATAAAAGAGACATAAAACAGAAATCTAAAATTATCAATCGAAAATCACTTAATGAGTCTTCATCAAGCATTCAATCGGACAATTTTTAGGTAATTCAATCGAAAATTGAATTAACCATTGGCCACCGATACCGGCCAAATTGTCTCGTCCAATCACTTGTCTAATTCATTTATGGGGCTGAATCTGTCTGATTCACTCACGAATTGGAATCGAGATCAAATATTTGAGTTCAAAGTCACAAATCTGTGCAAATTTGAACATCCTAGTTCAAGCTGGTACAAAACCTACACCTCTTTATTAAAAAAAATTGGACGTTCAAGCTGCCACTACCAACCGTGAAAAGACGCAATTTCTAGGCCAGTAACGGAAAGAAACAATTATTTATAGGTGTTAATGGGTGATGGAGGGACTTAAATGGAAACTTTCGAAAATTAAGAGAATGATTGGGGGCATTTAAGTCTTTACTCATACACACTAACACAAATTTGGACGGGAATAGCCACTGTGACTTACAGTGCTAAATTGACAAACTTAGAATACCCACAAAGCGAAAAAAATATTTTAGTTGTAGTCATCTGCCATAACGTTAATTTTAAGGATAGTTAGCTGACATTTTCCCTTCGAAATATACACACACTAACACTTAACCTAACTCTAACCCTAATCTTTAACCTAACCTAACCGAACCTAAGCGAGGAGTACAATCCTCCCTCCAACTTCATGCTCTCCAAGGACAATCGTCGGAGCACAACCCTCGCCCAAGCAAATCAAACCTCGATGGAGCGAATCAATATCTCCACCATCAATCTCACAGAGCTATACTCCCATATTATTATTTTTCTTAAATTTATAATTATTATGGAAGAGACAAATTTGCCCTTGTACCTTAAGGGAAAATCAACTTGTAATAAGGGCAAAAATGTGATCATAAATATAAACAATTTATAAATATGATTTAGTTTATAAAATTCATTATACTCTTGACTTTTAATTTAAAAATATGAGTATAAGTATATTTTCACGTTAAATGAAGCTTAACTTGCTGAGGGTATTTTGTTATTGTATGAAAAAGCTAATTGAATATTCAAAAATACGAACATAAGTAAAGTGAAAAGAAAAATAGTTAAACGATGCAGGGCTACAAAAGTTATACACAGCTGCGATAATCTCACCTAGTTACAACTGACTATAATTTTATTCTTAGAGGTACGCTGATAATTTTTTTGCAAACTCCACTGCAATCTGTTAGTTTTCAGTACAAAATGACCAAAATACATGGTTTTATTTCAAATTAGTGGCATCATTTTAAAAGAAAATCAGGTGTATTTTGGTTATTTCACATTCAAAATTAACTGAAAATTAACGAATTATAATGAGGTGAGAAAAAAAATTCACAACGCATTTCTTATACTAAAATTATAGTCAGCTACAGCTATACGAGAAATCAGTCGTAACTAATTGAGATTATCCCTATATGATAGTGAAATGTATTTAAATGTGTTTAAATGAACGAAAAACAGAAAGACCGTTTGCAGGAGAGAGAGGTGTGTGTGTCTGTAAGCTAATCTCCACACGACGTCGTGTCAATCAGTCAATTATAAGGTTGCAGAAAAGGGGCGAAACTCAACCCCAACTCCGATTGCAGCTCTCGTCTTCTTCGAGGCTCTCTCTCTCACCTCAACCGAACAAGCTTGCTCCGCCATGGCGATGCAAACCGGTATAGGCCTTTCCAGGATCCTGGTCCTCGCCGGAGCAGGTAAATCCTCTCCGTCCCCGTCTCCGTCTCCGTCCCCGTCTCCGTCTCCGCCTCCGTCTCCGCTCGATTTGTGATTTGATTTTTGAGTATCGATCTGTGTGTACATACATATTCGTTTTCGCGCGACGAGCCCTATCGATCTGAATTCGTGGTTTATTTTAGGTTATACTGGTACGATCATGATGAAGAACGGCAAGCTATCGGAGATTCTGGCCGAAATTCAGGTATTAGCAACGGTTAATTTTGTTGTTGTTGTTCTTGTATATATTTAAGAAGATGAGTTTGTTTGTGTTTTGATCTTATTGCTGTTTCTGGTAATTTTTCTGTAGAAAAAAACTGAAATTATGCATTTTTCTAAGAGAATTTTGATGAAAGAAGAAATATTCTCAGATGAAGTGTTGCTTTGTCTGAGATTTATAAGCACACTTATGTGTTTTGTTGTTTATGGTAGGCATTGATTGGTGGAAATGGCGAGCAGAATAGTGATTCCGATCTTACAGCTCAGGTATTATTAGCGTGTTCTGTTTTATCTTATGGTTAGGTGCTAACGTGCAAGCGTTGATATATAATATATGTTTCTTCTGACATTCTTGCTTTCAGCTTAGAAGGTTAGCAAGTGAAGTTCAGAGGCTTGGCTCGGCTCAAAGGATCACTGTTTTGAACGGGAACGGCTCTTCTAGTATGTCATCTTATCGTCAATTGATGTTACCTGAATTCTTGCCCAGATAGCTTCGTTCCTGATCATTTGGGTTTATGGGCTCTACTAGCGAAGCATTTCAAATAGTTTATATCTGTTGTTGTGTTTGATTTAATTTATTTGGTGCAGGTAATGTAACTGCTCTCATAGTACCAGCTGCTACTGTGGGAGCATTGGGCTATGGTTACATGTGGTGGAAGGTATCCGACTATATACAGTCTTGTAACTATGATCCCTTTGTGTGGTTTTATTTCTATCTGTACTTTTAAGCAATATGATTGTTTTCGTATTTTCTTGCGTCTATATGCTTATTATCTTTAGACTCTGAAATCAATTTTACTTAATTCGAGGAAACTAAGCTGGGAATTTTTTTTCATGCCAGGGTCTTTCGTTCTCTGATCTCATGTATGTGACGAAGAAAAACATGGCGACTGCTGTTACAAACTTGACAAAACATTTGGAGCATGTATCAGATGCTCTAGCTGTAAGTTAATGATTTGCGGATTACATTTACTGTGCGTAAACTAATTCTTGTAATGAGTTAATTGTAACTTTATATTGTGTTTACTATGGTTCAGGCAACAAAGAAACATTTGACTCAGCGAATCCAAGGGTTAAATGATAAAATGGACAAGCAAGAGGAGCTGTCCAGGATAATTCATCAAGATGTAAGACGTGTTTATTATTTTGGTTGACGTAGGTGTACATGTAACTGTTTCAGCACTTATAATCTGCCCATGTGTTAATACTTACACCAGTTAGTTGTATAGAGAAAAGTGAGTTGCTTTGGTGGTACCTCTTGTAATTACATTTTTGGAAGCATCTGGACATGGTGCTTAGTGTATGTAGATTAATTCAACAAAAGATAATGTGTAGGCTTCACAGAAGGTGAAGAGATGGCCCAAGTTGAATATTAAACGACAGCAATCATTATTGCACAGAATTAATATATTCTAGGCCTATTCCAATATTATGTTATTTTTATCACACTCGGTATCTTATTTGATGCTTCACATATAGTCCTACATACAGGCGTCTATGTTATATAGTGATATAACATTTCCAAAGACATTCTATGAATTTGATTGCATTATTGCCTTACTGGAGCTACTACTGTTTGCGAAACAGGTTGCTAATGCTTGTGGAGCACTTCAAGATGTTGGCGCTGATTTGCAGAAGTTGCAGTCACTGGTTATTGACTTGGTAAGTTTATTAAATTTCATGCAAAATCGTTCAACTTAATAGGAAGGTCTGTGTTAGATTTAACAGGATCGTCACTGCATTCTTTCACGTTTTCAATTTTCTTGTTTTCGAAAACTATTAAGTATATCTCTGGAAATCATTTTATAATTTTTGTTTGTTTTCGCAAACTATTTTTGGCTCGAAGATATTGGCCTCCCTTTGATCAGGATAGTTTATCTATTTGCAAAAAGACTAAAATGGGAAATGTCTCAGGAAGTTAATTTCCTGGAGCATGAACCTGAATGGAACTTCTCTTTTTGGGCAATGGTTTCAGTAATCGATGATGATCACAACAAAATGTACTCCCATATGGCTTTTCCTTTTGATTAGTTTATGATGTAGAAGAGGGAGAACAACATGTTAATTTATTTTGTCTGATAGTCTCTAACTTGTTTATCTAAAATTTTCATGTATTGAATTGGTCTGATTATCATTTTATTGGCAGGATGGAAAGATGGGTTCACTGGAATATAAACAGGTAAAACTTCTTAATTTATTTGAACATCAAAATTACATCGTATTACTATTGCATGATGTTGTGGCAGATCACAGTTTCTTGCTAAGATTTTTTAATCCAAAATAGTATAGCACTTCAAGCCCTTGGAAGAGTCGGAAAAAGAAAGAGTGAAGTAGACTACAGACTATTAAATATATCATATATGAAAGGATTTTAGTATCTGGGCAATTGGAATCTTCTAAAATATCCTTTGAATTTTTTGTACTTTTGATTCCGAATTAAGAAATTGGTCTATGTTGAACTTATTTGAAACTTGAAGATTATCAAAGAACGTAGTCAAATTACTGTATTAAATCTCCCTCTGGTCAATCTCAATCATACCATGCTTTATAAATTCATCCACAAAGAGCTGGCTTTAGACTTTTTATGATATCTTATTTGTAACGTTTTTGTCCAAGCTCTTCTATTGTAATTTGGATATCTATGTTGGTGAGTTAGTTCTATAGATATTGCAGTTACCATTTATCATTATCTTTAACATAGATATTGTCATTAATACATGGTAAAGCGTACCCAAATCTGATTTTTAGGATTTCTAAAATATAAGCATGGTTAAGTATTGTTTGATGGCAAAGATATCATATTATGTTTTCTATAAGAGTATTATTGAGAAATTAAGTAGTGTTTCTCTTGAGCGGGATCTATCAACCATGTGTATTAGTCTGATTGAATTCTGGTTTGTTGTACGATGTAATTTTGCAATCTGTTATGTGATAGATGCACTGAAGCAATTGTCTTGTCACAGGAATTTGCAGCTGCTGGTGTATCATACCTGATCCAATATGTTAATGGAAATGGAAACAAAGTGAAAATGCCTAAAGCTCTGCAGGTTATAATTTGTAGTTTTGTGGATTATAATCTGTTTAACATCAAACTACTTTTTAACGGATTAGAGGGTGGTCTCTTTCTCCACTCTTGACATGAATCTAACTGTTCATTCAACTTCTTTTGTAGGATCATATTTCAAGCAAGCCCCGGATGTTACTACCCAAGGTAGAAGAGGTAAATTCCTACATTCAAAGAATAAAATCTCAATCTATTGCATTTGGTATTTTCTCACTGTAGCGTCCGTCAATCTGACTTGATAGAAGTGGTCGGTTTGAGTTGAGTACTAATCATCATAGTTCATTAAATCAGTATTGTATGGTTATCGATCTGCTTAAGGGCTTATTCAAAGTATTTGAAATCTACCTTCCTAGGGATGACAATAGGGTGGGTTCGGGACGTGTTTTGTGATCTCGTCCCCGCCCTGTTGGATCGTGGATATCGAGTTCCCATTGGGCTCAAGATATTTTGCCTCTCTATAGGAGTAGCAATAAGGCGGGTTCCGGAGGGGTTTTCTGATCCCTTTCTCGCCCCGTCGAATCGGGAATAACGGATCTCCGTCAAGTTCAGGGATTTTCACCATCACTATACCTTTCTGTTATGTATAATTTTAGTATCCTAATGTCCGACGGGTTTGTAGTGGAATTTGTTGACGCTCACCTGAAATTTGAAGTTACAAATTGACCATACACGTTCTTTTGCTCTTTGATGTTGAGCAGGCTATAGAAAATTCTTGATGATAAGTACAACACTACATACATACATTTTTATCTGGAGTTGACAAGTTTTTTTGCCAACAGGGTCTGAAGGCTCTCGGTCTTGCAGACTTAACATCAACAATTGATAGGTCAGCATCGGATGTTGGTGCACCCAATGGTATCGGGAATTTGGAAGATAAGGGAAGAACTCTGTTCAGGTCTCTCTCTCTCTCTCTCTCACTCACACACACACAATGTATATACTCTTTGTTATTACCTGTCCGTGCATGCTTTAACAATATAATGCTCAATATTTGTAAAGCGTCATGTATCTACCTGCACTATATCATGCATTGCTTAGCTCAACTCGTGTTACTTTTTTTCAGGACTGCTTCAACCAAGTGTTGATTCACGATGTTACCTACGCTATATAGTAGCCTTTACTTCTAGAACTCTTCTGGGGAGCCAAACTATGTTAAATAACACCTCCCGAAGTAAATCGTGGAAACAATCACATTTCTTTCGCTTTGATTGCATTTATTTTCTACATGTACTAAATTATCGCAAGAACTCTTCAACATTTATGTATTATGAAAATGTTCTTGCCAAATTATTACAGACTTGTCAAGGTTAATTGATTGAAGGAGACATGGTCAATGAGCCATTCCATAGGGACTGTCCTGCCCTATTGTACATTGGTAATGGCAATGTTCTCTCTTCCTGAGCCTCCAAACCAGGTAAGGCATCACTTGTAGGGCACATGTACCTAATGCTGCCCATTTCTTCATAGGGTAGTACCGGCAGGTTTTTCGCGTCGATCTCATCTGTTCCTTCCTCCGTGGCATTGAGGTTCCGGCCAACGAGCTCTCGGAACACCGATGACCTGAAGAGGAGCCCTAGAGCCGTCGGGGAAGACGCTGACTTTGCGCTGGGGCTGATCGGGATGACCGGGTCGGCGGAGAAAGGATTGGGATGGAAGAGTGGTGGGTGAGGCTGCTCCTCTGTTGGTGTGTAATTGGAAGAAGTTGGTGTCATAGGTTGAGACACAGTGGTTTGTTGCTGTTGGTGGAGGTGGTGAGGTTCTTGGGCTATGGTTGCTTGTGGTTTAAGCCATCTGATGTATCTGCTCAGGTCAAAATTGGTGACTGCATTGATCCCTCTGTACTCTATTGCTGCTATGTCATAGGCATGAGCAGCCTCCTCTTGAGTGCCTAAAATTCAGACAAAACCCATCAAAATGTCACTCATTTCTATAGCTGCATTGGTTTTGGCAGGGTTAGAACTTGGACACCGCCTCACTACGCTTGTATGAAATAGTGATCGTCTTGACCTACTAGGTTAGTTCTAGTGGACATCCCAAGATGAAGGTTAATCACTCATGTTATATATTAGGGCAAGGTATGGCAAAAATTCTCAAAATCTGACGAGACTTGGTGTCTCCATCTAATAGGGCGGGGACATATATTATTAAATTTGTCTCGTAGTTATTTCATATAGATACAAAATGCTTGAGTCTGATGGGGACTCAACATTCCCGGTCTGACTAGATAGGGATGTAATCACTGTATGTCTTGAATTTGCTATGGCATCGTTCCGATTGAAACGATTAGTCTAGATTCAAACGACTATGTTAGTAGGCCGCACCTCCAAGATGAATATTAATCTTCTCTACCCCCATAAGCTTGTCTGTTACCATCTAGCTCGTTTCTCAACTAGTTGCTTCAAGCAAAATTGAGATTTACTCTACCCCACTAGGACTAATCCAGTTTATCAAGGACACTATCTTATATGAAATCTAAATATTTAAATTTTAGTAGGTCAATTGTTCAAGCAGGCGTGACATGAGTGTTAGGATAGGGACTTTTAATTAACTTGAGTTATAGTCGTGTCATATTTATTATTTCATCGCTGATAAAAAAAACCGGGGCTTACCATAAGTGCCAAGGTAGAGATACTTGTTGCCAAACACTCTTCCTATCCTTGCTTCCCATCTCCCATTGTGATGGTGTCTACAAGAGAACAATGACATTCTCTCAGTCTCAGCTCATAATAGAAGGAGAAAAAGGAAGATAGTTCAAATAATATGAATAAGACATGTTTCTCTTACCTTGCAACTCCTCTATACCTAGACACACCTCTTGAGAAACCACTGCTTCTTCTATATGTATACACAGAGAAAAAGGTGAGCGTCGATTTTTTATAATATAGGGATAATGACACTTTGTTACACCTAATTATAGTGAAATGACACTTTCATACCCTAACTGTTTGTCTCCCTTTTTTTTAGTATCCTAACAATTTTTGTGTGACAATATATGCTAAAATGACTAAAATAGTCTTGGTTTAAGAAATCAAAATAAAATTGTTCCAATTTGATTTATCAAAATAGATTTGAAATTGTTCAAATTTAATTTTAGATTTTCAGGCATAATTGTAATTGCATCTTAAATATAAATCAAATTGAACCTCAGATAAACAAAATTAAACCAATTCAATTTATAGTTTCTTAAACTAATGGTAATTTATGTATTTTAGGCATTTTAGAGGTATGTTGTCAAAAAAAATTGTTAGGGTACTAAAAAGAGAGAAAATTAGTTAGGGTATGAAAGTGACATTTTGCTATAGTTAAGTGTAATAAAGTATTATTATCCCTATAATATATAATCTTTTCATGCTATAATGGTCCATTCCACTAAAAATAATATATTCTATAAAAATGTTAGACTCTGGTGTGAGATAAGGTCTATAAAGACTAGTTGAGAATTAATCAGCCTAATAGACGATTAATATGATAAGATTAATTAGGGATTAATCATAAACTAATTAGACGATTAATACGATGAGATTAATTAGGGACTAATCACGGATTAATTGGACTAGTGAGTGATTTTTAAAACACCCACTAAAATATTAAATTTTCTTGAGTACAGTAAACAATGTAATTACCTTCTCAAAGACGCCAAATACTCCTCCTTAGTCACAGTGAGCATAATCTCAATCTCCTTCTCATAATCAGAAACCTGAAACACAGATTTACAATGCTTATTTCAAGATTAATCTTATAAAGATGATCACAGAACTCGCAAGATCAGTCCCATATATTCAAGACTCAAGGGCTATATATACACATACAGGAAAGTTGGTAAAAGTAGAGGTTCCCCAATACTTGAGAGCAGCTAGATCATATGCTCTTGCAGCAGCTTCTTCTTCGTCATAAGCCCCTTATGGATTGACCCAAGAAAAAAAGTCAACATGGTTCCGAGTTTGTTTCTCTAAGAATAAAATAGTCTGAATTAGAACAAGAACAAGAACACTCACCTAGATAAACTGAAAGATCCCACCAAAATCCAGAAACCATTGTGACAAGAAAATAAGAACAAACAAAGATACAAATGTTTATGGATCAGTAACATAGAATTATCAACAAAAACCTTGATAAAAACAAAAGGAAATCAGAGGCTTTCGTGTAATAAGCATGAAGTACTGTTTCCGATAAAATAAAATACCTTGCTTCCCCTTCTTTCTCTGAGTCGGATTCCACGACCCTTTATCCCACAAATGAGCTTCAAATCTTCCTGTCCATCTATGCCTGTGAAGAAGAAAAAAACCAACAGTTGAAGCAAAAAAAAAATCCTCAAGAACACCAAAACCTTATCAAAATCTTCATGATTCAGAACCTGCTGACTCCACGAAACCTTGAGCTCCTCTTCACAGTAGTAGCAGCAGGAGGAGCTTGAGTAGAAGTCTGTGACGTGTCATGGCATGGTGGGTCCAATACAGCAGCAGATGATGGCGTGTCTCTCCGCCGTCTCTTGACGACGGCCTTAGGCTCTCCTTCTGTCATCATGCCAACGTGGCGTCTTCCCAGGCTCAGCTCAGACTTTACAGTGGCCATTTCCATAGCTGTGATGCTGCAACAAGAAGAGAGACTAATCGCACGTGGATTGATGCGTCGAGCATGTCTAGAAACATAGTGGATGTGCTATTATTTATAAGAAAACGATTGTACCTTGATTTGGCTTTGTGTTTCGCTTTTGGAGTCTTGTTGTTGCATTGGCTACGATTCCATGTAATGACAAAATGTTCTTCGATGATTACAATGTTTTCGAAGAGTCTTTACAGTTTCAGTCCTGCCAGCTACTCAGCTAGCCAACGAAACAAGACTTACCACATCTTCTTTTTTTTTATTTCCTCATATGATCCAATTAAAGTTCCTCGGTATCATCAATGTTATGTCACAGTTAAAATCGGGATCTTGAAGCATCGGTCTATTATCTCGAGATTTTAGATGGGCCGAGTTTCAATACATCATAACTAGATTTCGAGGTGAATTGGGTTTCAACGGATTGCGATAACGTGAGAATTCACATCAGCATGCCATTTCAGAATTTGCTGATAAAAGAAAAGGATCATTTCATTGGATAGCTTAGTTTTCAGTTTTTATGATTAACAGGATATTTACATTGTCCTAGATTCCAATTGGGTGACAGAAAATTCCAAACATGGAATTTGTTTTCTGGGACAACTACAGAGTGAATATGAACCATTGGAAACACAACTATGGGAAAACAGATATGGTTCGTTCGTTTGTTGTTCTCTAGCTAAAATTCCTAAGATTTATCGCTAAGTAATTCAGCACTGTCAGATCCACAGTTCATATTTTATATAATTGATTCAAATTCAGTTTGTTTCTAATGCTTCCACTGCCGATGTTTCCAATGGAATTGAACCTTATACTAAAATCCCTGTTAGGAGACCACTTACAAGGTAAAAACTCTTCCAACACATTTTGACACTCTAAAATTTGCTTAAAATTAGTCCCTGAATTTTACAGGGACCTGGCATCCTCGATCTGATCGGAGCGTGAGTGTGACCACAAAAATCCGCTCCGAACCCAGTTCATTGTCATTCATATGAGAAGACAAAAAACTCCGAATTGATGGGATCTAGTGTCCCTAATCCGATTGAACAGGAACAAAAAATGCAAAACCAATCGTGTTATCATTCCTAAATATTACTTAAGCTCATGTCACTTGAACTTACATGTATTTATTTGGTGAAAGATTTGACCTTTATTTAATAATAATAATATAGACATTGCATAATAAACCATAATTCTAGCCTAAACCCATCTCACTCTGTTCCCAAACAGGTGAGGATTCAGACACTATCTCATAAGAGATAATGCTTGTCTTGGCCAAATACAAATAGACCAACACAAAATTCACATATTACAACAATGCCCTTCCCTAGTGCTACCATGCAAATAATATGCAAAATATCGGTAAATAAATATACACTACATTTCCAAGACTTATTTTGTACCACTCCATGCAGGAAAAGTAGTTGAGGTTGTTACTCCATACCCGAAGAAGGAACTGATTCAATCTGATCACATTACGACGTTTCCCAGACTTTGTAGTCTCTTCCTTCGGCGGCTACAGACCAGTTCTGGCCGTCCGGTTCATAATGGCCTGGTCCTATCTTCACTGCAACTTTCTCATCGATCACGGCGGCATAGACGTCTCTCTCTGCCTTTGTTATGTTAACCTACAATATGCAATGTGACAAAGTGAAGTCAATGCTTTGACACAGTTCTCATGATAGGTATGGTATATTGACTTCCAAATTGCGTGCGTAAGTAGTATTTACCATGCTCCGGCAATTGACCTTGTTTTTGTTTCTGATGGAGACTAGTTTTGCAATTTCTGGGTTGAAGTGAGAGAAAATGTGATCATAGAAGATTGATGGCGTTCCGGGATGAGTTAAGATGTAAGCGTATCCTTGCATTTCCTTCCCGCTTGGAAATCTCCAATGACCCTTCAGCAGAAATGATATAAAAGAACAATAAGTTCTTGCAACGGAAGGCCTAAACTGTTGAATTTGAATATGTCTTGAACGGAATCTTTATCCTTGCCAAAGGACTTGTCACGACAAACTATTCGACAAAGTCATGCTATGTTTGTCAGAGTGACTGGTCACGACAAACTATTCGACAAAGTCATGCTATGTTTGTCAGAGTGACTGGTCACGACAAACTGTTCGACAAATCCATGCTATATTTGTCGAAGGACTTGCCACAACAAATATAAAGTTATGTCGTGTTTGTCGAAGGACTTGCCACGACAAACTATTCGACAAAGTCATGCTATATTTGGTGAATGACATTTCACGACAAACTGTTCGACAAACCTGGAGTTTACAATATGAAAATATACTTGGGATTGCTGATTTCTATTAGTTTTTTTGTTTCATTTTCTGATCAGAAAAGTGTAGTATTATAAACACTACACTAATGTAACTTAGCACGAAATTGGTATCTTGTGATTGTATACTGTTTCTCTCTACAAAAATTTCTCTCCAATAACTTTTTTAGTATTCTTGTTATTGTTTTACTTCAATTGATTGCTCTTTCTCGATATAACATAAACAGTTTCTAATCCGAATAGAGAAAAAGAATCTACCTAGTTTCTTCAATCTGCTAGTATCAATTTAGTCTATTTGGTTATAGCAAAATGTTTTGTTTCAAACAATTACCCTAGGGTAGTGTAAAATAATGAAAGAGTTCAGACCTGAGTAGAACCAGTATCATGATTCTCTATGAAGGTCACAGCACGAGAAGGCCACCATCCAACAACCCCAGGAGGCTTTCCATTCTTATCTGATAATCGCCAGTACTCGCATTTTTCCAGTGCCTATATAATTTTTACTATAATCTGTAAATATCGTAAACTTCCAACATGGATGGTCCAGAAATATAAACTTCAGATAAAGAATCAAAGTGAAACTATAATCTGTAGAATTTTCTCAGTTCTTCAAACAGAAGCTTACCGCATGAAGAATTCCTTTTGTTGTGACGTCAAACGCACCAGCTGTGCCGCCAGTGGCACTGATCCAGTCAACAATTCTCTGCCTGTGATGGTCTTGATCGTGATCCATTTCGCCGTATGTGTAGCTAAGGGAATCCCAATACTCCCCTACGGCGAAGAAAGGCTCGCTCGCGTCTAAGTACTCCTTGACATAACCACCCCAGAACCCTCTCACAAAATCTATCCTCCATCCATCGTATCCAATGTCTTTCCTGCAGTTCATGTGTTAAAAGATAAATGTCGGAGCCATTAAGATCGAGAAAATTTTTCATGGTGTGATTATCAACATATGAGACATTTTATAGGTCAGCAGTAAAACAAACCCATGAAAATCCGGGATCACCAAGGAAATACTGATAACTAGCCATAATAAAAAAAAATATACATGCAATGGCTCAAAATTGAAATTCCTTAGATAAATAAGTATGAACCTAATTGTCTATTTTACTTTTCCACAATTGTAAGATGTTCATACACTAGATTACTTATAAGAGTTCAGTTTAAGCATAAACTGGAAATGTAGTACTATGTAAGGGTCCGGAGAAGTGATTTAAATGTATGAACAGCCTTTATCTACTGATACATCATGGAATAATGAAGAGTAAATGATATGGCTGAGAAGATAAGGCTTAGAATACTAACTTCAACCATAGTAACCATTCTTTGATATCAGTCCTCACAAAATCTTGTGAATGATCAATGTTTGGAGCAGCATGGAAACAGTCTCCGCTACTCTTATTGCCTCGACCCTGTACGACAAAAATGAGGAACATTACATATCCAGAGATCACGTGTTTTCTTGCATGTTTAATGTCCGTGCATGCATGCATTAAGTGTCTCAAAAGAAATTCTGACTGAAGCTGAATTAAGAATACATGGGGTGATAATAAGTTAGTTAATCATTCTAGAAATTCAAGAGAAACTCAATCTAATTCTAGGAACATTAGCCCATTAAAAAATGTGGAAATCATGGAAATCTAGAGTTTCGTATTTCAGATAAATGAAATAACAAGCACCTGAAAATGTGGATCATCTGCAACAACTGCACGATCATCCCAATTTAGTTGACCCCCAAAAATGTTCCAAATGCCGTTTTTGTTTTGATACTGAGCACAGCGATGATTTAAAACAACATCTCCAAGCGCTGTGATCCCAACTTCATGGAGTTTCCTCACAAGATCCTTCAGCTCATCCATATTTCCGTACCTGCAACAAAAACAAAAGAAAATCAGTATTATCGACGAGACTCACATTATGAATATGTATAAACTGAATTGGAAAAGTTTTGGACTACCCCTAGAACTTACTAGAAAAAGTGATGAAGTTCACTGCGATTTAAGTTCAGTAAATGATGGACAATGAAACTTGAAGGTCCCGAGTATTCAGAAACGATAACTATGAGCTCAATAAACAAATTTACCATCCTTGTGGGCATGTGATTGACAGATACTATGGTCCAGTCATAAAAAAACATCAGAAAATTGGTTCTGTTACAGTACCTGGAATTTAAATTATATAAGTCTCTCGGCATGTATCCTTCAGGTGACACAGAGTCGGTAGGTGGTGGCAACCAAATCACAGTTATACCAAATGAAGCTAATTCTGCAGCCTTATCTTTCAGTTCCATATACCATCTTCCAGATTTATGTGACTCCCAATTAAATCCTTGGCACACTATCTCAGACCCTGAGCCTGTCCCCGAGCGTATCACAGGAGTTTCAATTTCCAAAATTTCTTCCTCTGAGAAGGTTGGTCTAGCGGTTCTGAAGATACTATAGGCTTCAGCGGCCAGTTTTTCAATCTCTTGAAGAATGATTTCTTGCTCTTCTTTGGTTTTTGTAATCTTGCTCTTCTCAGACAAAATGCCACTCACCAGGCTCCTTATCTCATCAACGATCTCGGTAGTATATGCACCAGGAGAATCTTCTTTCTTTTTTTCTGCAGTCTCTCCAGAAACCTGCACAGCTCCAAAATGACTCTGTCCTTGTTGATCAAGCAAGCTGCTTGAACTTGAAAGAGGAATGCAAAAATCTTTTCCCATACACTTCAACCAGCGATTTTCATCTAGCTTGAGAACAAACAGAAACCCAGCAAATTCCTCATCCAAAGTAAATAATGCCGCAGAACCAACTCCACCCTCTTTTGGCTGCACAACAGTGTTATTATTATGTAACTGAACAAGATTAGGGGAAGTTTATAATTCTTGTATATTAAATGCTGAGCAAAATAAGTCCCAACTGAATTAGGGATGCTTCCAATAAGAACCCATATGAGTTCGTGTTTTAAGTGAAATTATAACAAGTTCTGTCAATGCATGATTTTAGACCATATTTTCGACTGCAGCTATCTCTCTACCTTATCAACAATACAAATCTAGATGAAAAAAGACCAATGAAATTAGTCTTGATGATGTCTTTTAATGAAGAATAAACCGTGTCTGCAGAGTTCAGTCCAGTAAAACTTGATGCCCACTTATTTGGTGATGCACATCCCAGTGAAGAATCTGCAGCAGCTGTTACAAACGTTGCACCCCCTTTTTGGAAGCAAATTAACAGAACCCAAGTGTATACGGTACTAGAAAGAGAAAAGGAAAGTGAGTTTTATATTGTCTAAGAAACAAAACAATATGCACGAGAGAGTTATTCAAAAATGGAATCAGTGCATAGTCAGAAACTCACAAAATTATTTAAACTTTCAGGTAAATCAATTTGATACCTGTAATAGAGTCCGCAAAGCCTTATTCTTGAATTGTTTTGTTTCTGGTGGATATGGGGCAGCTGGAATCTCCCAATTTTTAGCTTCATCTCTGCAAACCCCCCAGTGAACAACGATTTCTCCAGGCATATCAGTTTCTAAATACAAAAGATTCTTAGCTGTCTCCGGGCACTTCCTGAGGGAAGCACACACCGTGCAGTTCATAGAAATTTCTCTTGCAATAGGATGCTCTTCATAGAATCCATCTAGGGGCCTATTTTCTGATCCAGGGTCTATCGACTTGCTGATGATATCTTCACTGTTAGACTGCAATGCTTCAGGATTTACGAGCATGCCAGATAGCTGTCCCGAAGGCCCTATGGTTCAAGAGGAACATAATGCAGTTTGTTAGTAGTTGATCAATGAACGAAGAAAGACTAAGAGGTGACTACTGTGCAAAGTAATGTGTAGTGGTAAACCACCCAAACCCAATCATCAATGAGCTCTACAACTTGGCTAAAACCAAGCCACTTGACTTATCTTTCAATTGATAGTAAAGGGATGTGCAATAGATGCTTTGAAATATCATCAGGGTAGTATTGAGAAATAACACTAATTTTATGGGAAAGGTTCAAAACTACAACACTGATTTCGCATATTGAGAAATAACCTCCATCTGAAGTTCATGGTAAATGCTGAAAACAACAATACTGATTTTTTTGCTTCGCCGTATACTCTCCCTACCCTCGAGGACAAGTTTATTAAGAGTGTGTTGCACTAAAGTTGATGGGAAAGGTTCAAAACAACAACACTGATTTTATTACTTCAACGTATACTCTCTGGCCTCAGGGAATATTTTAGGGCACATGTGTATACTCCGTTAAGAGTGTGTTAAACTAAACCTTGGATGAAGGAATCAAGTAATTCAGACTTACGATGTATAAAATATTAAATAAAACATGAAAAATTTGAATCGGGCACAACAGATAATGATTTAATGATAGGAAAAATCTAGCCATAGACTGAAGCCACTTTTCCCTCCAACTATATTACCATCTTGAAGGTTGTCTACAAGAGGCACCTTGAAATCTCTCCCTCTGTGCTGATACCAAGCTCCCGTCTCTTCATCCTACATCATCACATGAAGGCCAAATGGAAACAAATATATGAAAACGATCCATAGAAATGCTCTTGACAACCAAATAACAAAGTGAACCGACTGTTGAAAATTGGAACCTTTAAAACAAAGTTTATTGCTGCTATTCCACTGTCGAGCTGACAGCCAATTTTAACTTCCTGAAACGTACATCCCTCGGAAGATGACGATGATAGTTCCGTCAATGGTGTCTCAATGGCATAGCCCTAAAAAAGGATGTACATAGTATACATTATTCATTTTGGATGAGTAGCCAATATAGTACACAATAAGTAAGGTGTAATGAGCCAAGCATACTTTTATGGGAATAGAATCCGGAGGCCTCATTTCCTCAGGAGGTTGATCCCATTCACTGCAAAAAAGGATAGGGATTTAGATAATACAAGCATGAAAAACTCACCTTCCAACTATACATTAATTTTCGTGTTCGGGTGAGTCTATTTTCCAACGAAATGCGTATCACAAATCTGAAAATTCAAAAACCCAATAGCACAGCAAAAATAGCCTTCAACCTAATAAAGCAAACCTGCCAATATCATCAATGTAAGAAACTCCCCAGTGAAGAAGCCACTTCCCTGGCAAACTACATCCCACGGTCAGCTGCCAGTTCCGTCCATCCTCCCCGTGATCTAATCTAACAGAAATCTTTCCCTCCTCCTACAATTCATAATGAATAAAGCAACATTGTATTTAGCATCAATCATAAACTCTTTAAAATTTATAGGAAAATAGAGGAAATGGAAAGAAAGTGAAATTTGATTAGCTTAATTAATTTCTAATTGGGTTTGTTTAAAACAAATCCAGAACTCAGCTTCAAACTTAACTACGGTTAAGAAATTATGATTTATAAGTCCGTTCAGCCAATTTCTACCTAGGTTGTGAGAAAATGGAGATTGGAGAAAAATGTACGAACAACTAATTTCAGATATCCAATCTCAAATATTCTCGTTCTAGAAACATCCAATCTCAAAATCATTCATAAGTTTCACTTGTGATGCATATCAACTATTCCTAAACCTACATTTCATCAATTTCTCTCATAAAACCAAATGTACCACTAAACCCCATATGCCTTTCTTTTCCATCACTTTCTTGAGAAACAGACAAACTCAATCCCCAAAACTTCAACACTATCACAAAAATAAAATCACAGCCAAGTTCAGTATTAACCTTCACAGACCCCTTCATTTCCGATAGCTAATCTCAAATATTCTCATTCTGAAACATCAAGTTTTACTTATATAATGCATATCAACTATTCCCTAAACTACATTTGATTAATTTCTCTCAGAAAACCAAATCCACTGCCAAAACTCATACACCTTTCTTTTCCATCCCTTTCTCGGGAAACAGACAATCTTAACCCCCAAATCTTCAACACTTAATGTCCGATAACTAATATCAAACATTCTCATCCTGAAACATCAAGTTTCACTTATGGTGCATATCAATCAACTACTCCCTAAACTACATTTCATCAATTTCCCTCAGAAAACCAAATCTACCACCAAAATCCGTACACCTTTCTTTTCCATCACTTTCTCTGGAAACAAACAGACTCAACCTCAAAACTTCAACACTATCACAAAAACTCAAATCACGGCCAAGTTCAGAACCAACCGTCACAGACCGATAAATATCAACTATTCCCTAAACTACATTTCATCAATTCCCCTCACAAAACCAAATCCACCACCAAAACTCATACACCTTTCTTTTCCATCACTTTCTCGGGAAACAAACAAATCGCACAAAATGAAATCACAGCCAAACACAGTACCAAACCTTCACAGTCCGCTTGAGCGGAAACGTCTCCTCGAGCAAAACCTCCTCCGATTGGACCGCCTCAGCCATAGCTGTGCCGGTGGAGCTAGCTCTGACCACATGAGCCCTAGAAGCCTCGAACCTGCAGAAACTCCTCCCGCCATGAGACAGAGACGGAGACGATGGCCTCAACGCTCTCGATCTCAGGCCAAATCTGGAATCGCAACTTCTGGAGTAATGGTGGAGAAGAGGCTTGACGCAGACTGTGGACATGGCTTGCTTGATCTTAAACGATCGTCTCTCTCGCTGTCAGAGCTTGGACTGTGGCGGAGAGAGAAGCTCTTCCATGGAATTATTTGGCGCAACAGCTTTATATAGAGAGGTTTTGAAAAATTATTGTAAATTTCCAGAAAATATCTAAATAGCAAGCTTTCACAATATCTGGGAAAATACAAATTTAATATGTTTAAATAATTCACGTGAATTTATGGCATGTCGGCCAGTCCATTTTCATTATTTATTAACGTCAAAACTATTTATTATTATTTTTTGAAAATTCAAAACTATTTTTGATTTTATTGATGTAAACCTTTTTTTAAAGCAAAATTGTAATAAAAATTTAAGAGTTAATTAATTTGTTAGACCAAAATTATAAATATACCTATAGTATCATTTTTTTATAAACCGCAAATCAAGTCACAATTAAGACAATATGCGTATAATCTAATGTTATTTAAACAAAATTATTGTACTATTAGTAATGTTATAAAGTTTCTTTTGCTAGTTTGATTAGTCTACTATTAACTTTTAGTTATTTTTTATTAATCTTATGTAAATTTCACCAGTCTAATAAACTCCCTTGATGTTTACTTTATAACACCCAAACAACATCTCGATGGACGACAACAATAAGTATCGGTGGGTCAAACTCCTCACCATGGTTAGAGCTAGTATGAAAAAAAACTAAATTAACAAGTTCATGTGCGGACACATTGCCTTTACGTGAAATAAAGTTAACCGAAACATGCCTAGCAAAGCTACTTAAAGCAAAACGGCAACCATTCACAATATTGCCTAGTTGGTTTCGGATCAAATTACCTTACTTGATGCATTCCACCACCCTCAAGCAGTCAAATTCCAAGTTATTCCTCCTGGCTCACTATAGCGTCTCCTTGACTCCCACGACCTCCGCCTCTACGTGCTGGAGAGATCCCGTAAATTTTTTACAAAATGTCGTCATAACTACGCCTCGGTCGTCTCTGCAAACAACCCCACACTTTGAGTGTCACTGGTAATATCTGCTCCCCCATCAACGTTGATCTTAAAATACCTCTGGAAAAGTGGGATCCACTTGATCACTCTTATCCCATTGCTCCACCTCGTATTCCCAAAGTTTATGTTGGCTAATTTTCACTGCATTCTCATTGGAAAAAGCTCCTCTTTCCAAATTAAACGATTCCTCTCGCTCCCCAAACAGTCGTTAATTTTCATGAACAAAACTTAATGGAAGGGGAATATTAAAAGAAAATTCAATTATAACTCTCTAATTAAGGACCAAAGCCCAACAAATATTGGTATTGGCATATGGGCCCACAGAGAATTGGACTTGTGTTCGTCCACAAGGCTGTTTCCGCTGGGCTGTGTTAGCCCAATTTAAAATTTGGGCCGTAAAACCCTTGACAGCCAGCTTAATACAAACAAAGCCCAAGTTATAAATAATAAATAAATGAAATAAAATAAAAACTCGAAAAAGAGAATATGCCAACTGCAATTTGCCGCGATCTGGTAGGACACGACAGCTCTGCACTCTCTCTCTCCGCTGGACACATCGAGGCCGTCGAATCAAATGTGGGCCCCACTACAGATCCAACGGCCACCATCGCTCCGCGGAAAAACCAACAACGCCTAGGGTTGTTTACTATTTTCTCCTCCTCTCTGCTTCTCTCGCAGGAGCTCATTTCTTCGATTCTCTCTCGAATTTTCTAGTCAACTTTCTCGGGAAAATCATGGTGAAAGGTCCAGGACTCTACTCCGACATCGGCAAGAAGGCCAGAGGTATGGTGATTGCTTGCTCCCTCGTTTTTCTCTGGTTTCTGCTATTTTGTTTGAATTTTATGCGATTTTGTTTTTCATTAACGAGTTTTTTTGTGTCGCTTTTGCTCGGTGCAGATCTTCTCTACAAAGATTACCAGTCTGACCACAAATTCACTCTCACTACCTACACTGAAAGTGGCGTTGTGAGTGGTTTTTTTCTATCTGAATTCTTATCTGTCATTTCTGGTGTTTCGAGTGTTGATTCAGCTGATAAATGGGGATGGAATTTGTTTTGTTTGTGTTTGTGTTTCTATTTTTACCATGCTCCTGTTTGGATGCTTAGAAAATGGAGTGTTTAGGAGGAAAGCTAATTTCTAGTGTCATGACTCATGCATGTTATGTGTTTAATCTTCTGTTTGGATGCTTAGAAAATGGATTATTAGGGATGGAGGTTAAGTTTAAATGTCACGATTCATGCATGTTCAGTGTTTATTCTTCTGTTTGGATTCTCAGAAAATGGAGTGTATGCATGTTCATTGTTTAATCTTCTGTTTGGATGCCCATAAAATGGAGTGTATGCATGTTCGGTGTTTAATCTTCTGTTTGGATGCTCAGAAAATGGAGTGTATGCATGTTCATTGTTTAATCTTCTGTTTGGATGCTCAGAAAATGGAGTGTATGCATGTTAAGTGTTTAATCTTCTGTTTGGATGCTCAGAAAATGGAGTGTATGCATGTTTGGTGTTTAATCTTCTGTTTGGATGCTCAGAAAATCGAGTGTATGCGTGTTCAGTGTTTAATCTTCAGTTTGGATTCTCAGAAAATAGAGTGTGTGCATGTTCAGTGTTTAACCTTTGTGTGTAATTTGTTGCTCAAAATATTGAGAAGATATTCTGAGTGAGCACTTGATTCTTCAAATTATTTACATATTTCGTGCAGTTCTTCATTGACATACGAGAAACTTTGTACTGTGTTACTTTTACAGTTATTCTGGTGTGTTTAGTTTCATATCTGTTAGCCTTGAGTTAAAGTTTCTTTTTGGTTGATGACAAATGGAAAATCTATGGAACCTAGATTATTGAGCAGTAGCTATTGCAATCTGAAGTGGTTTCAAGCTTTTGTTGATGATTTCCCATTGTTTCTTGGCAACCAAATGGGATGGACAATTCAGTGTCATTTGATGTCCTTATGTGACAGCTGATGATATTATTTTACTCGCATGCTACATGTTCTGATTCTCCAGTTTATTGCTCTTCTCAGGCAATCACCTCCTCCGGAGTCAAGAAAGGTGACCTACTCTTGGGTGATGTGAGCACTCAGCTGAAGAACAAGAACATCACCACTGACATTAAAGTGGACACTAACTCTAATGTAAGCCATTTCAAGAATTTTTGCATCTGTCTATTAACTGTACTTCATATGAATGTCTCCTAAGTAATGTGTAAAAACCATATATCAAATGTTCTGCTATGCAATGTCTGGTTCTCAAGAAAAATGTGATGAATAATATGTTATGCTAGCCATATATTTTCTTATATGGTTTGGTTGAATTGTGGTTTCTGATACTTATCTAATCTATTTCAATAATAACAACCCATGTGAATGTTTTCATTGTTCTGTATGCTCAATTTCTGCATTTTTGTTGTGGCTCTCGCTACACAATAGTATTGTCACATGACTTTCATGCAGGTTATCTTGTTATTTTCATAGCATCGAAGCGAGTATGCAACACGTCTTTTCATAAATGAATTACATTCTCTAGGTTAGGTGGAAACTCTTGTTCACAATTGTGGAATTCCCATCTAGTGGGCCTCTAAGCAGCAAGTTTTTGGCTTACTACATACTTTATAACTATATCAAATTTGATGCATTATTGTGACTTGGATACTAATATATTATATGTTGTGTAGCTTTTAACCACCATCACTATTGATGAGCCCGCACCTGGACTGAAGACAATCCTCAGCTTCCGTGTCCCTGATCAGAGATCTGGCAAGGTATTGAACACAAGCTACTTTTAGTTTTTTTTCATGCACATTTCTAATAACTTATTATCTTTATCATATTGACTGTGTTTATTGTGGTAATAGGTGGAACTACAGTACCAGCATGAGTATGCTGGAATCAGCACCAGCATCGGAATGATAGCAAGTCCTCTTGTTAACTTCTCTGGTGTGGTTGGAAACAATGGCCTCTCTGTCGGAACTGACCTCTCATTTGACACTGCTTCTGGTAACTTTACCAAGCTTAACGGTGGAGTGAGCTTCACCAACTCTGACCTCATTGCTTCCCTCACACTGTGAGTAGTTTCCTCGTAGAAAGTTCTACTTCAGTCATTTATTATTAATCTTAATTACATTCGTTGCTTCCTTGCCTCTTTTCCTCACATTTGCATCAAATCAATGGTTTAGAAGACAAAATTGTCTGCAATGCAGCCAGCCAATGCTTTAAATATGGACAATTATGCTCGTTTCCATGTGATCTGACACAAAATTTAGTTGCATCCCAAAATTATGGTTAAAGCATAATACTGTTATAGACCTTTGCAAAGAAAATCTTCTTAATGTATGAATGTTGAAATGCTCAGTGCTGAAGTTCATTTTGTTTTAGTTGATGTACTTTTAGGTTAATGACTAATACGTACTCATGAATACAGGAACGATAAAGCAGATACCCTTGGTGCTTCCTACTACCACTTTGTGAGTCCACTAACAAACACAGCTGTTGGCGCCGAGCTCATTCACAGCTTTTCGAGCAACGAGAACACACTCACAATCGGCACCCAGCACGCACTCGATCCCCTGACCACCGTGAAGGCTCGTGTGAACAACTATGGCAAGGCAAGCGCTCTCATCCAGCACGAGTGGCGCCCGAAGTCCCTCTTCACCATTTCAGGTGAGGTGGATACCAGGGCGATTGAGAAGAGTGCTAAGGTCGGGCTAGCCTTGGTCCTCAAGCCATAGGTCAACGACCACGGGCTCTGAGTGAGTTGGACACTGGACTCGTTTTGTTTTCGAGAGCAATAAGGTGAATAGTAAGGCACAATTCTCCCCTTTCGGTGAACTACTTTTATCGGCTAATCTTTTGTGGCTATGGCTTCTAGAGATAATTCTATAGGTGTCATGAACCATTCATTCCATTTTTCCCATTAAACCCACTGTTAATGGGGGGTATATACTGTCTATGGAAAAATTCTCCATCAGATTTTCAGTCATTAGTAAATGCTTTCTCTTGCATGTCTTATCTTATCTTTTATGTGTGGATGTTGTGTAGGCTGTGTTTTTTGTTTTGGGAATGCGAATCTTATTTTCCTTTATTGGGCATTTATTTATTGAAATCAGGTAAATATGTGAAAATGGCAATCTAGGGAATCTTGTGATCTTGCCCTGACAGGATTGATATTGGGTCTCTGTCGGTTATTTTGCCACTATATTAATTAATGATAATAGGATGGATGTTGACATGTTGTGATCCGATTCCTGCTCTACCGTGGGCAATGTTGTAAAAAATTTCGACTATTCCCCCGATTAATATTTCAAATAGTTCTCGACTATTTCTCTGCAGTTCCTGATTAATGCTTTAATTCAATTTATTTTCTGATTTATCTCAACTAATCTCTGAGCAGTCTTTGTAAATTCCTCTTTAACTAGCTTTTATGTTATCATTCTGTAAAGGTAAAATATTTCAAAGCCCATAGCAAATCCTCCCAATCAAATGGGTTGGAGTCTTGGAGACGAGATTGTTAAATTTGTATAGTTCATCTTAATTGAAATACTGGGTTCTTGTCAGGTTCTTGTATTTTGTTGATAACATTGGTCTGCATTTGTACGGATTCAACATCGGAACAATCAAATAAATGTGATACAATAACTCATTACTGTGATAGATTGCAGTACATTACACGACTTAACCACAACGCAAAATATAGCAAAGCACGACAATACTATATGACAAACCTCGAGACCTTAAGTACGAGCTTCTATTGAATCTACTTTGCACTTCACACAAATTTCGGACACTATATCCAATCTATATGCATCTACTTACACAGTTACACTTGAGACAAGTACGGTCAATTCGTATTGCTTGCATTTCCCTGGAGGAGACCGTCTCTGATCTGAGCAGTAATATCTCTCACTGCACCGGGCCCGTGCGGGATGAAAACGGAGGTAGACATGGAAGATGCACCGATCTCCTTCATTGTGTCGAAGTATTGGGTCACCAAAACCAAGTCCATCACATCCTTGGCTGAGATCCCGGGCACGTTTACTGAGAAGGCAAGCACGCTGTCCCTCAGCCCGTCCGTGATGGCCTGGCGCTGCCGGGCCACTCCGAGACCTGACAGGTACTTTGACTCTGCATCTCCCTCTGCTCGCTTGATCTGCAGTATCTTCTCTGCTTCGGCTTTCTCGGTTGCCGCTACCCTCATTCTCGAGGCTGTCCAAAATTGAATAAGTATATTATTGCATGCATTATGGATCAATCGTGAGAGAAGTGCATTAGTTACATTTTTGTATATATACAAAAGCAGTCTGGCGGGTCTTCCAAAAGTAGAAAGGGTGTTCAAAGTGCGTTCAATTGGTTCAATGTGAAAGAGCCTAGAAAAGGAGTGTTGACATTTGAACGTGTGTAACAAGAATTCTCCAAGAACTCTTGGAATTCCTCGGGGGTTATTTCAACAAAAAGAAAATAGCTTCTTGCAAGCAGAAATGTGAAACAACATCCCAGAATTTACTTATGTAGGAAATTGCAGGAGAAAAAGCAACCTGAAACATAGTATGAATTGACATGGCTAATGAAACCTCTAACAATTAAATGCTTCAAGCTTGAGACAATTTTGATATGTTTGATTATAAATTGTAGATAACTGCATTTTAGTAACTTAAAATGGCTAATTCTGTAGGTAGGAACACAAGAAAATAGCAGGCAAAATAAATAAATATCAACTCTACTACACGGGCATGCATATAGTACCTGCATTTATCTCATTCATTGCTCTCTTTACATGCTCATCTGGTTCAATATCCACAATGAGAGTTTGAACAATCTCAAACCCATAAGCTGACATGGCCTTTTTATCCACGAAAACAAGTGAAATCCAAGTTTAGTTGTAAAACGTGATTGGCATGATGTAAAATCACAACATACAATTTCTTATGAAAAGAGTACCGGAGAGATAACATTACCTTCTCAAGCTCTTCTTCCACAGATCTTGCAATTTCATTCTTCTGTTCAAACACTGAATCGAGTTCTAACTTTGGAACACTTGCCCTGATGACTGTAGCATGAAAAAAGGTACTTTAAATGCATCTGCACCAACTACTTATTCCATACCAATATCGTCAGAAAAAACAGATATATAAACTTGCTAAAGAAAAAAACTCAGCTCTTGAATATTCAACTTTTCATTTTTTCTGAAACAGAAATGTTAATCAAGGTGAAATGGAAATTCCGTTATGGTCAACAGAAGAAAATGGAAGAAATAAAGATTCAATTTTTATACCATCAAAGACATAGGACTGGATCTGTCCCTTGGTATTGCTGAGCTTATAGAAAGCATCAGATGCTTTGTCTGCCAAGGCTCGGTACTGAATAGATGCAACTACCGTGACAAAAACATTATCCTGATGGCAAAAGAAAATCAGAACAGCTGCTAATCACACTAAGAAAAGCACGTTCATGATCCCACTCAACATAAAATAATAATTGTAACAATCTTTGATGTCTAATAGATGTACAAAAAACCATGACAGTGTAACAGACCTTTGTTTTTGTTTCACATCGAACATCCAGCTGCTGTACCCGTAACGAGAGTTTACCAGCTAACTGCTTCCCAAAATACCAAGGCAAACAGTGACAGCCAGGTTGAAGCACATCCTCAAATTTCCCAAAACTTTCGGTTATTGCTACAGTCGACTGGTCAACTTGAATGCAACCCAAAGCTTGTCCCATTTTCTTGATTCTGGAGTTAAAAATCAATAATAAGATGCAGAAACCACATTAACAACTTCAATGAAAAGGCTAGAGTACTCTAGAAAAGAACACAAATGCAAAAATTCATGCAGGGAAGAACGTCAAGTGATATGCATACTTCTTACAAAATTCAGGCACAGATCATTGTGTATAGAAAAGGTCATATGAGATCCTTCTATTGAATGGTTCAAATCATGCCCTTCTTTTGCTAATCCACAATGAATGGTTCAAATCATGCCCTTTTGCTAATCCAACAAATATGATTGCCCACTTCATACATTACTCAGCGATACTAAAAAGGGAAGTTATAGATTGACTAAACTATAAGAAAACTGTCATTTTTTCTCAGCCTTATTAGGTGACAGTGGCTACAAACAATAAAAAGTAGTTTACTAACAATGAGACAATGGACTTATAAATTTTGAAATAGTGCGCAACGTGCAATAAAACTTTGACACGTGTATCATTTATATGGATAACAATAAGCATACTATTCAAACCAGCAGCCACATCCACACAAAGGTTGACCAACAAGAATGAGATAAAGATAAACAAGCCATTTAAAAAAGGACAAAAGGAAAAGGATTTCAAAGCTTGAGTGGGACTGTGACAGGCATGTTGTTTACAACCCATATTACTTGCATGACACATAAAACCAACAATAAATAAATCAAAAGAACAGAAAAAGAAAAAAGAAATAAATAGTAAAATACCATGAACTACTTACAGGTAGGCTCAAAAGATTTTGTTCTATTTTAAAAATGGAAATATTCTGATTGCCAGCAATAAATACTATTTGTTAGTGTTATGAAACTCGCGATTTCTCCCCGAGAACTCGGTAAAATCAACCTGAGTTTTTTACCGAATTTTAAAACTCATTCTCAGTAGTTCAATCTTATTGAGTTCTTACCCGATTAAAGTTGATCAAATTTTAGTTCTATATTTTATAAATAGTTTAAAACTGTTCTATACATTGCGTTTTTGTTTTAACTTATAAATTGTGCGAACAAATCGAAAAAAACACACAGATATGCACAACATTAACCATAAACAACAGCAATATTAAGCTCAAAATCATTACTAAGCTCCAATTACTCATCAATCATCCCCAACTTTCCATCTGATTATTGCTCATAAGTCATAACCATAGTTTACCTCCCAATTACTACAATCATGAACACAAACTCAACATCACTCCCCCAATTGCACCAATACCGTTCACAACATGTAAATTCACACACAAAAATCACCAGAAACGCAAGCAAAGCAATTGAAACAGTGTGGCTTACCAATCAGAAATCCAAATCCTCAAAGTCGATTTGAGACCGAGCTTCCACACCTAAACACAAAAATTCACAGAAAATTATAAGTACTCAGAGAGGCAAATCACAGTTCAAAAACTATATATATACACACAATATAGCGAATCGCGTCTTCATCAACGCGGAGATGCGAAGAGAAGTATCGATCTCCATTTCCAGGAACGTACGTTGCAGAGAAAGAGAGAGGAAATTACTTTCTAGCGTCACTCTGAACAAGCTTCGTCTTCTCTACTTCGCCGTTTTTGTATCGTAAAAATCGACGGTGGAGATCGATTTCGAGTCGTGGCATGCTTTTGTGTGCGACTTCGTTGAGCAAATGATTAGTGGCACTAATGGTAAATTAAATCTAATCTTGCCAAAATTTCCATTTTGGGGAAAGATGATGGCATAAATGAGCTGGGCCATTTGGCCCACTACTGGGGCTTGAAGAGTTAGGATTTAGATTCACACACTATCGTTGGGCCTACCAAACATCACATGTTCTCTTGCCTCCAATTACAACTGTGCTTCAAATGGGCCGAGTGTTGGGCCTTTTATAGATGGCCCATGAAAATATGAACCCCTCTTAAGGTCGAAGAAATATGGGCTTACAATAGGCCCAAAGGGACTAATGAGCGTGGCGGATTCAAAGGCAAGTTTCATGTATTTTGTTTTGTTGGGGCACCAAATTCCTTTCAGATTCAGAGTGATTTAACACGACGAGTTTCGAGCGGGTTTTGTGATCCCGTCTTTGTCCCTCCCTTGGATCGGGAATAACATATCCCGTCCAATTTAGCTGGACTGACTTCCGAGTTGAGTTGCACCAATTCTTTTAGAGAAACTCATAGTGGTATGATAATTTTGTTCACCAGTTTAAAAACAGTCTAGCCACATATATATTTGAGCTTCAAGATGACTAGGGTCTTGTTAACTTTTGAATAGTTTTTACGAAGTACATTAATTCAGAGTGTATTAACCTTCTTAAAATGTGTGAACATTAACATATAATACTTGAACAGCCTGGTGAAAAAAATAATATAAAAGAGACCATGAGCTTGAGGTGATCATAAATTTCAACATTTCATAGGTTAATAAATGATTCACAGAAAAATTTGCCCTCCAAGCTTCAATTACACATACACAACCCTACCTTCTTTTGCTGGGAGGCCATCACTCTAAAACACAAAACATGAACCCAAACATGCCCCTCTCTCGATCTCTCTCTTGCTTACACTGAAGATACATCATCTATACTCAGAAAAAAAAACGAAAGAAAAAAATAAAAATTAAAACGATCCTCGTCTCGTCTTAAACTTTACCATTTGGTTTGGGCGATGGGTGAGGATGCTGCTGATGACGATAAGGAGAAGCATAGGAGGCGTTCCTTGAAAACACTCCCGCCTGTGCGCGGACCCCACTTCTCGCGTTGGGGCTGGATCCTACCCGATCGCCCTGCATCGCTTGGAAATAGTATGATGAGCTTGCCATGTCCTTGAGGCTCGGTAGGGGCTTCAAGATCTCGACGACTTGGCTCATTCTTGGCCTCACTTTGGGATCACGGCTGAGACAGTGGGCGGCTAGCTGCACGGCCTTCTGGGCACCCTTTATCGAGAAGTGACCCTCGAGGCGAGGGTCTATCAGTCTGTAGAATCGTTTTCTTTCTCCTAGGTGTGGCCGTGCCCATTCTACGAGGTTGTGTTCCCCATTGGGTCTGGTTTTGTCCATCGATCTCCTGCCTGATAACATTTCGAGTAGAACCACGCCAAAGCTGTACACATCACTCCTCGATGTGAGATGTCCTGAGATGTATATCAGAGTCCTTCAACATATTTTACAATGATACACAAAAACATAAAACATAGTAGATAAACACTATTCATGAAACAAGAACGGGATTTTCAAAAAATTAAATAAAGTAAACACAATGGAATAGAGACATAAGGACTTGAAATACAGCTTATAATTATATATAGCCCACTAGTGTTGGTCAAGACGAGTACTAACTCATATATGATCAGATGTTTGAATCCTAATGGGTCGTGTGCTTGGGAGAAGGTGGGTTAGATTAAGGATTAATTTTCGGTAAACCTAGGTTAGGTTAGGTTAGTGTTATGTTAGATTTCCTATTTTATTGACGAGGAAGAAAATATAACGCTTATATATCCTAGAACTGCAGCAGTCCATAGGTGCAACCAGTGTTCTAAAACTCCCCAAATTCTCCCTGAGCTCGGTAAAATCGAGTTGACCGGGTTTTAGACCTTGTTCTTGGTGGTTTAGTTTTACGGGTTTTAGAATTTATTCTTATTTTTTACATATGCTTTGAAACCGTCCTATAAGACTTTGTTTGAACTTATTAAGTTATTTGAAAATATCTTATTTAACTAAAATTTTGCTATTATTGTCTTCTATGTGAATTATATATGAATATATGTATAATATTTATCAATACAAAATGAGTTTTGCCGATTTCTCCCCAATTTCTCATAAATCCTTACTTTCCCCCTACCCGAGTTCTCCCCAATCTCGAGTTTTAGAACCTTGTATGCAACCGGAACTGCTTATTTAAGTCATTGTTTTTCTAAAGGATAACCGGAAGTCGACCTAGGCCCTAGCCCCACCTGTTAAGAACTGAAAAATGAATTTGGATTTTATTTTACTCACCCGTCATCACATACTCGGGGGCGGCATAACCGTAAGTTCCCATTACACGGGTCGAGACATGAGTCTTGTCTCCTTCGGGGCCATCCTTGGCAAGCCCAAAATCCGAAAGCTTTGAATTGTAGTCCTGACGGTAAAATATTCTATTAACAACACGAAGAATAGTGAATAAACGTGATTCTGTTAGTTGTCGTTACATACTGCGTCTAATAAGATGTTGGAAGTTTTGAAATCACGGTAGATAACCGGCCTTTCTGCTTCCTCGTGAAGAAAGGCGAGACCCTTTGCAGCACCGAGCGCGATTTTCATCCTAATGGACCACGGAAGAGGCAGAGACCCTAAAACAAAATACAGTTATTCTCATAACGATTAATTGAACTCATCAAAAAGATATAAAAAAGCATACTCCGAAATAGGTGGTTCTCCAAACTCCCCCGAGGCATGAACTCGTATACTAGCAGCCTCTGGTCATCTTCGATGCAGTAACCGATCAATTTGACCAAGTTAGGGTGAACGAGGTCACCAAGATAATTCACTTCAGCCTGCCACATCACGAATTCATAATTAGCAGAGACTAATAAAAAGGAAAACTGAAAAATAAATAAATAAACAAATAGAAAAGTTCCAAACCAGCCATTCTTTATGGCCCTGGAGCCCGTCATGGTTTAAGGTTTTAACGGCGACAGTGAGTCCCGTGCCAGGTTTGACCGGAGCGGTTCCGTTTTCCTCGATCCAGCCTTTGAACACGCAGCCGAAACCACCTTCACCAAGAAGACTCTCGGGCCTAAAATTCCTTGTTGCTAATTTCAGATCATTGAATCCGAATTTCCTCAGGCGAGATGCAACTTTTAGTTCCTCTTCGAGTTTTGAAGTGGACGAGTTGCTTTCCGCGATGCTGGTGGTTGTGGACGAGACCAGAGGCGCTGCTCGTTGGTCTCTGCTAGTATCGTTCGTAGATTTGCTTTCAGCTGAGCCCCAAAACCGAATCAGCAAATTAGTACCATATCCTTTAACCTCAATTTCAGATTTGGTACCATATCGCAGACAAAATTGCCATTAGGTTCATTCTCACGCCGAATACATCCATAATCTATGGAAAAAAACCAACGGGGGATAATATACTATGATCTTTCAAATAGACTCTAAACCTTTTTCTTACCTTATCTTGAATTCCCATTACCTGGTCATTTCAGACTATTAGGATGATTCTTGTACAATTCTAAAATATAGAATATATTATTAATGAATAGCTAACACATTGAATTACAATAGAAGGACCGTAATAGGAAATTGACTAACTCTAATACCGACAGCTAACCTTGATACTCATTACAACTATTCTAACTTCCAAACATGATTTATGACCATCTTGATATGAAGAACTTGTGAATGCCAATTCCCTATATAAACTGTTATTGAAAGTCAAATATGCCATCCAACCCTCCAACAGATTTAACCAATACTCCATCCCATCATAGAACAATCACATTTCGAGAGTAATAACTTGTAATTTCACAAAACTCAGGAAATTAGAAGACCCTATAATCAACTACACCAGTAATGTGATGCGGCCCTTATATGACAATCCTTACATCTTTAATTGGTGCATTAAGAACAATTCATAGCCTTGAGATATTGTTTGCTTATTTGCTTGCTCCAAGTAAAATGCAATCCAACAATTCACCAAATCAATTAAGACAACAAAACAAGCAATCACACAGGCAAAGAATTCAATTGAGAACAATATCAAACCACAAAACAAGTGTTCCCAAACAAGGAGAAGCAGCTTTACCATAATGGGTACTGGTCCCACTCACAGAGCTATCAACTTTGGATCTTGAAGAAATGCAGCTTCCAATGAACCTCCACTTGACCCAACACCCACTCTGCTCCTCCTTCACCACCACACTCTCCTCTTCCACCACTTTCTTCTTCTTCACTCCCTTAGCTTTCTTCAAAACCACCATAGACTCCAATTTACCATTCTCACCACCTGATCCCATTTCTCACAAACCCTAAATTCTCAGAATCACCCACCCCACAGAAACCCCCAATACCCAATACCCACAAATCAAAAACCTATTAACCTCATTTCACAGCTCACTCCACCACAAACCCACAAAAATGATGAAAGTTTCTCCAGAAAATCAAATCCAGCCAGAATCAGGTGAAACAAAACAGACCCAGTTGAGAAACTTGGCGGATCAACTGAACCAGATCATGAAGCTACGAACTTGTAAAGAAACCAGATTCATAAACATGAGGTGAACCCAGAAAAATGTCTGCTCAAAATATACAGAAATCTCAGAAAATTGAAACCCACAGCAAAAGCTGACCTTCGTACCAAAAGAAGAGCTCAAGAGGAGTGTGAAGAAAAAAAAAGGATTTTTTTATAAAAATAATAAATCCGAATTATCGATTATGTTAAAAAAATAAAAATTGAAAAATTTATTGGAATCGAAGACCGGAAAAGCAAATCAAACTGCCCGGAGAATAAGGGCAGTTCGGGCAGGGAGAGAAGTGGAATTAAAAAAGGGGTCAGCTGTAGGTACGGGCAGGAGTGGGACCCATAGAGGAGGTGACGTGTCAGCCTCGGCTCGACGACCGTGTACGCGCGCGTCAGGTTGATCTCGTCACTCGCCTTCTTTGCTGACTAAATTAATTCATTATTTTTGTTAATTATTGGGCTTCCCGTCATTAATTAAATAATAATAATGTTTATTTCTATTCACATCAGTATCTTTGTTAGATGATTTTGTATTAGATATTGGTTGGATTTGGACGGACTGAAAAGTCATTCTAAAAGAGAAATTAATAACTAAAATAATGTCAAATTAAATCTTCAATTTAAAATTTTTTGACATAATTTCTTTTTAAAATTGTAGATTTTATTAAACACCAACAAACTCGACATCACGCCAAATAATTAAAGCAATATATGATGGAACAGACCCAATACCATAATCTAAATTATTATTATTGAAAGTATACATAACTAATTCATGAGTCACGTCATTACAATTTCGACAAGTAAAAGAGATAGAGAAATTATATCCGGAGGTTGAAAGAATGCGACGATAGTCACTGATGATACCCCAAAAATGATCCTGACCAGTTTTCCATACTAGACATGATCCAGTTTTATCTGGAATTCCGTGAAGTTCTTCCCTATTTCTCACTAAAAGGTTTTCCTAACATTCACGGCCTCCAATTCTCCTGACGGGAGATATCCCAAAAAGCGTATGCATAAAGCCCCATCAACTGGTCTTCCGCATTCCAGCAAACAGGCCATATACTCCAAAACTCGTTATCAGCATCCACTCCACCGTCTGTGTTTATTTTTAGCGCCCCGGGATCAGGTGGGACCCACACCTTCGAAGAACCATGTTGTCCCGGGACCCAGCCAGCTGCCAGAGGCCTGACCGCGGCCCGAATTGTCCGATGCCCTTTTTGTAAGTGCAATAAATAATATAAAAATAAATTTAATTGTTAATTAGTAAAATTCATAAATTTATATGATTATTTTCTGATATTCAAACTTATTATTTTCTATTCCTGGAAATGATTAATTATTTAATCAATTTACGATACTTTGTCATCTAAAAGTGTTATTGCAAGCATTAATATCATAAACGTGACAGGTGTTAGGACATTTAATATATGATATTATGGGGTGTACTTTTGTTGAGTTATTATTAGCTATAAATATGATAACAATACTGACTTTTATGGATAATTTAATATTTAGTTTGGTACATGTCGATTAGCATGTTACATTGTCAATTTGGGCTTAGTGACTAAACACCAACTGGACCGGACCGGCCTTAAATAATTGGGCTTATCTAAACCAAAGCCTGTAATTGGAATATAAAGTAACCGATATATGACATCTTCCCCAATATAAAGCCCAACTTAAGTATTTTTTTTTGAAGTAAAATCGAATTTTATTTAGGAGATAGCAACTAAACAAACATCAAGCCAGACAGTTGAAGCTGAAGAAGCCCAAAGTTGGTATTACTTGTGCTCAATAGTATAGTCCAACATATTTTTTTACTAGACTATATTTGATACTATTGAGCACAAGTAATATTGGCTACTCTCGTTACTATACTATTGAGCACAAGTAATATTTCTGAGCCAAAACAAAATATTGACTACCCTCGAAGACACAACAATTTATATTTGATAATGTTGAGCAACCAAAGGTCGAATCAGGTGAAGGCAGTCGGAGGGTCAGAGAGGAGATCATCGAGAAACTCAGTGGCTGAGGAGAAGCTTGATCGGAGAAACACCCTAAAACCCAAAATGACATCATTTGAAAATTAACAAACTAACAAAGGGCATTTTCGTTTTATCACCTCAAAAATTAACAATTTCATCCAAGCATTTAACTGATATGAATTTATGATCGCTTAATATAATTGAGTGACCCAAATTTTAGTTGGAAATAATTATATGAAAACAATGTATAGTTTGAAATAACTATCATGTACATAAACATAAAAATAAAACCTCAAAAAAACCATAAAATTGGTGGTTTTGAATAGTTAAAACCGGACAAGACCAAATTGAAACAGTTGTTTAATTTTGGAACTGAATCCAACCCAATACTTACGATTCTCAATTTTTTTATTATTCTAGTCCACCTCAGATCTCGGTTCGAAATCGATTTTGGGCTAAAGTACCCACCCGCCCACCCATAAAATTATCACAAGCTTTACCCATAATAACTTAGATCATTACAACAAAATAGGAACAACAATGATGTTCCCACAATGTACATGAAACACCACCCACCCCACCCCCCCCCCCCCCCCCCCCCCAAAAAAAAAAAAAACCCTTAAAACTCCCACATTAACCCCTAATTATTACCATTACCCGACCCTCTGTACTTGTACTTGACAGCCCAAAACAGGAAGAACAAAAAGTTGAGCCCGCTCAGCACGCACATCAGCCAATAGAACCTCTCCAGGTGGAACTCATTCAAGTCCCTCCCCGACAGCCACCCCCCGCGGGGCCCACCCGTCGCCCTGTTCACCACCGACACGATCACCGAGCTCACATAGTACCCCACCGCCAGCGACGCAAACGACAGCGACGTGGCGAGAGACCTCATCGCCGCCGGAGCCTCCGTGAAAAAGAACTCCAGCAAACCCGCCAGCGTGAACAAATCCGCCGACCCCAGGAACAGGTACTGAAACCCGACCCACAGGAACGTGATCGGCAACGGGTCGTCGGGTCGGTTCAGGCCGTCCGGCCCGGAAACGACCCGTTTCCTCTTGGCCTCCACGAGCGCCGCGACGGCCATGGCGACGACGGAGAGGACGAGCCCGACCCCGACCCGCTGGAGGTGGGTTACGCCCGACTCGGAGCCGGTGGCGCGGCGGGCGAGGGGGGCGATGACGTGGTCGTAGAGCGGGGCCAGGGCCATGATGAAGACGACCGGGAAGACCGGCAGCGAGGCCGGAGGGACCTCGAGGCGTCCGAGGTTCGTGTCCATGGTCGCGGCCTGCTGGACGGAGAAGGTGGAGAGCTGGGCGAGGCACGCGTTGAGCATGATCGTGGACGCGAAGATCGGGAGCATCTTGAGGACCACCTTGACGTCCTCGACCTGCTGGACCGTGCACGCCGCGAGTGCTCGGTTGAGGAAGTGGAGGCTTTCTGTTGGGGTTTGAGGTTGTGAGTCTGTTTTGTCGTGTAGCTGTCGGAGATCTTTGTCTTTTTGTCCCGCTTTGTTGTCGGAAGGGCTGATTGCAATGGCATTGCTAATTGGGCTTTTGGTTAGGCAAGTATTGTATGCAGCTGCTAGCAATACCTACACAACCAAAACATGTTACTTTTTTTTTGGAATACATAGTTTAGAATTTTATATATTTTTGGATGGAAAGTCAATATTAGATACAAGACGTGAACTTCCTAAAAGTCAAACATACAAGATTAAATTTTTTGTCACAAATAAGTTAGATATGTATACAATTGAGATTTTACCGGTAAATTACATTCGATAAAAAATTATATTAAGCAAATATTAAATGGGTAAAACATGCGAGACTTGATATCTTGACTCAGTCTACAAATTTAACCCAACCGAATGCTTTTATAATATCACTTATAATATGGAGTTACGTATATTGTGTTTGACTCCAAAATGAACATATCAATTCTCTTACAAACAAACGTGCAACACTTACGTGACAAATGAACTGAAATTCAGGGTCAACCCTTAAACATTTTTTTTTATAATCAATAGCAGTTATACCTCTAATATGGAGATTACAACCATCAGTCTTGTATTTATCTCATGAGATCTCTGACACTTCACTCACAATTATTAATTAAACAGCTCAAACGTAACAAAACTTTTTAATATAAAAAAAATAGATCATGATATGATCGTTTTTGGTCAACCAATTCAAAAATGACTTAATTTCTACCCATGATTTATACAGTCATCACAAACCGAAACCAACCAATTTCTAACATCGCGTTAAAAAGACTTAGTATCGAGAAACAACCAAATAAACATACCTTAAAAATGGTCGTGAGGGGGCTTCCGGTGGGAACCTTGTTCCGATAAGTAGTAGATCCTGCAAGAAAAATGGGAATCGACAAGAAGATAGCAATGGCGGCAACGCCGAGTCCCCATTCCCAACCCTTGTTGTCTTCGATCCAAACAACAAAAGTGACGGCGATCAAGCCACCGCACGCGAGGCAAAACACGAAGTAATTGAAGAATGTGGACCTCTGCCTCCTCCCCTTGGTGGTTGTCTCGTCGAATTGCTCCGCCCCGTGCGGCGGTAGCGACCCCTTGATACCTCCGACGCCTAGAGCCACCATGTAAAGGCCTAGGAACAACATCGCCGCTTGCGATCGACGAGGTTCTTCGCATATAGCTGCCGGGTTTGCTCGGTCGCATGACGGTGGCTTTAGGGAAGGCACGCGGGCTTGTGTCGTCAAGACAATCAAACCCTGTCAAAATATTTGAGTATAAATTATTAAATAGTTTGAGATTCAACTTTTCAGAACATTATATAAAAATCTTCAAAATGATCATGTTGTTAAAATATTTGAGTGTGATCCACCGATAAACAGAAAGTATGGTTTTATTTAAATTATGATTTTATAATACTTATTCTCATGTACATATCGGGTAATCTATCGAGCATAAATCACGATCTTTAAAATTGTTATACACTCCTGTTGAATATATTCCACTGTGATTCACCTAAAAGATTTAATTAATAACTTGAAACTCAGGTTTTTCATATAAGTGTGATTTTAAACATATTTTCATTTAGAAGTTGTAGTTGGACAACATATATGTATTATGGTATTCCAAGACAATGACATGGTTTGACGACACGTGTCCTACGGACACTTGGTGCGACGAACAGACATCAGCGGCCACATGGGCGAACCAGGATGGAACACGTGTCCTTAGATCCAAGCATGCATTGCACGAGGAGGCTTCAGTAATGATTAAATAAGATGGGACCCACATGTGATCTATTACAGATTGAGACCTTATTATTACGAAAAGGGTCTATTGTTTCTCAATTATTGTAAATCGTTGACCCTGTATATGATTGAACATGACTCCAACTTCGAACGAATTTGGTTGGCTTTTCCGGGCTTTAAGGGCAAAGTCTAGTTCAAAGCAAGAGACTAATTAAATTGAACAATCATCTTATTTAATTTGGAATCCCAAAAATTATCTCCAAAAAAATGAACCCCAAAAATTATCTCCAAAAAAAATGAATCCCAAAAAATAAAGTTTGTGGACTCAACCTTTGGTAAAAATGGAATTTTACTAAACAAATCGTACTAATTTTCGCTTGCACTTATTAAAAATGGTTAATTTGAGTAAAACTTAATCAAAATAATCAATTTTTGCACGTCAGTTGAGTTCAGTAATACCGCTCAAAGCTACCTCTCAATTAATATATATAAATATTAATATATTGATTCTAATTTTATATTTTACGTTGGCTCGGAAAGTTTATTATGTTTTTGGACAAACTCCACCAATTTTATTTGCTGAATATTGTTAAACTCTTCACATGCATGCCAAATTACTCATTGGTCACGAATGTTAGATCGATGACCAGATTAATAGAAATACAGATTAAATAAAAAAATTAATCTTGCACATATATATATAATAAAGTTGGATTCATTGATAAATTATAAAATGGTTTTAATTTTTCTTACACGTAATTAATATTTGTCACAACTAGTTATAATTATACATCTACCCTAATTGTGTTGATTGTCCAAACCGTAGTTGACTTTTTAGTATCTATATCGTAGAGAGCAATAAATGAAGGATCTAAATATTATATACTGAAAAAATTGATTGCATATATCACAGCCAGCCTCGCTTGTAGTGCCTAAGATTCCTTATATCTGAAGTGTGTGCAACCTAATTTATTGCAGCTGTACAATGCGTGTCTTCAACAATAAAAACCTTATTTTCTCTTCATGCATTGGTCATCACTAGCACACGATGCCCATAGTTCATAGTTTTTTTGTAAAGTTTGAATCGAGTCTATATTTATCAAGACTCGATCCGGGATTGAACAAACTTATGTAAGTCAGGTAGGAGAGAAGTCGTATTTCGGTTTGGTTAATATATTTTTTATTATCAGGAAAACCTCCTATTATGCACGACTTTTGAGAAATCGTGTTATTGACCCGTTTGTCAGCAATTGAAGAAAATACCTGCATGTACCGAAATTTGAATTCAGAACTTCACATATGTTAGCGTGAGCATCTTGCCATCTGACCCAACTTGCGTTGGTTATTAATCAATTAAATATTAATGAGCCGGTCATTGACGAGACTAACTTGAGCTACCTTCTGAATTAAAAACTCTACTTGTTTACAACTCTACGTGCATTTCTCTTATCTCATGCCCCGTGTTTTTCATGAACAGTGTCGTAAAGAACACTAAAAACTAGTCAGTTAGAAAGAGCCTCTAGGGACTGATTGGGATTAATCGAAAAACAAATATGATTAAATAATTAACGAAAAGTTATATAAGATTAACCAAAAACTTATAATTCTGGATAAATCAGACAAATCTAGAATTTTTGTAACATTAGACACGTGTCTGCTTTAAATATATATATATATATATATATATTACCATTAATTTACTTCTATTGGTGTAGTTTGTGGCTTACCAGAAGTTCGATAACTGCACTTATGAGGTAGATATGATAAGTGGTGAAGTAAGCATCGGACAAGAAGCCTCCGAGGAGGGCAAGAAGAAAAGCTGTTCCCATGAAGTTTGTGACATTGTTAGCAGAATCCGATGGCGCGTAGTGCATGTACTCCGAAAAATACAACACCAAGTTGCTTGCATTTGCCAAAAATGCCAAGTTCTCCAACACCTCCACAACTGCATAGATAAATACACCAATTTAATATCACACATAAAGACCACTGACTTTAGCACCATCATCATGTATGCATCAACATTAATCAACATTAATGTATGTGCAAAAAGTCAACGCTAGCTAGCCATTTCCATTTTCAAAAGAGAGATGGGTCTTCAAGTATCATTGTAACCAGATATACTGAAATTTTAGAGATAATAGTCTGATATATCATTCACTGTTAATTTTATCTGAATTGTTATAGGGTTCAAAGCGCGATGTGATATGTATTGATTTTTATACTAATTTTGTCGTGATCGTCAGTTATATGAGCTAATACTCGACAAAACATAGTTGTCTCGGGTATGATCTTATATATATAGCTGAATAAGAGATAATTCTCTAATGGGTTTTCGATTAATTTATGTGTAAGTGCTTGTAACAAGATATACGAAGGTTTTAACCTTGACAAGTTGATATATCGAGTTCTATGTTATTTCTGTCACGACCCTTTGTTTACGAGAATATTTAGAACGTACCTAATACAAAGACGGCGGGGAGCATGCCGCCGTGGCGGCCCCGGACAGCGGGCCTTCCCCTCCAATCCGCGTAGCCTTCCCATGCTTTCAAATCACCTTCTTCCTGTTTTAGGAAAAATTCATGAAGATGTAGTAAGGGATCATGTCATAAAACTTAAGGTTTAATTTATTTTTTTCTATTAAAAAAAACCCAAATCAGAGAAAAGAGAGAGGAACAAACCATTTTTCTCTCCCTCTAAAACCTTGGATCTTGAGTGAGAGAGAGGAGGAAGGAGAATATATAATTGAGAACAAGTGTGAGCTATGGTGATATATATATATATATATATATACACATACAAGAGGGTGGGGGTGGAGGAGATGGTCCAAGGTGTGGAAAGAGAATGGCCTAAGCTCCTTAGAAAATGACTCATTTTGTCCTATTCTTTATGTTTTAATTTATTTTTATACTTATGATGCTTGCCTCACCCATCTTTTCTTTGAATATATTGAGGCATCAAAAACCTCACACCAATGGGAAAATGGAGAAAATAATTTGAATAGTGGCTCTTGTCTTGTTAGACATATATAAGGTTGATAATTTAAAATTTCAATTGTAATTTACTAGCTCAGTTTTTAAATTTTAACTGAAATTAAGTTAGTGTTTTTAACGGGACACCCCAACAGTTAGAGTCTCACACTTTTTATTTAGAAATTGTGACTCTGAATCTCGTTATTGGGAGCTGGATGAATAGAGTATTTATAGGTATATCAAATAATGTAATTTTTAAAAAAACGGGATGAATAGAATATTTGTGGGTATATCTAATATTGTAATTTAAAGAAAAAAGATAAGGTTAGTGTGTTATTAATAAAAATTGAAATTTATTCTTAACAGATATAGATCCCATAGATTGAACGTACACAAGATGTATTGTGTTTTTACGAACGGTAACTTACATTTCACTAACATACAACAAACTCACAAATATCGCTAATTCACACTAAGACTCAACCCTTTATCCCGAGAGCAGGGAGCGAGTGAGTCCTTAACCAAGCTCACTTGGTTATTTCTTGAATACTTCAATCTCTCCAAACATTTATTTAGCATGATTCATTAGTTTGTTATTTTAAAACGCTTAGTTTATGCATGCAAAGCATAGAATGGTACCATTAAATACATGTGACACCAAACGATATGTATATGAACTTGAAAATTATAGTTTCACCTTTCTGTCACATGTTTTGGTCTACCAAGTTGGTTATAAACGAAAATAAATAAGTATTTCACGTCAATAACAAATTTTGTCATTTTCGTAACCAATTTTATTATATTTAAATCAATTCTTTATAGGCAGCTCATCATTTGGAAAACAATAGATGTCTCATAGCTGGATTATTTTATTTTTCCCACCCAAAATCTAGTGGATAAATAAAGAATTAATCTTATTTCTACCATACACGCGTTGAGACAGGATCCTTCAAAACGGGGACGATTGACTTATCGGAATGGAGCTCACCAGGTGGGTGACGAGATCTCGAGCTGCCTTTTAGCCCATACATTCATAACCGTCGGATCCATCTGAGGGTATTTTTGTCATTTAGACAATAATTATTAGCGGTGAACACGTAAAACTGGGTTGTACATGTCGAATCGAGCTCCACAACTAAAAACTCAAGCTTATAATTAGGTTTGACCATTTCCTTCATATACAACTTTTTGATCTCATCATATTATTTCAATGTGTGACTTTATATTCTCAACACTCCCTCTCACGTGTATTATACACGTGTGCCTTTTATCAATCCACTACCCCTCACGTGGGCCATATTATGACGTGTCCTTTTGCACGCGGGCTTATTTCTCCCTTTACGCGAACCGCAGTATCGGGCTTACAGGGAAGCAGAGTCACATGGAGGCGAGACCCACAAACACAGGCCCAAATCGCCCGCTATGATACCACGTAACGGAAGCACGGTAGGCCTATAACGCCAGGTATATAAACTCGTCTCGATTTTTTAGAGACGATTTGGAGTGTCTGATTTTCAATATATAATAAGAACTAGAATCGATAAATAAGAAAACACATCAAGAGTATCGTAGCTGGTAACAAGTAGTTTATATTGTATCATCAAAAACAAGCTATATCTTCAAAAACTAAACAATGAATGAGATTATATGGAGACCTCCCTTTTCACGCAAATTAGTTGGCTGCAACTAGGATGCTCTCTGCGAGCTTCAAATTATGCTTCGGCCCTTTACTCAGAACATTGTCAAGGCTGATAAATTAGTGTGGGTTCACGACGACAAAGGATACTCTGTCAAAACAATGTACAAACTCGAACAAGCCTCTGTTGGGGATGAAGCACCATGGCCTCAAATCATTTGGCAAGCTCGTGTCCCTCCAAAAATTCAAAAATTTTGTTGGGTGGCGGCTCACGAGACTTTACCAACCATGGATTTCCTGGCAAGTAGAGGGCTCGAAATTTCTTTGGCTCAAAATATGTGTCAAATCTATCACAAAGTATTTCAAACTACCGCACATGTCCTTTTTCACTGTAGATGGGCGCGTCAGGTGTGGGGTTCTTCGTTAACCAAATTCGAGTGCCATTTCGTTTTCCCCAGATCGATAAGAGATTTTCTAGTACTATGGCCTCATGATATCCATGATCGGAGCTCTGCCCGACAATTGAACACTTCTGTAGCATCATTCTCTGGTTTATCTAGCTCGCGCGCAACAACCTTATCTACAACGAAACTCCTCTTAATCCTGACGTCACAATCTTGAAGATCTTCTCACTTGTCGAGGCAATCAATCTATAGTTTGGGTGCTCTGTCTCAATATTTCAATCTATCTTCTCTTTTCTCTAATTTGTATTTGTCTTTCCTTGCCCCTGCTTCCATCTTCGGAGCATGGGCAAGCTCAATAAAAATTTCATCTTCTATGAGCAAAAAAAAAAATCAATGAGATTATAATGTAATAACTACTTCCAACACGATCATGATTAATTTAATTTTAATGGTAATTACAGTTAACTACTCCTAACTAAACATATTTTCCATCTTAGTACATCTAAAGTTTTTTTTTATAATTTAAGAGGTCAGATAAACATAATTAATTATTACTGTTCTACACTCTACAGATTTTTTTTAAATGATGATTTTGTTCCTCCCTCGAATAACAAATTTACTTAAAAGGTTAAGAGCATTTCAGTCTTTTTTAATAAATAAGTTTGAAATTACGTATTTTTCCTCCCTCTTTAATCTCTCTTCCCTCTACCTCTCCCTCTATCTCTCTCTCCCTCGCAGGACTGGTCCCTCGCCATTAGCCGAAAACCTCACATAAGAGAATATAACAAAGATTAGATACAACAACCCACCAATCTTAATCTGATAGGAGCTAAAGTTGGAATAATAAGGGGGGATAGATTACAAAGAGTAGAAACGGTGGTAATTAATTTTGTTTAGATGATCCCTTCAAATTAAAAAAAACTTTAGGCGTATCCAGATGGAAAACACGTTTACTCAGGTATACTAGCTGCAACTACCCCTATTTTCTTATATGATTAGTATAAATAATACTAACTTTCAACAATAATATATACATAGGCACAATCCGGTGAGAATGGTGCAAACCTGTGAAGAGCGCCACGTGGCGCGCGTTGAGTTGGCAAGCGCGAAAAAATATATTTCTTTTAATTTCTCGTTACACCACTCATTCGACAAGGTAACATTTTTCTCTACAAGTTACAGTATTGAACCGATCTCCTTATGAGATCTCTATATTCGTTTTCATAATTCTCACGTCACTTGTGGCTCTCTTCAGCATGCATCTTTCTCTCTCTATACAGTTTATTTTTATTAATTTTATTAGAGGCCAGAAAAAGAGGGTCAATGGTGATGGAGGAGGAAGTGATGATCCACTAAAGTTATGAGTGGTACGGCCACACTTTCATCAACCAAGAACATTGAACTCAAATCAATTTTTTAATTTAAGATTTTTTTGTGAAACTGTTATTTTAATTGGTGCACACCAGCAAGTTTCGAATTTTGATCTTATCATCAAATATTAGCATGTGTGATTAATTAGGTGACTGTTTGAAAGATTTGAATCTATTAATAATTCTCTGAAAACAACCCGTCTACGTTAATTAATTAAAGAAAGCGTATTGATCTTGTTCTGCATGACTAATAAATATTTTTTTTGGTGAAATCATTTTAGGGTTTGTGATTTTCAATCCATAGGTGAAGAAATTGAGTCTCTAATCTATCAAGTCGTATTTACTTAAACATTAAATATAACAAATATCTTATCTTATAGGGATAATTTCATATGACATACCTTGGTTATGTTCGATTATCACATAACATACCCTATAATTTTTCGTATCAAGGTGACTACCTTATCATTTCATTTGTCTCATCGTTACTCATTCCGTCCAATTCCGTTAGTTTTTAACATTTTTGATATGTGCAATTACTTAATCAAGGTGCTGCGGGACTGGTTACCTGCGAGTCCTGGATCACTGGGTCACACATCATGGAGGACCACAGAACCCCAACAGCCCTACACGCAAATCGTCGCTAAAAATGTTGAAATCGCAAACTCACGAAACAAAAACGAGCACCGACGAGAATTCCTCCCTGAGATAAATTAAAGACACTAAAATTCCAAATTATAAACAAAAACATCACCTAATCAAACATACTGACACTCTTTGTCCCACAAGGGACACAATCGCACCCGGTGAGACTAAACTAGCGAGACTGCCCAAACCTACCATGACTCCTCCCCGATCCACTGGCCTATCAACTTCTTCGACATTGGCATTAGCGTGCATTGAAAACAGAACCATATCCAAATCTCCATCGGTTGAGGCAAGAGACGGACACGCCGACACAAAACCATCCCTTAACCACAAGGGTACACCGACACTGCTGATCAGAATCGAAGCCGCCACCAATGCCACAGAAAATGAAAACAGAAAAAACGACGACCGAAGTCAAAATTGTTCGCCACCAACGTAAAATCGATGATGTCAAAACCTCGAAGACACCAACGAAGGTCAGACGACAGACTCATAAGGCGAGCATCGGAGGCTGAGACAGACGGAGAAACAGCCTGTCACCTTATCTCCATTATTCGCTCAAACCGCTGCACACTCCTCAAAATGTGATTTTCAATCATTCACGATAGATATTGAACCTAGTAGATTTATAAATCACTTTACTACCTGTATATAATAATAATCGAGCAGGCTAGAAAATTAAACGACTCGCGTTTCTATTTGTTAAAATATTCTCTGTATGTTTGTATTTGTATAATGTGCAAAACGTTGCAAAGGCAAGTTGTTGCGGTCAAAACTATACGTGATTCACAATTGCTCGTATAATTCGATTTATATCATCAGAATTTTTGTTATGTGGGTTGAATTATGAAGTATAGAATATGCGAGAAGATAAATGTACATCTTTTTATTGCTCCAGTACAATAATGTTATAAAATTCGGATTGGTTTGGACTGGATTCTCTATTAAATCAACTTATGCTAGAGGTACCAAATAAAGTATCTAAAATATATATATCCACCAATTAATGATATGATCTAGATTTGGTTTTGTCCAACAATTAACTGTGTAGGTCGGAATAAAACTCTTAGTATTATGCTATGCTTTTGTTTATCTTTTATCAACAATTTTGTATTAAAATTGAGTTTGATTGTTTTCTAACGGAGCAAGACAACATCAAATTAATAGATCTTAAATTTTTTTAACGATTGTTGTATCATTAACGGGCTCAAGATTTGTTGTTACATTTGTTATTGGCTTTATTTTTAGGCAATACGAGCATCTAGTTAGGAAAGATGTCAATCAGTTAGTTTCAACATCCTGCGCGATATTTGTGAATCGCAGCATTGGAGAGTTTCCTTAATTATGAGACATTGCGATTGAAAAGATTCAGCTGTGTACAAGGCTTTTGGTAAGTCTTGTTTGAGTCATGATTCTGGAAAGCTTCCTGCCGTGATAAGGATTCTGAGAAGATACCGGCGTTAAGGATTTGGGAAACCTAAATCAACTAGGATTATGGTAACCCTAATGCGTTCCGGAATCAAGTTTGCAGCTACTATAAAAGTTTAGGCTCCACCTTTACCAGCTTGTGCGATTCCCTTGTAGTTTCTTCGGTAAATACACAAAACTCTTAGACGTGCAGGACTGGCGGGCTGAGAGGTTGTGTGTTCCCCGAAAGACGATTGTGTATCACTACCAGAATCGAAAGATCAAGTGTGAGGGATTGAGGATTTCATGTGAATGCGTAATTGAAGGTTCACGCACAAGAGTTTAATATCGACTTGTAAACATCCGAGCAGTGCGAGGCTCGTAGAGTGGAATCAAGTTGGAGGCTTGGATTCAGGGGGAGTCTCTGAGATAGATTTGCACTAGGAAGAGTAGCATAAAGTAGTGGTTTGTGTGATAATCACCGATACTTGTATGTTTTGACTAGTTCCATTATAGTGAAATCTTTCCACTGGAAAAGCGCCCCCAGACGTAGGCGAGTTGCACCGAACTGGGTTAACAATCTTGTGTGTCGCTATTTGCTGTTTACTCTTTATAGCGTGTTTGTCTGAATCTGTTTACTGAGAAGTTGTTAAGAACATTGTCTAACATTGTTTTCGACATTGTTCTTGACATCTTGTCTAACTATCATAATTAGAATTTCAATTGGTATCAGAGCAGACACCTACAACTTTAGGTGAGATCTCGAGAGACAAATTTTGATTGAAAAACATGGACAACGCTAGAGAATGAGGATCTGTTAACCGTCCACCGATTCTGGATGGGAGCAACTACAAATATTGGAAAACCCGTATGTGTGCCTTCTTGAAATCCATCGACAACAAGACCTGGAAGGCTGTGATAAATGGCTGGAGCGCCCCGTGCTATCAAGATGCTGAGGGAAATTTCACAAATATCAAACCTGAGTTAGAGTGGACTGACGCTGATGAAGAAGCAGCTCTAGGAAACTCCCGAGCCCTCAATGTAATTTTTAATGGTGTGGACAGAAACGTGTTCATATTGATCAACACCTACACTACTGCCAAAAGAGCATGGGATATTCTGACTATTGCATATGAGGGAACCACAAAGGTACGAGAACAAAAACTTCAGTATGTAACAACGAAGTTTGAGGCACTTGTCATGAAGGAAGACGAAGTTTTGGCTAAATTCAATGTGCAAATTCGAGACCTTGCCAACAAATCTTACTCTTTGGGTGAACCAATGACATATAAGAAACTAGTGAGAAAGACCCTAAGAGCCGTGAGCTCAAGGTTTAAGATGAAGATAACGGCCATTGAAGAGGTTCACGATCTTAAGACCCTTCCCTTTGATGAACTAATGGGATCTCTAATGACGTATGAGTTGTCTCTACCAAGCATTGGACAGAAAAATAAAGGAGTGACCTTCAATAGCTCTATGCCCAAGCATGTTGAGCAAGAACATTCAAATCAGGAAGATGAAATCGACGCTACCATAGCTTTGCTTGCACAGAACTATAACCAGGTTATGAAGCGGTTCAACAGAATGTCTGGGAAAAATGTCACAGCAAATGACTAGAAGAATGTCACACCGGATGTCAAGAACAATGCTCCACAGAAAGCTCAACGAAGTGGAAACTTCGACAGAGACAATAAAGCTGGTTAAGGGAACCGTGACAACAGAAGATTTCAATGCCATGAATGTGAAGGGTTCGGACACTACCAAAAGAAATGTCCTAACTACATAAGAAAACAGAAAAATGGCTATAATGCTACATTGTCTGATGAGGAGTCTGATGATAGTGAAACATAAGAGATAGCAACTTTGTGGCATTCACCGCTTCCACTTCATCCAGCAAGCTCGATCATCCAGATAAAGGTAGTGTCATGACACACATGACTTATCACTAGATGATGAGTGGAACGATGATAAGCTCAACGAAGCTTACTGCATACAGAAAATGGATTGAGGAGTCCCAAATTCTAGACAAGCAAGCTGCTCAGATTATCACCCTTACAAACGACAAGACTAGAATGCTGGAGACTATCATTGAGTTAAAACAAGAAGTCACCCGACTCAATGGAGAAATCGAACAAATGATCAAGTTGGTGAACCTTCGCCAGAATTGAAGACAAGCTAAAAGAGCCCTAGTCGTCATCTCTCTCTCAAAGTTGCGTTTCTTTGATTATTCTATGCACTATCTCATCTCTGTCTATTCTTCTTGGACTAATTTTATGTCCAGTTATATGTATATTAAATTTAGGGTAAATTTCACATGACCCCCCTTAACTATAAGCGTGTCTCACATGCCCCCTCTTAACTACAAAATCAATCTGTGAGGTGCTTTAACTATCCAAAAATCCCACTTTACCTTTTTTTGTTGACTTTTTTCAAAATTCTGTTAAGTTTTTGTGAAATGACGAAAATACCCTTCTATCTAAAAAATTAAAATAAATAAATAAAAATGATTTTGAACTTTTTTTTTCTAATTTTCTCGTTGTTCAAAATTAAGAATAAAATTTTGTTAATATTAAAAAGTTTTTTTACAAAAAAAAGTTTAAAATAAAAAATTACTTTTAAACATCGTTTTTTATTTTTATTAATTTTTATAAATAATTGTTTTTAAATAAAAAATTAATACTAAAATATTATTTTTATTCTTTATTTTGTACAACGAGAAAATAGAAAAAAAGTTCAAAATCATTTTTATTTATTTATTTTCATTTTTCAGATATAAGGGTATTTTCGTCATTTCACAAAAACTTAACATAATTTTGAAAAAAAGTCAACAAAAAAGCTAAAGTGGGATTTTAGGATAGTTAAGGCACCTCACTGATTGATTTTTTAGTTTAGGGGGGGGGGCATGTGAGACACGCTAATAGTTAAGTGGGGTCATGTGAAATTTACCCTTAAATTTATGTTTCATTCTATTGCATGATCGTATTTAATAAAACAAATATTATTTGAAATTGTTTGAATCGTTCAATTTGTTTTCACTATTGTATGTTTGTTCGGTTTACGTTTGTAAAGTAACCCGCATCTAACATGTATGACATTTATCTTAACTGAAGCGTAAATCTTTGATGGATCTTACATTAAAACAAATACATGATTTGATATTCTATCACTTAATAATTTATAAATTAACTTAACGAAAAAGAAATATGATAACTTGATAAATTTGTAAGAAAAGAATATACAAGGTAACTTATACTTAACATAGAGAACGCTAAAGATACAAAACATGAATCTATGTGTAATAAATATTATCAATCAAATGGGTGAATAATTTTTCTCAGTATATAAACTCAAACTATAAAAATTGTAAAAAAAACCATCAAAGAAAGGATACATACATACATACATACATACATACAATCGTTCAATTTGTTTTCACTATTGTATGTTTGTTCGGTTTACGTTTGTAAAGTAACCCGCATCTAACATGTATGACATTTATCTTAACTGAAGCGTAAATCTTTGATGGATCTTACATTAAAACAAATACATGATTTGATATTCTATCACTTAATAATTTATAAATTAACTTAACGAAAAAGAAATATGATAACTTGATAAATTTGTAAGAAAAGAATATACAAGGTAACTTATACTTAACATAGAGAACGCTAAAGGATACAAAACATGAATCTATGTGTAATAAATATTATCAATCAAATGGGTGAATAATTTTTCTCAGTATATAAACTCAAACTATAAAAATTGTAAAAAAAACCATCAAAGAAAGGATACATACATACATACATACATACATACATATATATTCTCTATTTGTGGAAACATCTCTACGCTACCAAAATGAACAATTCCAAGAGAATTTTTGTATTCTTGATAATGATATATATTAATTACTGTACACTACAAGGCATATTCGTGACAGTGAATGGAGCAGAAAGGAATGAAATTAAAACATGTATAAGATATATGACAACAAATTTATAAATCTTCAGGTATTCAAAATTGAATCGCTATAATTATTGAGATAATAAACAAAGTATATGATCTTAATTAATCTATTACTTTGTCTCTATGAAACACGTTATTATTAGAAAATTAAACCATGGACTTCTTCAATTTTCTTAGAATATTCGTGGCATGGAATAGACTTGTGCAAATAATAAAGATTCCCCAAAAAAATGTGAAAAGAATTAATTGTGATTTACATAACATAATATATTCCTCCGGAGGCTTCAAAACAAATTAAAATTTAAACGAAAAAATTCTTTCACTAGTCAACGCTCATGTGAAGAATATAAAAACTTCTTACAAGACTTGAATTTAATGTATTAGAAATTTATAATTTCTTAGAACACACACTAATATTAACTATATTTTACAAACTAATCATAGGCATTTCACATGTTCTTGTAAATTGTAATATATGGCAGTTGGAGACCGACCAAAAAATGGTCAAAGAATTAACTTAATTATCATTCAAATGGGAATTTTATTTAAATATTTTTCCTTGCTCAATAATTAAGTAGGCGAATTAAAAGATCACGGGGTTTCTTCAACCGTATGAGTTGGAGGCCGCGGGGGTCGAGCTGAACAACTTTGGATAAATCATTAGCGAACGGTATTGCGTACTATCTATTACCAAAAATTTTGTGATTTGTTTTGCTCATAATCAAATGGCTCACGAATTGACTATATTTGTTTTAACAAACAGTAGCTGAGATTATGGTGAGGGATATGACCCACCATCTGTACTTTTAACTGCCCAGCTTGATGACGGGTTAGTTACAATTTAATTAATAAAATTCGATTTTTCATTCAAAAAATACTTTATTTACACTATTTTTTATTAAAATTGACGTGTTCGTTGAATTTATAAGATACATATAAATTGAACGACTCGTATTTTGCTTAGTTTGTGATTGGTTGCTAAATTTGCATCTATTAATTAATTCCCAACAATTTTTGACAACCCAATTTATAGAATGGGTAGAATATAATTTATGGAGCAATATTAATTCTTTCAACATATACACAACAATTATACATAATCATGAAATTATTTTGGCATATTCAATTTATATCATAACAAAGTTTTAACACTATATTTAAAGACTTAATAAATGTTATGCTTACTTTTTTATATTATAATATTGTATTATGAAATTAATTGAGACTTGCATTTATTTTAAGGTAAAAACAATTTTTATTGATCAAACATGAACTAACTCGACATCAAGCCGGATTAGCTGAAGCTACAGATGATGAGACAGACTCATCATCATAATCTCAGTCACTATTTGAAAAAACAAATTTGACAAATTCGTGAACCATTTGATTACGAGCAAAATTGATAAAAGCACATGTTCTGATAGTGAATAGTAGTACACAACAACCTTCGCTCATGATTTCTTGAAAGTTGTTCAACTCGATATGTTTAGCATCATGTAGAGTCACGGCCTCCACCTCATACGAATGGAGAAACCCCGTGATCCCGTTGCAAAATGCTTTAATCATGCATCTATGATAAACTCGGAGACCAATCGACTCGAACCAGGTAGCATCGTGCAGAGCCACAGCTTCCACCTCATTCGAGTGGAGAAACCCCGTTATCTTGCCGCAGACCGCTTTAAACCAGCTTCCTCGATCAACCCTGCGATCAATATGAGAATCGCAAATCTTTAAAAATTCAAATCCTCCCGGCCCATTGGGCTATTAACCCATCAACGCTAGAGACCTCCTCATTTCCTTCCAGTACCGATCTCAATGAAACGTCCACCGTGATGTATTGAATTTCGCAACAATAATACCTGCAAAAGTAAGCGCACACGACCTTAACGCCGCCACGATTAAAACAGTTTGTGATTTGATATTGGTTTGGTCAAATTAATAAGCAAAAAGTTCAGGGGAATTTTATGTTGTTATTTTTTAAATTTCGTCACATGGACCGATTGAGTGAGCCCATTATTTTATTGGGTTTTCTTTGACCATTTTAAAACCTTATCAGCAGCCCAATTAAAAACCCATTTCACAAAATACGTGAAGGCTCGGCGCATCTCGAGAAGAATCGTGCGGTCGGATTGAACTCGTTTACATTCACAAAATAAACTTTTAATCGTATTAAGTAAAAAACATATATAATAATCAAGTAAATACTAAACGAGTGTCATCGCAATTGTTGAATTTTAAAATAATAGATTCCGCCCATCTATTAAATAAGTTAAATTCTAAACTCGAGTTCATCGCTCATATAAAATTACAACAAACTTAAGTCAAATATTAACGAAAAAATTTAAACTACTTATTTGTATTTTTATCACATAAGTTAAATATTTCACGAAAAAAGTTAAACTACTTATTTATATTCTTATCACATTTAACACAATGTTTGTCAAGTGCGTGGCCCTAGTTCCTCTAAACCTTTCAACAAATTATTTAAGAATTATTTTATATGTATGTTAGGGAATAGACAAATAGAATATAGTCGTTTCGACTAGGGTGGACGTGGTTTTAGAACCAGATCGATTTTAAACTATATCATATCTCATGGTTCTCAAAAATCGACAGCGACGATTCGAGGTATCAATATGGTCACCCTCATCAACGAAAGCTTTATTTATTGAGTCATTTTTGTGTTTGGCAAGGTGGAAAATAGACGAAAAAAATTATCATTTTTTCAGGGAAAATCGCAACAAGTGCTTTTATTCTACACAATGCTTTAACAACTGCGCAATGCTCTTTGAGTTTTCCTTGATTTTTTATCGGAATTCCTTTTAAATCTTGTGTTTTTTTCATTTCCAGATTGTTTTTCCCCCAAATTGAGCTGCTTCCATTTTCAGGCACAATCCAATTTGTGGGTTTTCCCATTTGTTCTGGTTACATGCAAGTTTAGGAATTTTAAGAAAAGTGGGCATGCCCATTTGGGGTATTTACGGGTTGTGTTCCTAATCTAGCAACTTTACACTAGTTCATGTGTTGAACATATTTAAGTTTGGATTTTTGTAACTGTTTGGTTGGTATCATAATTGATTATTCAGTTTGGGGTTATGGGTTTTACGTGATGAAGCAATTACATAATTGTTGATTACTCATTTAGTTTTAGTGACTTAATGTTCTGATAAGTTTTCGTATGTTTATGTTCGAGTTAATTGCACATGGTGTATTTTAGTTTGAGAAGAAAGTTCACGAGGGAATGAGAGATACTCTCGTGAAGAGCACTGTGTAATTGTGAGAGAGGGAATTGCAAATTTTTGAAAATTTAATTGTTTGTTTAGGGCATTTTGGACTTTTCGCCACCAACTTAACACCGTTAGGCTTAAGTGACACGTTAGGCAACTTCAGGGGGTTTGTCAGTTTCATCTCCTGAAGTAGTTAAGTTTGTATAGTACAAGGTAGTCAAGTGAAATTTCCCCGTTTTAAATCACGTAAAAATACAAACCGGTCGGTTCTTACCTGTTAATCGTTATTTTTTACTTATGCAAACTGAAATCTGATCAAAATTGAGTGGTTCTCTCGAATTGAGAACCAAAAACTAAACAAATTATAACCGTGTTTATGGTTTTTCAATTTTGGGCCCGGTTCCAAGTTTAAAACGCCCGCTCCAAATTCGACCCTCACCCAACCATCACAAAGGATCTGAAACCCAACTCGACCTCAATCGAATTAAAAAAATAACAAGTACTTACCCTATTCGAATCATTTTATTGTTACATGTGAATGCTCCAAGTTTAGTGTCTCCAACAAACATGGTATATATAATTAACAGACAGTCCATGTGGGAGGCAAGAGAAGGACAATATAAGCTAATAAGTTCTTGGCTCAGTGGCCGAGCCATGCATGTTACGTTGCGTTACACACATATATTATTCTTTGTGAGCCAAAAAAACAAGAATTATAGCTTCTCCATTTTTGAGCCAATGAGTGTGTCTCTTTTGCACTCACCATTCATAAATGCCATATTTTTGGCCACAAATGACATGTAAAGTTTGATTCCATGAAACCCACTACACAAGACTTTTCCAAGATATTCATATTGTCTTCTTTTTTTTGTGTGGGTTCGCATTAACATTACCAGCTGGAAGAACAAGAACATGGTACAAAAAATCAGCACTTAATTAGCCTTTCCAATATTGAAAAATGTGAGTAAGGTGGTTTCGTTGAGAGCGTTTTAATGTAATGCTTGGACTTCAGTGATATGGTGTAATAGTTAGACTGTGTTTCATGCTTTGAGTATTAAACTTATGATTCTTAAGATATTCAGAAATTCAGCAGATTTGAACACATGTTCGTCGTGACTTAAGTCTAAACATTTATCCAGTTTGTCAAGAAAACGTTGATGTATATATATGTAATCTATATTTTAACTGTCTGTTAATTTGTAATCAACTTATGTTCGACTTTACATTCACACGTAGATGCCTAATAATCTCCTATCGACATTTAGCCTCATTACATTGGTTATTACCCTCCTGATTTTAAACTTTTACATATTTTACTCAATTTCTTACAAGTCCATTTCTTTTTATTCAGGCCCGCCACTTTGAGTGAATGTGATTATGATTTCATATGTTCCCCTTCTTAGAAGGTTTGTCCAGACTTCGGCATACCCACTTCTTTTTATCTGAACCCATCAACGTGGTCATGGTGTTAGATACTATCGATTCTTAGAGACTTACTTTGACCCTCACGAACACGCTTCTTCATATTTAGGTTTTGTAGTATTGTAATAACATTAGGCGCTAGTCGGACAGAGACAGTCTTATGGAGACTAATAAAAAATTAGTCGAGAATTAATCAAATTAAAAAATCAACTGAGAATTAAAGATGATTAACTAGAGTATAATTGAACACGGCATAAATTTCCACACCACTGTTAATGGATTCAATCACTTTTTCATGTGTTATCAACTTTAGAAGATTATCACGACGGAGTCCGCATTTTTGTATCATTTATAGAGAGATCGAGTCTAATTACTTAAAAGTAACACCAAAAAAAATACATGTACACATTACATAAAAGTCAAATTAATTGAATATCTTAATGCTTGTACTTAATTTTATAAGTGAACCGATAAGAGGATTTGGAGCATCACAATTTTGTGTTTCTTCACTATCATAGGGTAGGTATTTTGAAAGCCGCAAATTATAAATATATATTAACCAAATTAACCCTACTTTTTCACGTTTTGGAAATTAGTAAGGATTTGCCAATTATTTTTCGCTTGTTGTCGTTTTCATGGAACATGATGCTTACAATACAACCAACATTTTAAACATGTTTTGATTAGGCATTAATCAATTGTTGTGTCATATTAATTATAGAACAAAGTTAAGTGTAATTGTTGAGGTTGACGTATACCAACAATGTTTAACCATTCGATCATTGATCCTTGACAATCTTTTTTTCATTAATATTTACTATTATAATGCGAGCGTTTATTAGGATCTTCTACTTTCATTTTCTTATGTATAAATTGTTGTTACGTTTAGTGTTGTCGTTATTTTTTAGTACATGAAAAGGTGCCAGACAACATGTTACAGACTTTTGAAATGCCATCGTACACTTAATTTTAAGAAATTTCGATCATTCCTGTCTGTTTCTTAAGAAACGTGTCTGAAAGGAATTCGAGTATGTATGGGGTTAAGGAAACCTCCAGGTATGCTGAAAACGCGTCAACGAGATTCCTTTATTGTGACGACAATATTTTCTTCCCGAGAAAAATGCGGCATAGGAATAATTTCCTATTTAGAGTCGATCTCCTTGTAGGGTTACGAAAACCCTTAAGACTTGTGTAACTGTTATAAAAGTCGAGACTTCCCCTTAGCAGTTCGGACGTTCTTTTGTGTAAAATATTGAGGGCTCTTAAGCGTGTTATGAGGTTGTATGATTTGTTAAGAACGGTGTGATTCGACAAACATCATTCGAGTAGATTGAGTGTTTCATCGATTAGAATATTGTGCGTTGCGTGATTGAAGATTCACGAAAACTGTTGAAGATTGACTCGATTCATTAAATAATAAATGCGAACTTGAGATTGACTCGATTTGATTTGGCTCGTCTAGTTCTATCATAAATATTCATTAAAATTTTAAAAATACATTAATATATACACATATCATTAACTAAATATTAAATGAGCCGACTCGCGAGTCTATCGAGCAATAAAAGGTTAGGCTCGAGCTCCGCTCGTTAATTAAACGAGCCAAATCTTGAGCTCGAGTTTGAATCAAGTTCAATTATAACGAACGTGAACCGAATATTTAACGGGCCGAGCTCGAACGGCTCGTTAAAAAGCTCGGCTCGGTTTACGGAGGTTAATATTTAAGAGAGTGGCGGTAATAAAAAATGCGGCTGGTCGGATAGAAGCAACGAGGAACCGGAGGAGGTGGGGGTGGGCCCGAACGCGGACAAACAAGAAATGGTGGGCCAGGGCCTGGAGGCGAAAAGGACAGGTGAGGCCCAATGGGCCCAATAGGCACATAGGGACGTGTGACTCATCACCCCTCCCCCTAAATTCCGAGACTCTCTATCTGATCGCGACTGATTCGACCCTTTTCCTTTTTTGTTTTTTCCTACTTTTGCGATTTACCACATTGCCCCTCATTCTTTTCGTAATTTCGCTATTGCATTTTATCATCAGTGAATGTTTAAAAACGATTAAAACCAGTGTTATGAATATTGGATCGCGGGGATACATCGGTCAAATGAAAAAAATGGAGATTTAACAAACTCGAGGAGATCGCGGGAAGATCGCATTTTGTAATAAATAAATATTCATATTTATTATTTATTAAAAACAAAATGAATGATATTTAATCATTTTTAAATGCATTGGACCGGAATCATAATCTAAATGAATGATATTTAGTTTATGATTTATATGGAAAATGAATGATATTTATTATTTATAATTTATAACATAAATGTCAAACCATATCAAGTGGGTTGGAACAAAACCGATCGAATTAGACCAAAATTAATTAAATTAGATAGGAATTAATTGGTTTAAATCGAAATTAATTGATTTAAATCGAATTAGACCTGAAATAATTGATTTAAATCAAATTAGACCGGAACTAATTGATTTGAACCGGAAATAATTTGAAATTATTCGGTTTGATCATAGTTGACCAGTATTTGGGGCGATTTTTGTCGTATCGTTGCGGATATATTAAAATTTTCACGAATTCGCCACGATTTCACCCCAATCTACCTATATTCATAATACTGATTAAAACTAATAAGAAATTAATGTATATCAATTTTGTCTTAACGTTTTGACTTTTGTACTTTCATTGGTTTGACAAATGAAGGCCATTAACTTCCAAGTGTGTTTGCTTTTGTTGACTTAGTGATGATATATAGTTGTTTCTCGAAAATGTTTGCGTGTTAATGTTGTGAAATTAATCAGTTTACGACTTGTAATCGAATAAACAATTAATAATTATAAATATAGGTATTCAAGGGAATGCCCCAAAAATTTGAGATTCACAGTTTTTTGTTGAGTTATGTTGTAAGTTCGAACTCTTGACAGAATGAAGAGGGTTTATGATTAGATTAAGATCATAATGCAATTTAAAAAGAATACAAATATAAAATTTATATTATATTAAAATTTGATACAACTTGAAATTATTATTACTTAGTAGCACATTCAATTGATTTCTTATTTTTGAAGGATGTCTTGTAAACTATTATAATGACTTATTGAAGCTTGAAAATTGGGACGATTAATCAATTAACCAATAAATTCAGATTCATTTCCCTTGTAAACATTATATATGCATCATTATTAAGAACTTGAGTTCAATTTTGTTAGGTCAACTATAAAAAATTAATCAAAATTTAAGTTGATAGTACACTATCATCACAATTCCTAAATCCATAAATTGTCAAAAGTATACATTATTTCAATGAAATAATTTATATTGGTTTCAACGAAATTGAGAGTACATGATACATGTTATGGCATCATAATTCCGGGTTTGGTGACTAAAACTCTCACTTTAGAGTGATGGACTTTTGGGTCGACATATTGATCAATTCATGATGTAATTTCCTGAATTATCGACGACTTTCTCTATATCTGGTTGAAGATCGAGACCCCCATGAACACCAGTGGTAATATGGATCAAGGTTTGAAATATAAGTAACGAATAAAGCTTGAAGATGAAAGGATAACACAATGAGTTAAAGAAAACAATTCACGTGACAAAAAATGACAACGTTTAGTTAGTTTTGTACTATTGTAAAAGAAAACAATCTATTTGAGTAATCACGTGTAATAACTTAAAGAATTAACAGATGTATATTTGTGACCGAAAGTAAAGAGGTAATATCTGTAATTTATCATTTCATTAATTTTTCTGTAAAAGAAAGAGTCACATGATAATTACAAGGGATAATGACACTTTATCACACCTAATTATAGCGAAATGACACTTTCATACGCTAACTATTTTTCTCTTTTTTTTAGTAAATTGACAATTTTTTTTGTGATAACCTACCTTTATAATGGCTAATATACCTAAAATACCACTAGTTCAATTGAAAAAATAGACTTGAACTGATAGTGAAATCAAGTTGGTTCAAATTAGGCCGATTCAAATCACAGTCATTGATCTAACCAGGGATATTTTAGGTATAAAAGTGTCATTTCGCTATAGTTAGGTGTAACAAAGTGTCATTATTCCTAATTACAGTAAGTACTTCATGACAATCACAACCCAACTTGGTGATCAAGAGTCCTCTAATCCAAAAGCATCATATATCATTTGCAATCTAGTGCCTTATGTGACCTCATTGGCACATTCATGCACTTAATTTATGTCATTAGCTTTGCCTTTTGAGCTCAATTTAGATGAGTAACCACCACCTTTCATTGAGCCCATGATGTGCCCCCTCTATCACAACAAGACCTAGAGAGGTCCTAACCCTAGTTTTGTAGCCTTTTAGGTGTGTAGACACCCACAAAACCATAGCTCATATATGATACTTAAAAATACAGATTAAAGTTGAAACCAAAAAAAAAACAAATTAAAAAGCTTAAAATTATCATTTTAACGTACAGATGATTTAAATAAATGTTCATCCACCAATTATCAAGAATGTCACTATTAAAGTTCTAATTGATTGAGTTGGTGTTTAGTAATAATATATTTAGAGTCTTTATTATATCAAATCTATGCAAGGATCAATGGTCTTCTTTAATCCACATGTCAACATTTGTTATATACACAATTAGTGTAGTATATAGAAGTGCGACAATCACATTCTAAACGAGGTTCACACATAGAAATCTATTCATATATGATAATTATTCATTCTAAATATGAACAGGATTTAACACTTTTTTTTATCAATAATAGAGTAAAGAGTAACTAACGACGTCGTACTTATGAAGACCCACACTGACACAGTGGCCCAGAGTGTACTCGGTTGTGACCTCGGCCACAATTCAAGTGTGAATGAGTGCTTCGTAGGGCGGAAAGGGGTTGGGGTAGTAATTAGGTGGGTGGGTTCGGGTTTGGGTAGATAGATAGTAAAAAAAAACGACATCATATTTATTATATACAGTCTATTTTACCTCACCTACAACTTTTGGTACTATATATGTTGAAATTAATTAATTTTTATAAAATGACAAACAAATAATTTATAATGAATTTTGAGATTCGACTCTGAGATAGTTAAATTCGAGATATATTACTCTTCAGGTTCATGAATTTTAATTTGATTTTAAACATCTAAAATACCAAGGGTGAGCAACTCATGACTAGAATTGGATTCGACTTATCGAGTTATACCGCTCTAAACACCATAGTTTCGACCTATAGTTTTGTGAGTTGGTCTCAGACTTATTAATGACAACTCGGAGGGATTCGAGCTATTCATACAAAAAATCACGTGTATTGGATGACCCGTAATCGTTAAATGGTACACGTGCTTTCATCTCCACATCTATCTCATTTTTATATGATACTTAACATTAATTTCTAGTATGTAATGTAATTAAATTTTAAAATAAATTGTAATTCTCTTTTTTATTTAGTCTGAATGAAATTATACATGTTGGGTTATCTTCATCGATGTGTAACAATATAGTATAATATGAGTGCAATTTAAAAAGTCAAAAATCTGAGAAACAATGTAGTAAAAATTGATAGGCGCTGAAATTCAGAAATGGTTTTCTAGAAACTGATCGGAGATCAATTTGAAATTAATCGAGAATTATAGAGAATTAATCGAAGACTGCTAGGGAGATGTATCAGAGACTAGTCAGACACGTTAGAGATTTTTTCAACATTGCCGATAGATCACTGTAACAAAATCGAAACTCATACAGTCAGCTGCGTCATTTTCATATTTACTAAATTCGGATCTAGTTGTTATATAACGAGGGAATAATGACATTTTGTTACACGTAACTATAGCGAAATGACATTTTCATACCCTAACTATTTTCTCTTTTTTTTAATACCCTGACAATTTTTTTGTGACAACCTATCTCTAAAATGCCTAATATACCTAAAATACCCCCGGTTTAATTGAAATTTTTTTTTGAACTAGTAGTAAAATCAAATTGGCCCGGTTCAAATCAGATTTATCGATCTCACCAGGGATATTTTAGGTAGATTAAGCATTTTAGATGTAGTTTATCACAAAAAATTTATCAAAGTACTAAAAAAAGAAAAAGTTAATATATGAAAATGTCATTTTCCAATAGTTAGGTATACCAAAGTGTCATTAATTCTATAATGAAAACAGACCACTTCGAGTCCCATTCTCAGAACTAATAATACCATATAAAATAAAAAAAGGAATATTAATTTGAAGCTTTTCAAACACAGGGACACAATGGTAATTTCACAAACCCATCTTCTCCACCTCCACCCTTGGAGAAAAGCCAGTCCTCCCTGAGCTCCTTATAACACCCATCAATCCATTCATGCCAGTGAAGAATCTCTCTCTTTCTCTCCCTCAAATTGCCACCAAATTACTCTCTCTCTCTCTCTGACACACACCACAAGTTCCCAAAACTCCAATCTTTCATAAAAAAAGAACAGAGCAAGCTCTGAATGATGGGTGTGGGCTCTCTTTACTCTCAGTCCTTCCACATTACCATAATCCTCGTCACCAGTTTCTTCCGCCACAAGCAATAGATCCCAAAACCTCCCCAACAAATATGACCGTTTGAGCTTCTGCAAATTTTCAAAATCCCCCAAAACCTCCACAACCTCAAAAAACACAAGATCAAAACCCATGACTGGTTCGAAATTTTCAAACATGACCCTTCTCCTCCCAAACGACCAGATCCATCGTACCTCGGACGTCCTCGACTCTCTCTGGCTCCCGACCTCCTCTTCACACTTCAACGGTCAGATTTCGATTTTCCCCTGTTCCGTGCCCGTCAAGCAAACCCTTTTATTCGATTATATGTTGAGATTGATTTTTGTGGGTCGGTCCAATTTCAGGTTCGAGCTCCATGGTGAGCTTCGAGAAGGCGAGTGGAGCTGAGATGGGTCAGTTTTTCGACGACGACGAGTGCGACGGGTCGTTGCTCCGGCCGGGGAAGAAGCGTCGGCTCTCCGGCGAGCAGGTTCAGTTTCTGGAGAAGAGCTTCGACGTGGACAACAAGCTCGAGCCGGAGAGGAAGGTGCAGATTGCTAAGGAGCTGGGTCTGCAACCCAGGCAGGTGGCGATTTGGTTCCAGAACAGGAAGGCTCGGTACAAGTCGAAGCAGCTCGAGAAGGACTATGATGTTTTGAGATCGAGCTTCGATAAGATGCAATCTGATTTCGATGATCTGGTCAAGGAGAAGGAGATTTTGGAACAACAGGTAATTGGGTACAAAACCCATGTTTTGGTTTTTGGATTGGTCTTTGTTTCGAGTCAAAGTTTCGATTTTTATTTTCTTGATTTCCCCGCTAAATTTTTTTCGTAATTTTACAGTGAATTTAGTGATCTCGTCTCTAACTCATCAAATTAAAATACCGAGTCTCAATCAAATTTGTAGAATTTTGAGACCTTTTAAGATCAGCAACACGGAAATTCAGGACAAATTTGATAATCTCGTCTCCTATTGTTAGATCGGGTTATTGAGTCGTCTTTATTTATTTATTTTTCCATTTTCCATCCTTTTAACGTTAAAGTTTTGATTTTTATTTTCACCGTTTTACAGGTTATGTTCTTGAAGGAGAAACTGCTCAAAAGGGGCAATCCAGAAACCGGCCTATTCACGGCTCAAGAGCTTCAATTACTACACGAACACGTTCCCAAGACTCTGTCCGAAAATGGGTCCGACCCCGACTCTGTTGTTGCTCCGACAATGTTGGTCTGTAAACAAGAAGACGCGAGCTCCGCGAAGAGCGATGTTCTTGATTCGGACAGCGCGCATTACACTCCACACTCCAACTCGTTGCTCGAGCCCACCACGGCCGATTCGTCCAACGTTTTCGAGTCCGACGAGGACGACGACAACTTCACCAGAAGCTTCCTGCCGGCGGCGCCGCCGGTGCCCTCGTACCTGTCGAAGCTCGAAGACGGCCTGTTCCAGCACTCGAATGGTGGATCTGCCACTTCTTGCAATTTTGGGTTCCAAAATGAAGATCATGAGCTGTTTTGTTTCTGGCCTTGATTTGAAGATTTCAAGATATATGATCTTTATGTGACCTGAATTTTGATATCACGTTGTCTTTGTACTACATATTCATGTGTGAGAATGTGGAAAAGAATGTAACACTAGGTTGTGATGATCTCAATCTTGTATGTAATTATGGATCATGCATAGAGCAATAAATGTTTAAAACTAAGCTCTACAATATTTTAGGTTTACAATATAGTGTAACTCACTATTGAAGTATCATATTTCATATATTGATGATCTACCTTGTTTTAACATGACACTTTCACACATTTTCTCTAGTGAATGTCAGATTAAAATTATATTTACATTTTATAATAAGAAAGATAAGTGCCAAAAACAAACACAAAATAAAAATAAAAACAATCATGTGAGTCATTCACTATTTGTTAAATACGGCCTCAATTATGGTATTCGTAGTCTGGTCATTCAAATTGTTTGGGTGAAAATATGAATCGAATTTAATTAGGTGATCGATTCTCAATATTTGAAAACTATATATGGGACAGACACAAGGAAATCGGGTTAGTTTATAACCACCACATATTTGGGTCGTTCTTCGATTAGAACTGAATCAGATTGTAATGTGACCGAACCTCATTTTAAGCCTAATTATATGCTAAATTAAACATTTAAAATTTATCTTTGAACTAATTATGCACTTCATTCACTTGATTCCAGTTATCCATTTCATGTTCCTTTATTTTTATTTAAATTGAACATTATAAATTGAATAATTCAAAATTTCATGAATATTAAGTTATACACTATAAGTTAGAAATGGACAACTCGAGATAGAATAACATAAGCATAGACTTCCAAATGTGTCATAGATGTCCAAATATATTTATTTACAGGGTACTTTAATAATACCATTAGGCTTATGATAAATGAGAAGTAGAAACAACTGGCCTTACTATGGGCAGTTTGAGATAATCTATGTCCTTAAAATTTTAAGTTATGAACAAAAGTTTAGGGCACTCACAGCAACATGAAGAAGATAGTAAAAGTTGCCTCAATTGTATAAGCTCTTTTGAGTAAAACCCCAAAACTCTCCATTTCTTGTACACAAAAGTATGAGAAAAGAGAGTTTATTGAAGTCAAATATTTGGGATAGATAGTCATAAATTGGCATAGACGACTTTGAGCTTTTCCATTTCGTCAAGTCGCTGACAGCTTCCACATTTTGAATATTTTGATGGCTCAATTCTATACTCTAATTCATAAATCAACCAATCAGGGTTTGAAACCGTATGAGAAAGTTTCTTCCCCTTTTTTCTCGGAAAATATTTGTTTGGTTCTCGAGAATCTGGTTTTATGTGGATATCTTTCAATTTTTAATTCGATTTGGTGGATTCTGTGATGGATATGCATCATACTAGCCCCTGGTTTAGTCCAAGCTTTCTCATTTCAAATTAAAATTATATTTTATTAAAATGTAAATAAATTTTTTTTGGCCAACAAAATAATAATAAATTTTTTATTTATGCAGTAGTTTGTCATTCTCTGATTATTAAGATTTTTTACTTTTTTTTTTAGAAAAAACCGAATTTATTGTTTAAAATTAAAACGGTGTAAAATCGAACGACTGAAGTTACAGTTGGTGGGACATACCCCCACCATAATCTCAACTACTGTTAATTAAAACAAATTTCGTTAATTCATAACTTATTTGATACCGAGCAAAAGAAAGACGAACACATATTCTGATAGTGAATAATAGGCAACACCTTCGTTAACAAAATATTGTTAACTTAATAACAAATTTATATATTTTAATTATCTGATTATTAAGACTTTCTACCTATAGTTTGAGTCTTCAGTCTTACAAACTATTAAACAATTAATAAATTTGGTATTTCAGTAATTTAAAAATGATTAATTAATAAAATAAATTTATCAGGGTTCGAGTGGTTGGGGCATTTGAATTCATGATGTGTACTCTTGGAATTCAATACTCAAATATCAATTTAAATATACAAAACTATTTTCCTCATCACCCTAAAACATAAATTTTTATTCATATTTATTATTAAATTCGTATATAGTAATATAAATTTCCAATCCATGGACTGTTGAAAGTTGAAACTCAAAAAATATAAAAATGAGCCTGAAAGACAGAGAGATATGATCTCCGGTTCCTTTCCCAAAACAGAGGACGAGGCACGATCACGTGTACGGCCGAGATCTGGAGAGGGCCGAGATCTGCCAACCACGTGTCGTGCGCGGGGCCCACCCAGAAAGTCGCCACGCAAACCGAGGAGGCGTAGACCACCGGATCTTTCCGGCGTGGGGCCCGCGGACAGGGGGTAACGTGGCAGCAAGCGCGTGGAGGGGCTTGAAAGCTCCATCGTGCGGTGGGGTCCGCGGCTGCAGGATAAGAGTGCGATGGGGCGTGATGCAGAGGAGCTGGGCCCGAGTGGGGTGGGGTGGGGGGGCTTTGGTGGTGACAGCGAGGATGTGTCGGGTTCGTCCACGTCACACGTGTTTGGGTCTCGCTCCGTGGGGCCCGATGTCCACGTGCGCGCCGCGTGTTTCTGTCGGAGAGAGACAGTCGATCGACCACACCCAGTTCGTGAAGTACTGTTCGAGAACGAGTGGTCGTTTTTTCTTCTGCAGAGTGGGTAGGGTATTGGGCCTACGAGTAGGCCCAGTAATAAAAATACTGAATTAAAAACTAGCTTATAGTGGATTATTTTTTATTTTTTCTTACAAGTAACTAGCTCCCAAAATTATCGACTACTGCTGGTATAGTTTGTAAAAATGGCGAGAGAATTTTCAGTGCTCTTTGGTCATAACTTGATTGGGCTTCGACTTAAGATGTTTCATTTTAAGCCCAACTGCTAAATAATGGGCCGCTTAATTAATCTCACACTGGATGAGGTGGTGCAGGGCCGGCCCAATCATTTTTCAGGTCTAGAGCAAAAGTTGTTAACAAGATTTTTTTTTCAAACTAACATTAATTTGAGCATTTATTTTTAAATTTTGCAAAAATTTGAGGCAATTTTAATTATATTTGAGGCTTTTTTCAATTGTATTAACTATCTATTTTTAGATGAGTCTAAAGCAAATGCTTTACTTGCTTTAAGGATAAGCCAACCCTAGGGTGAGGCGTGGTGGGTTCAAACTCCGTTGGAAAGGAGATGAAAGCTTTTTTGGGTATATAGAAAAATAACGTAATTATAAAAGAATAGGTAATATGGACAACTACATATTTTAAATATGACAAATATTTGATGTCCATATTTAATTAGAGCAAATATAAACTCACAAAATTCGCCTCGAACCAATCTCAAATGTGGGATCTATAGGCTTGGACTATCATATTTAGGACGGTCAAAGCCATTGGGTCGATTAGCTCAATTGGAATAACAAATCATTATAGAGAGGCAAAAATATCTTGACTTGACAAGGTATACCTAGTCCGATCATAGCCAGACGGATTAGAAATTCCTACCCCAAATCAGGCATGTTGTCGTCCCTGTAAGGAGACAAAATATCTTGAATTCGACGAGGACCCAATACATCTGATCCGGCCAGGAAATTATCACAATATCCGTCTGAATCTGGCCCGTTGCCATCCCTACTCCAAAGGTCCTATTGATAAAACAACTAATTTAGCAAAAGTTACAATTTGATTCACTAAGCAGTCTTCCTCACAACCCCTTTTCTCATATCCACTCATTCAAGATCCAGTGACAATCTCTAGTCCAATATTGAACTGCAGAGACATAGGATAGGTGCTTTAAGACAACATATGTATTCACAAAGCTTCATTGTCATGCAACAACAGCTTACACATGATCATTTGATTCATTTCTCAACCTCATCATTACTAGGATTAAGAATCATACAACCTTTTTGCCATATCAGAGTCTTAGGTTCACATTATATATGCACCCTTACATATATAACTTATCCTCTTAACAATATGCTGAAAAAATGACACATGATCTAAACAAAATTTGTACCTCGTCGCGCCTTAACTTGGAAATGACGATTCTTGAAAATCACTTCTGAGTCGTTTCCAATCTGCAATTTTACTACGCTACAGTGACTAGATTCGCCTGATATCAATCTGACGAGCTCAGAGACTTCTTTACACTTCGGAGGATGCTCCACATGAACGACGAAACAAAAAATAGGGCGATACCGGTGACAACGGCGTATTTGAGGCCGAGATTGACCAGCAAGTTGACCAAAAGGCCGGCCAGCACAACCCCGAAGAAATTTGCAGAGAATGCAGGCCAGAACGGCATGTCGAGAATAGAGGCTATGATGGCGCCGGTCCACGCTCCTGTTCCAGGAAAAGGAACCGCCACAAAGAGCATGAGACCAAGCCACTGGAACTCTTCCACGGGGCCCGCTTTCGCTTTAGCCCTCTCGAACAGCACTTCGAGGACTTGAGATGCTGACTGGTTCTTCCCGGCGAGGAACGTCGCGAGTTTTTTCAAGTAGAGTATGATGAAGGGCACGGGAACCATGTTCCTGCAACCACATCCCCCAAATTTCCATATGTCAAACATTTTAGCGACAGACATCAAAATCTAAACAACCCTCTGATAAACATAATAAAAAATATCATAAAAAACTCAATCAACCATTTTCAAGGAAGCGTGAACAAAGCAATATTATATCACTGAAAGTGCCTACATATGCGGTAATTAAAAAAGAAATTCCAGTAAAATTAAGCAGGAGCAAAGCGATATTAGCATCGAAAGCTAAATAACCCTTCTCTAAATATAATTCATAGATCATTCATAATCACCAATTAATCATTGTCCAAAAAACTACCAATCTTGAATTACTAGAGCATGATTCAATCAACCATGTTTGAGGTGAGTAAACTGATATTAGCTCAATAGATCACTGAAAGTGCCTATGTTTATACAATCACTGAAATAGGGATTCTAATAAAATTAAGCATATTAGAATAAAAAATCTAAATAACTCTTCTGTAACTACAATCACTAATCATTCACAGTCCAAAATAAATTCCACTCCTAAATTACTAGAACAAAACTCAACCTGACAGGTTCAATGAAGCATATGAGTAAATCGATATTAGCTCCATAGATCACTAAAAGTGCCTATATCTATATAAAATCGTTGAAGTCAGGAATTCTAACAAAATCAACCATTAGTTTTCAGAACAAACACCAAAACCTAAATGTTCCTGCAATAACATCCCCAAAATTCCTCACTCAATCCATTTCAACAGCAAACATCAAAAATCTAAATAACCCTCCTCTAAACACAATCACTAATCACTCACAACATCCCAAAAAAATTCACTCTAAATCCCTAGAACATAACTCAACCAACATGTTTAAAGAAGCATGATCACTGAAAGTGTCTATGTCCAAACACAATCATTGAAATCGGGAATTCTAATAAAATCAACCATTAGTTCTTTGAACAAACACCAAAAGCTAAATGTTCCTGCAATCACATCCCCATAATTCCTCAATGTCAATCCATTTCAACAACAAACATAAAAAAATCTAAATAACCCTTCTCTAAACACAATCACAAATCACTCACATCCCCAAAAAAGCTTTCACGATTGAATCGCTAGAACATAACTCAATCAACATGTTCAAGGAAGCATGATCACTAAAAGTGCCTATGTCTTTACACAATCATTGAAATCAGGAATTCTAATAAAATCAACCATTAGTTCTTTCAACAAACGCCTCAAGCTAAACGTCGCACCAATGTCAATCAACTTAAACCACAAACATCAGAAATCTAAATAACCATTCTCTAAACACATCCAATTTCGAGGAACTTAAGCAGCCAATTCCAAGGAAGCGTGATCAAAACAATGTCAGCTCAAAAGATCACTGAACTCAATACCCATGTCTATCCCCAACAAAACTAACAATCAGTTCTTCGAGCAAAACCCAAAACTTAGACTCACCCAAGAACAGCCAAGACAGTGAGCACCACAGGCTTGAGCTGCATCCAGTAACCAACAGGAATGGCCCCACGAAGCTCAATCACAGGAAGCGTAGCGAGCGCGAAAACCACAGCCTCGTCGGGCCAACCGGAGCTCCGGAGAGCGCTCGCGACCCTGAGGCCAAAGCTCGAAGCTTTAATGGAGTCAGAAGCAGCTTTCGCATCCCCAGAAGCCGCAAACCAGGCAAGCGACAGAGAAGCCCAAACCAAAACCCAGAACGCGAACTTCACCGGCCGTATCGGCGGCGCAATCTCGGGCTCGTCCTCGGAGACGTCGAACAACCCATCTGGAGAAACATCGGAAACAGCTAAGGATTGGGGAAATCTTGAAGACCCATTTGAGGACCTCTTGAATAGAGGTTTTGGGTTCTGGGCATTGAGGAAATGAGCTTGTTTCGACGAGGTTTTGAGGTGGGTCTTCGAGAAAGTGACTCTCGATGATGTCAATTGTGATGTTGAGACTAATACAGAGGCATAAGCCATTGGACCCAGTCGGAGAAGAAGATGAAGAATCAAAAGAGGGTCGTAATCGTAAATTGAGATTCAGCGGAGCAATTCTCAGCTTAGCTCCATTTCTTCTGGTTCGTAGTGCCTTCAAATTTGGGGCTTTTTCGCTTTTAGGTGTATTCGGAATCGCACGTGTGGTTTTTAATTGAGGATCAAAAATCAGTGTTACGAGAGAAATCGGAAAAAATGATAAAACTTAGGTGGGTAAGATTTAAACATATGATTTTTTTAAAATATTTTCCAAAATATTTTTTATTAAATTATTTAGTTTGGAACTTTGAAGGGACCAATTAAAGCTTTACACTTGAGCCTACAGTTCTCAAAACATTATAATCAATGTTATAAGAATTCTTGGTTGGTTCTATGTAATTTTCGATTAATTTTTTAATTCAATTTATTATCTGATTAATTATCAATTATTCATTGGAATTTGGAAGTCCCTCTCCAAGTCCAACCTATGTAAGTCTGTAATTGATTTTACAACTCTGAATGAACACCAAAATACAGTTCTGTTCCATCAAACTTGCAAAAATATAGGACAGTGACTTAAAGGTGCAATAACAGTGCTGCTCATAGTGCAGATTGCTAGCAAAACCACAGTAACTACACAAGGAAAGAAGAATTAGATTGAATGCTTAAAAAATTTCACATCAATTGATAGAATCTGAAAATTTTACAACCTAAGCTGTTTACAAGGAAAAACAAAACAATCTCCTACACAGTTTGTGGCCTTCACAGACCTAGTCCATGGGTCAATGTTAATTCTGTATTCCTTCCTGGAAGCTTCGGGACGGTCATTTTCGACTAAAATGAGATCTCGTCGTGTTAGGTGATTATCAGCAGGTTGTTCTCGTGTCCACCATCATTCACAATGGGGCGCAGGGGGTCGATTTTCCATTCGCCGTCAACAATGAACTTGATCTGTCACAAGAAACGAGCCAAGGGTTGATTTCTAATAATCTAAGCATTGTGGACTGTGGAGTGTATTATATACAGAAAAGACAGTTTACTAACCCGACTAAACAACATTCTCGATATACCCTAACTATTATTTTGTCCCTTGACGTGTTAATACTTAGTTTAGTGTAAAACGTCAAAATATCCTTCGTTAAATATCAATTTTTCAAAATATGCTATTTCCTCTCTGTTTCACCCTCTCTGGTTTATTTCTCCTCTCTAAACATAAAGAAATTTGATATTTAGCTATGGGAATTTCAGACTTTTTACACAACTAGCGGTAGTGTTTTTTAATGGTGTTAACATTGTGGAACGGAAAAAAAGTTAGGTAATGAGCAGAAGCATTGTGTATATTTAGGTGCAGTAAACTGTCATTTTTCCTTTTGTTCAGTTCAGTAACATAACACAAATCAATCACTCACCTCATATCTGCCCGGATACAGCTTCAGATACAATGAAAAAATGCCTGCACTCGACTTCTCCATCTTCCTCTGCAAAACAAGGGAGCACATTTTCTTGAGCGAGAAAAAATAAGCATTCTTAGAAAAGAAACTGGGAAAATAATTATTAGCATTTGAAGAACATGCAATTCGAGTAAACATCATTTGATTATATATATACTATCCGTTACTCCCATCAAAATTTAAAAATAACCTAGATTCCCTGCCAAAAGCTAATTTGTGCATATCTTAAAAATAAAAACCCTATATTGCATCAATTTAAACTTGTAAACATCCCATTAGTGATTTTGGAATTTCTCGAAAACCCTATTTTGGCCATTGCCTTGAAAATTTGGGTTGAACAAAATCTCGGTACATGTTAATCTACATGGTATTTGGTCATTTAAGTTTACAAGTTGAAAACAAACCTTTGTGGCCCAACCATCATACGATCCCACAACAAGAACCTCTGTGGCTGGATTGGTCCAAACTATGAAAGCAGTGCGAAGAAGTCTCAAAGCTTTACGAGCATCATCAATCCTCCTTTGCTTCACATCTACTATCTTTTGTGCGTCACTGTAAAAAGAAGGCAAGTTGTAAACGACAATAGAGAGTACGATGGTACCAATAACAGAAACACAAGCATGGAACTTTTTACTGAACAAAAAATTGGCATACATGATTGCTAGTGCCATCTTCCCTTCTAATACCGCCAATTTCGCACGTATTGACCGTAACTTGTCCTGAGCATTCATGATCTCGTTTTCCTGGAACTCCCCGGCATCAGAAAGCTTTCTTAATTCCTCGGAGGACTTTTGATGACCCTAGGAACGGGACCAACAGAAGATATTAGAAGAAAATTTTGGAAGCACAATACATGTAGTTAAAAAATGGGAAATCGCATATATGTCGAAAATTTAGAGCTTTATCAACACACAAGAAAAAAAGCTATCAACAGACAAATTATTCTATAAACTCTCATCTTATATGTTAGTTAATTTCACTAACTAGAACTATTTCAAAATATGGTTCATACCCATATTGCCAACTCGTTAACAAGAATTCAGCCTAAGAAAATGATACCAAAGTGCACTTCATACATATTGGCCTTTTAGCATAGATCATCAATACAACAGAGTTTTATGGTCTGAATTGTTCAAGAAAACTAGCATTTCATCATAGACTAGAAACATGTATTTACATAGATAAGAGCTCGCACCTCCTGTGGCACAACAACATCAGTTTTAGACCTTAAAGAGCCGAGTACAGAGGAAAGTTCCAGCTCTAGGCTCTTAAGACGGTTTTGAATATGATTACGGTTGGGTTTTTCCCGTGTGTCTGAAGATTCTCTGGAGACCTCTGTCACTCCCCAAAACTCATCGTTCATATCCTCCACTGTCTGCCCCGTTATACTTTCATCTAGTGGAATTTCACCAGCTGCGAAATCGGACGAGATGAAATTGTAGAACATGTTAAAACGTAGAAACCAACTAAAATAAGAACGTGTTATACCTTCGAATTCCTTATTTGACGAAGCTGCCCTCTGCATGCTCCAAGTTTTCCAAGCAGGCTGCGACGAGTTTCTTAAACCGTCAAAGTTTGATATGGTACTACTCTGAGTAAATGCTTGCACTGAATCATCGTTGTTTTGGTTGGCTCTGTTGTTTCTTTTGAGGTCTGCAACTTTCTTTTACAATGTAAAAAACAGTAAATTAGAGCTCCAGCTGTCAAACACCATGACACCGTTACTCTCACGCCCAATTCATCAACTTCTATCAAAGATACACACACCCAACCCCATCAAAAAGGAAACTTAATTTAATTGTCGTAATTCCAAATTCAGCAAGTGTGCGTGATGGCATTAATTCTCGGATGAATGATATAATGTAGATTTATATCCGAGTTTCTAAAACCTACTGGCATGACAGAAAACTTCAAATGAAACAAAATTAACATTAATGAAAATGACTTACCTCATGCCACTCGTCTTCATCATCATCATCATTTTGGAGTCTGCGACTGTTCCCTTTTCCACTTGAACCTAAACCAAATTTAATATTCCTTTCTTTCTCCAGTCTCTTTAATATGCCCTCAATTCCAGAATCATCCTCGTTCGTTGTTTCACTGACCAAATATGGCATATATACCAATCAGTTCCAATACAGAGAAAGCATCACAACATGACAGACAAGACAGAATCGTATGATCGGGAAGACAGAGCTCCTCCAATCAGAACAACAAAGAAAAAGAAAGAAAAGGGAATGAAGCAGAAACCCATACAAGCAAAGAATTTAAGATTTCCAGTTACATTACAAACTGAAAAAACACATATGGGCCAAATCTAGTCCATTCTTCATAAATCTTCTTGATCCCAAATACACCTTAACAAGGACTTCAACATCCTACAAGCCTCACAAATAAGACTCATTCAACTAATATCAGTCATTTATAAAGTAATATCTCTCTACCCAACTAATAGCCACTTCAGAAAATTTGAACCCTTTGAGTCATCAGAGAGAAAACAGAAAAAGGGAATGAAGCAAAAACCATTCAAGCAAAGAATGTAAAATTCTCAGTTACATTACAAGCTAAAAAACCCAAACATATAAGCCATTCCAAATCCAGTCCATTCTTCATCAATTTTCTTGTTTCCAAATACACCTTCACGAGAACTTTAACCTCTCAGACTACAAGTTCCACCAAATAGATCCATCCATCCATCTACTACAAGCCATTCATTAGCAATATGCAATTGATGGTATAGTCAAGGAAGCCTTAATTCTCTAAGTGTGGTACATAACACATTCATGCTCAACAGTATCAACACAAACAGCTATAAAACAGTACCAAAATAAATATGAACATGATCAATGAGAAAACACAAGGAAACAAGAAACCTCACAGTGATATACCGGACGACGACGAAACCGAATGCAAACTCTTTGCAGCAAAACTCGAAAACCCAACTTCATCACCACAGCTCTCATCAACAACATCACCATCACTCATTCTCGAAACTCCATTTTCACAATCCTTACTTGTTCTGTAATCCCAATCCCCAATGTCCCCATTCCAGTGAAGCCCAGCATCATCGTCCTCGTCCAAGTCCCAACCCATCGCAAGCCACCCACCCCTCTCCGAGATCGCCATAACCAGATCACCCCTCCCAGCTTCAATCAGCTGCTTCTTGCTCGGGAACGCCTGAGGCCTCCCCGAACTCGTCATGAACTCCAGAATCTCCTCCTCCAGCTCCGAATCCTCCTCCTTGTCCCAATCCCCTTTACACCTCCTCGAAAACCCACAAACCCAACACCTCGATTGACCCAAAAACACAGACCCACCAAGCCTTCTCGGACCCAGAGCTCGGGAAGCGAAGCCAGACCTGTATTTAGCGCCGTTTTGGGCCGAAACGACGACGACCGGAGGCGACGGAGTCAGGTCCGCGACGGAGAGGGGTTTGAAGAAACAGCGAGCGGAGGCGGAGGCGGTGGCGATTGAGACCATGGTTCAGGCATTTCGTCGAACACTTGATGGCCCAAAGCGAAGAGGTTTGAGATTCGAAAAGCGACGGTGAAGAAGAAGGTGAAGAAGCAACGAACAATCCCTCTGAGAAGCGTCACTCACATTCATTATCGGCCTCTCCGATTCCGTCAAAATCCAAAATCGAATCTCTAATTAAACATATCGAATTAAAAAAATCGAATTTTTTATCTTCTCGCCAATTTTGAACTTTTATTTATTTATTATTTATACTTATCAGCTTGTTTTAATCAATTAATTAATTATTCATTTAAATTAAATCACTGTCACTCTCTCGAGTCTCGCCTTTGAGTTTGTGACGTTAAGCGCGTGAGTGTCACGCGAGCCTCCACGAGGCGCGAAACTGGTGGGCCATGGCTTATCTTGGTATTTTTGTTTGTGTGCTTATACGGACGGTCAGATTGAGGGGTTTTGGTTTGGAAGCATCGCGAACCGTTGGATGAGATGTGTGGGGTCCACGCCTCTCACTTGGAAGATTCTGTCTATTTTTGGACTCTTTACAGTGCTTTTACCGACTTCTTTTGGATATTTTTGGATCCTGTATTTGTAATTTAATATAAATTTTTTTATTTATTTATTGGATACGCTAATTTTGAAACCTCGGAGGCAAATTTTAAGGTTGTGGTCGTTTTGGGGGATTTGTGTGAAGGGCAGTTTAGGAACGAGTACTTGGGCCTGTGTGTGCATGGGCTGGATATTTTGGGCCTTGAGATACTGGGTCGTTACTAAAGGGCTTGGATTCGGGTTCGAATCTGGACCGGACCGGTTAGACGAAAAGAATCATAATTTGAGTCAAGATTTTGTTTTTGGATTGGGTTTGGATATGTCGAGTCGATCCTAATTTTATTGGACTCGATTTGAGAAACGGTCAAATTTGAATTTGATCTGATTTAATTCGATTGGTTCGCTTTCACTGTATATATATTTATTATAAGTTCAAATAATCGTCAGCTCACGAACTTATCAACTCTCGGTATCATGGCCGACTCAACCATTCTTGAAATATAAAATAAAGGTTGTTGATAAAACTTTTTGTCCAAACTAAATATTGATTTAAGCATTTATTTTGAAATTGGGCCTAAAATTTGAAGCATTTATATCACATTTGAACCTTATATTGGGCTCGATTTCATCTTGTTTATTAAATAAATTTGTCATTGGGCTTGAGTTTGGCTCGAACATGATTAAAACAGAACAAATCGAATTTGAGTAGATGGTTAAAGATTCATCTCATTTACTTCTTTTACATCAGACTCCGAAAAATGTATTAGTTTATATGTAGTATTTACTGATGGGTTGAGCTTTTAGACCGGTCAAATTTTTGCATGATATTATTATATACAATCTTCATCTACATCTTTATTAATCAACAATATATATATATATAGACTTTAATTTTTTGACAAAAACATCTCAATTTAAAATTATATTTTGGACTGAGAAATTTAATATACAAATTCAGTGGTTTCGTTTCGAATCATATTAGACAAAAATGTTAATCGACATTTATAAAATTAATTGTCAACTTTCTTCCATTGATTTGTGGAAGTAAGTAATTAGTTACGTACACGCAATATAATATATAATATATAGTTTAAAATTAATCAAACGATTAAACTCGAACCACTTCTAAAACTTACAAAGTTGGACCAACCAACTAGGATCTTCACTGATTATAGGGACACCCCCTTTTTATATGTAGCTTTCCATAATATGTAATGTAACCACAATTTAAGAATTATTATTAAATTTAAATTTAAATATTCACTTACATACATTTATTGGAACTTTACCATTAAAATATTCGTCTTATTAAACTAAATATTTAATTTACTCTTTCTTTATTTTGGGGCGTTTTATCGTCCAACATGGGTTTTTTTTTTAAAATTTTTTTTTGTATTATAAGAATGAATTTTAATTTTTATATACATTTTTAATTGAAGTAACCAAAAACAATGAGTATTTGATATGATTTGATTGGTCGGCGCTTTATAAATAAGCAAGTTACAAGGCATATCTTAATGAACCCGATGAGAGAAAGAGCCAAACAAGGACTGAACCATTCCTATTTGTCTCTATCCATTATTGACTTAGCCAAATATAAGCAATAATAGATGTTTTTGTTAATATTCTCCCCTACGACCTAACTAGCCTTAAATAATTGTCTCGTCTGAATGAGTTATCAAATTTTCATCAAAATTTAAAATATTGTCTGTTTTCGTGTTAGGGGAGGCGACACTTACTGAAAGAAATTTAAGTAAATTTTGTATATGATAGATTCGAACGTTTAAATGTATTTTGCATAGTCACAGTTCTTTTGGAGTTCAAATGTTCATATGAAATTTGTGAGAGAACGCATTTTTAAATAAGTTGAAAATTTTGACTTTCAATCTCTTTTATCTAAATATTTTATTGAAAATGATATAGTCAAACAGAATTGAATTCACGCTAAATATTGGACTAATTTGATAAATGGGGCAAACTCGAATATAGCTTTTTGAGATTCGGCCAACTCATAGATGACCGCCTAATATTCAATTTACTTGATTTATTTGACATAATTTTTAATTAGAATTTACGATAAAATTTAGTTGAGTTAAACAAATTTCGAGTTTGAATTTTTTTATTGAGACAAACACCAATTTAAATGTATATGAACCCGAGCCAAACAATTTTTTGAACCAAACCGTATTCGGGTTTGATTTTTTTATGCAAGTCGAGGGTACCAAATTTAAACTAAATTATGTTTGTTAGCACTTCTAACTTTTGAAAACAAGAAAAACAGTAATTACTAATATTGATTTAAAATCAAAAGAAAAAAAATTAAACTATGGATCTCATGAATTTAAAATGAAAAATATGTTTTTGTGTAAAATAAGTATAGTAATTATTGAATAATTATTTAATAAAAAAGAACTATTCTCTGTGAAAACTTCACGATAAAGAATAATATAGATCCTTTTAATAAAAAGTTAACTTAGTATAAAAATTTTGTCAACAATGAGGTTTGAACCCATGAACTCAAGAATAAGAAAGTAAAATTATACCTATAGAACTGAACTATAAAAACCTTTTAATAATTGTACACAATGTTCACACAAACGCTGGGAAGGGCAATGTGCAATGTCTGAACAAAATTTCACATATCAACTCCAGAATTATCGAGGCCAAGGGTGTTGTGGGGGCACTGACATGAATATTTAGACCTACAACACTATTTATTGTTTTCAAAGAAACACTCTAACAGTTGAACATTACGTTATTTGTGGTGTCAAGGGTTCGATTATATCATGAGTAGGTATCAAATACAAACCAGGAAAAAATGTCCAAACGTCCAAACTGTATAACATGCAATGCAATATTGTATAACTATGCAGATCATGTAGTGCAATGTTGTATAACATGTTGGACCTGTGCAAAATTGAAACAATGTATAACATGTAGTGCAACGTTGTATAACTGCCACGTGTCGCAATCTAAGATAACGTGCGTCTCTGATCCGACGATTATACATTAGTCAGAACGTTTAAACATTTTAGGTGAGTTTGTATTGGAGTGCATCCTTATGAATCATGATTAGTAACAGTATATTTGATTCATTGAACTAGAAATATACAATTACATATAATGAAGAAAATTATCATTAGTGCTCGGGGGAGACCCCAACGGTTAGACTTTTTACATTTTGTTGGGAAGTCTTGATTTCAAACTCCATTAAAAGAGTAGTAGAGTTAAGTTATCCCATAGATTAAAAAATTAACATTAAACATGTTATATCATCATTTTTTTTATCAAATAAAGTCTATTCAAGTCAAATTAGTTGAGTGTTTAGGTCGGAATTGGTGGAGCCAATGGAACAAAAAAGATATCATTAAATTAAATTGGATCACGGAGAGGCAATGTGAAATCGCAAAGATAGAATTTGTTTGTATAGTTGTGATGGAGCCAATTAAAAGTCGAGTCACAATAATTTTGTTGTTTAGGCCCATAACATCGATCGAATTATAAATATTAAACTTCTCAACTCCATAATTTATTTATGACTTTCATCGATCGTTCACCAATAAAATAACCAGTGGGTTACAAAAAAAATATTAGAATAATTTCATCTGTTAGTATCAAAATTGAGATTTTTGGATTATCATTAACAACATTAAGCATTAATTAATATGGGTGTCAATTTTTTAACTCTATTTTAGAGTAAAGTAGGCAACAGTTAATTAATTGGGTCACTCATTTGTCAGCTATTGGTCAGAGCCACAGTCTCTCTTATTTCATGACCCAGAAACATGTATTTATAGGCCTGCCATGTACATGTGTGTTTCATGAACTGAACCTCCTTAAGAAGTTCATGTGTGTACTCTCTCTATCTCCAAGCCAAGTGTGGTGAGATTGAGAGAAGCAACCTTGTCTTCACCAAAAGTTCCTTAACCTTGTGCACAGATATGGAACCTCCACAACCACATGAAGAGAAGGATGTTTCAACCATGAAGAAGCCTGCTGGATGGAAGGCCATGCCCTACATCTTAGGTATATAGTACCCAATATTTAGGTTTCGATTTTTGATTTTCGGGCAGTCACTTAATTGAGTCGATGCTATTCAGAAAGTAAGTATTTACGTGATCATAAAAATCATCCTCTTGTAATTAATGAGAACGAACGTGACGAACTCAAACCTTCGAATACCGTACAGTTTTTAAGATAGAGATAAAAAAATTCATCAGACATATTAAAAATACCCATATCGAGAAAATGTGAATTTAAGTACAGTGTTGAGCTTTTATCAGGTGGTAGAGTTTTAAGATCATAGCATGATCCATCTCCACCCATGCATTATGTTTCGATCAGATCAAAATCAGACAATCTACATGTATATTTCTCACGTTACGTGAATCTCAATTCACCCTAGTTTGCTAACGAAAAGGACGACAGGTACTAAACTAAAAACCCATTTCAACAATTAAGTCTAGGTTTTTTACGTGTCAGTTCGAGTTTCTGTAAGGTTTGTGAATCTCATCTCATATGACTTTAACGTGAATTCGTTGAAAATGACGGAGCAGGAAATGAAACGTTCGAGAGGTTTGCAACATTTGGCCTATTGACCAACTTCAACATCTACTTATCGACCAAGTACAACATGAGCCAAGTGATGGTGGCGAGCCTCATGGGCATCTGGTCCGGCGTGACCAGCTTCGCTCCCTTGGTCGGAGCCTACATCTCCGACACCTACACCGGCCGCTACCGCATCCTCGCCGTCACCTCCTTCTTCACTCTCGCGGTACGGTCTTGGCAATGCCACCATTTTTAATTATCATCATCATCTTCAATATTGTCATGAAACAAGCGTAGAAAGTTGCGTCACATTTTAGACATACATATACTTTTGGTACAATAAAACCCATGTGAATGGCACCGTCACGCCCTCGTTTTTGGTAACCTTTTCAATCATTTCTCGCAACAAATTTTTGTTTATTTTGGTATGTTTAATCTCTATTTATAACAAACTAAATGATTATCTTGAATATATTTTAATTTGTAATAATTAATATACAATTTTAATGAATAATACGTTAACAATTTCTCATTTTTCTCCATATATAACTTAATGAAACAATTTTTATAATCTTACTTGACGAACGTATATATAAATATTTACTATATAGAAGTTGAGCACCGATTAATGCATAACTTAATAATATAAATTATTTGGATAAATGGGTATTGTACCAAACAATAATTCAACAATATTCATACATGTCACATTTTTTCGGATAAATGTCACATTTCAATAATGTTGTTTTCCTTATGTTTTTGACAATGAGTCTATCAATAATGACTAAACAAAAAAAATCGAAACGTACATTTATTTGATTACATGAATTTATAGCAAAACCTGCCTACAAAAATTGAGGAGTTGCTAATGTGACAGGGGTTGGTGACGCTGACACTGACAGCCGCGGTGCCGGGCCTCCAGCCCCCTCCATGCAGCCCCGATCAGGCCGGGCTGGGCCAATGCGCCCAGCCCACGGGCGGGCAGCTTGGGGTCATCCTCCTCGGGCTCGGCCTGATCTCGGTCGGTTCTGGCGGGATCAGGCCGTGCAGTATGGCCTTTGGGGTCGACCAGTTCGACCCCAACACCGAGGAGGGGGCTAAAGGGATCGCCAGCTTCTTTAACTGGTACTATACGACCTTCACGTTCGTGGGCATTCTCAATTTGACCGTGATCGCGTACATTCAGACATCGGTGAGTTGGGCGTTGGGTTTCGGGATTCCTACGGGAATGATGTTTTTTTCCATCGCTTTGTTTTTCATGGGTACGAAGATTTACGTGCGTATGGCGCCGGAAGGGAGTATTTTTTCCGACATCGGTCAGGTGGTTGTCGCGGCCTATAAGAAGCGTCGGGTTGGGTTGCCGGTGGAGGATGAAAGGTCGGCTTACTATGATCCTCCGTTGAAGGGCACAATGATCCTCTCCAAATTGCCTCTTACAAACCAATTCAGGTTAGATCGATGTGACGTCACCTTTTTTTTCTTACACTTAAGATATTGATAAGTATGTCGGATCTCTTTCTATCTGTTTAGTTTTAAGAGCAACATATGTTTTAATATAACATTAAAATTTAAGTTTACTTAACCTGCAACGCACCGATATCGTTGAAGCAAACTTATATATATTCGGTGTACATTGAGTCTCTTGTGCCTCTAACCACTTATGGTTTCAGTGTATGTTCAGTCTTATTATGCTCACATATAAATTTCTAACTTACACGAAATGAGAGTGTTGAGTAATTCCTACCTAAGCATTTACCCCACGTAACATGTAAGAAGACTGTTGGACCCGATATATCTTACAAAAGATAACTTTTGTTGATGACCAGGTTCTTAAACAAGGCAGCGATCATAGGAAAAGACGATTTTACCCCTGACGGAACCGTCGTGAGCAAACAGAGGCTATGCAGCATCCAACAAGTGGAAGAGCTAAAATGCTTGATCCGAATCATCCCAATATGGGCCTCGGGCATTATCAGCATAGTCTCACTGTCACAACAATCATTCACAACTTTTCAAGCCAAAGTAATGAACCTTGACATAGGACCCACAAAAATCCCACCTGTCTCGATCTTCATAGTCTCAAGTCTCACACTAGTCTTATTCATCCCAATCTATGACCAATTCCTCGTTCCTAAACTCCGAAAAATCACGAAAAACGAATTCGGGATCACCCTCCTCCAGAGGATGGGGATCGGAATTGTGTTTTCGGTACTGTCCATGGTCGCGGCAGGGTTCACGGAAAAATACAGACGATCCTCTGCCGCGACCCTGTCAGTATTCTGGTTGGCTCCACAACAAATCCTCTTGGGATTTTGCGAAGCATTCAATATCATAGGGCAAATCGAATTCTATAACCGCCAATTCCCTGAACACATGAGGAGCATAGCCAATGCTCTCCTCTCTTGCTCTTTTGGTGTGGCCAGCTTTATGAGCACCATTTTGATCACGGCCGTCCATTCCTTCACGGGCAAGGGAGGAAGTGGAGGATGGTTGGCCGATGATCTCAGTGTCGGAAGATTGGATTATTTCTATTTTCTCGTAGCCGGTCTCGGAGTGGTCAATCTCGCCTATTTTCTCTACGTGGCAAGAAAATACCGTTACAAGGGTATTTCAGACAAAGAGGTCGGTGAGTCCGAGAATGACGTGGAGCTTAGCAGTGCTAAACCCTAGAAATATGGGATTATGACATAAGAGGAATTGTTGTCACATTGCATACATATGTGCAGAGGTTTATTTTGATTCAATAAAAAATCATTATCGGATTAGACTATTAATCCAGATACTGAACCGGGTCTGATTGAAAACCAAAGTTTCATATAAAGAGATTATAGATCCGATAAGTTTATATTTGAACCAGATCATACCAGAATGAATGAAATAAGAACTTTTATAATATTTCTTTATGCCTGGCTTATAATATATTTATGTCTGTCTATTTCTCTCACTTGAATAGTAATGGGATAATTGTAAAATCAGTTTAGTATTTTATTTTTGCAAAAAAAATGATATTTAGTAAGGGAAAAGAAGTAGATAAGTATTCGTTACTGTACACCATTTTTACTTGGCTATACTTAATTAGGTTTTCGTTTTCTTAAATATATTCAAGTTTTATTATTTTTTCACACTTTTAGAATGTGAATGAAAAATATTAAAGTATATAATAAAAAAGATAAAAATGTCATTGTCAAATTCTCAAAATTTTAAAGTATGTCATTGGTTGAGGTTATGGGATTTTGGAGTTACCAGAGATGCTCTTACTTGCCGACTCCACCTCTCTTTGCCGGAGGCTAATTTAAATGTTAGAAACGGCCTGACAACCCCAAAATTCAAAACTCAATCCACATTCTAATGGTATGAGAAAGAATAAAACTTAAGTGTATCTAAAATACCCAAAATCAAGTTAAATATAACTAAATAAAATAGTGTATTTTGTGATAGTTATTTATCCTTTTCCCTTTAATTTTTTCAAAATATTTATGTGAAATATCCAAAATTATGCACTATTTATTGTTCAAGTAGAGGCTCATGCGTACACGTGCATGAAAGGGAAATAAGCCCCACGCGTACATAAAGCATGAGAGGGGAGAATTGAAGCGTATCCCACATGGAAAAGAAGTGAAATAAATTGGGTGTGTATAAAGGGAATGGTCAAACCCAACTAATAGCTTGAGTTTTTAGTTGTGGAGGCCGACCCGATATGTGCAACCTTGTTTTACACAGTATCATAGTGGGGCTGATTTGGGCTTGTGTTGGTGGGTTCTCGTGCCCACGCCCCCTTGTGGACTCATGCCCATATGCAGAAGTCCAGTCCTGCTATGGCCCACGTGTAGATAAGGCTACACGTGAGGGGGAATGTTGAAGTAGAGGCACATGCGTACACAAGCGTGAAAGGGAAATAAGCTACACACGTAAATAAAGTTTGAGAGGGAGAATGGAAACGTATCCCACATGGAAAAGAAGTGATTGTGTGTATATAAAGAGAGGGATGAACTAGAATACAAACTACTATTAGAATACAAAAGTTAGAACACCTAATACCCATTAGATGAGTTCCAACCAATGGTCTAGATTAATGATACATTTAGTAAATGAAACAAATAAAAAGGTTATTGTGGTCAATTGATATATATATATATATATACACCCCGTTCCACTATAAAAAACCCTACCTCATTTGTGCGCCTCCTTCCCAAATGAATACCAATTCAACAATTGACTGTGGCGACGATTCACGGCGATTCGGAGGCTCGAACCGTCGTCGTCTCTCCACGCCTCTCATCGACGTCCTTCTCCATGACTCGTCTCAACATCCCTCACTGCTTCTACGCCGCCGTCCCCTGTCGTCCCCTATCCAACACCGGCTCTCATCACACCACACCAAGATCTTGACGACGACGCATCAACGATGACGATTCATCGAGTATCACCCCGCGACGACGCCTGCTCCGATCTGTTAGCTCTCTAGATCGGCACGACCAGATATTGATGGAGGCGTTGATGAAGGTGGTTCGACCAGATTTCGATAATTGGGGGTAAGTTGTTCGTGTTTCGCAATCGAAGCTTGATAACTCTAGTGACGACGGCTTCACCACCAGATCTCGAAGACGGTGTCATGACCTAAGCCGACCGTGGCCAACTCCGTTGATATAGACGGGCTCGATCCCATGTCCGAGAGGAAGCAGGGCTCGTTCCCGTGCAAATGGCGAGTTTGGATATGCTTGTTGGGGGAAAAAACGATCTCCCCTCTCTCGCGCAACAACACGTGGTCGCGGTAAGTACAAATAAACCAGTAAGATACCGAGTCGAATCCACAGGGACTAATGAGGGTCGTAGGTTGTTTTGAGTGTTTGTATTTATTTTAATAAACTACCAACAAGTAAATAGCAACAGCATGATAACAATGGAAGTAAAGCGCCTAGGGAGCTAGACAAATAGCAATGTAAATAAGTTTGCGAGTTTTAATTCCTTTGGATCGAAATTAATGTTGAGCCTATGTCTTGAGTGCCGACCTCGCCTTTCGGTAATAAGGTTAGCCTAATCCCGAGTCTCCTCGTGCCCTTTCGGTATTGAGAACAACTCGAGACCGCATTAGATTGACAATAATAAGCTAAGGGTTATTATGAGGTGCCAAGACACGGTCTTGAGCCTACAACCCTCGGTGGATGCTAGGTCCGGATTCTATTCCTTCCCTTTCGGTATCGGATAGAATTCCTCAAACATATATTGTAAAGCGTCAATTAAACAATACATGCATTCAAACAACAATCCACACAACAAAATCTTCAATTCTAGAACTAATACCTCAATAAACTCAATAATCACATCACAAATGTCTAGCACCCATGGCAAAGGGATTTAGCCCTCAACCATGGTGCTCAATCCAACTATCATCATACAATCAACAAAATTAAACAACATCATCAAAATAAACTAGTAAATAGGGATAGAAATTGCTCTTGGTGTTCTTGAGCAAGATGGATCTTCAAGCTTGGTGGATTTGATGGTGGGAATCTCTCCAAAACTTCTTTTCCTAGCTCCAAAGGTTGAGTCTATGGTGGAATCCACTTCAAAACTCCCAACGTGTCAAGAAGAGGTGAAGAAATCTTCAATTTTGATGAAGAACAAGAGGTTGGAGCTCTCAAACTAGGCTCTCTCCTCCTCAACTCGTTTTTGGTGTTTGCTCAACTCCCCCCACCCTTCCAAAATATCTGATTTCTGCACTTTATTAGCACTTTCGCGCCTTAGTCACGATCTTGCCTTGGTAGGCACGATCGTGCCTCGCCACTGTAAGTTTCGAGCAAAATTTGGCAAAAAATACATTTAGGCACGATCGTGACTCACTTAGGCACGATCGTGACCCATTTAAATCTTCACCAATGGATTAGATCTTCACAATCCGATCAAATCGACATATTATGGGCCCCAATCGGACTTCGGACGAGAAATCTACACCACCGGGAAGTTTCAGCTGTTGTGCAGAACTTTCTTAACCGATTTTCAGCTCCAATTATGCTCTAATTATGCCTTGCACCTACAAAATGTCAAAAACACACAAAGGATCAAAAGTACCAAATTAATGGCTCTAGAAAACCGAAACGAGGACAATTCGGTGCTCAAATGCGGGTCAGAAGTGTAATTGCAAGGTCACATTCGGACCCCCAACAATGCTATTGAATGAATTTGGTCGCGTGAGGTTGGTTCACATTCTACTACATTGTATTCCGTAATCTACTGTAATAGTTATTTCTGATTTTTTTTGTTTTATTTAGTTAAAATATATTTGCATTCACATTTGTATTTTTGGTTGAATTGATTGATTTAATGATAGATTGAAAGTTTATTCGGGTATGAGCCAAAGAGAATCTCCATGTGACCATCAGTAAATTATGTTATGTATGGATGAACTTGGGGTTGTGATTGTTGGGTTTTGATTGATGTGTTTTGCGTCCATTTCTTCGATTTTGTTGGTTTCACAAGAATTGCTTTAATTAATATCAATGTCATTTGTTATGTATTGACAATTTCATAATAATAGTTGGTGATAAGTTGAATCCATTGGGAAACAATTTTCAGAAGTTGATTTAGCCATGAAACTTGACAACTTTGACAAATTTGATGAAGTAAATCATAAACCTTGACGAATTGAATAATGACACATGACGAATGAGACAATGAAATTGAATTTGTCAATGACACATGATGAACTTGAACAATAACACATGACGAATGACATAATGAAACTTGATGATTTAAACAACATGAAACTTGACACATGAAACATAATGATTTAAACAACATGAAACATGACACATGAAACATGATGATTTAAACAACATAAAACTACCATGATGAACCCATTTAAATAATGAAATTATCATGATGAAACCGAATTAATGAATCACAAAATTATTGACTGATTCATAATTTGAAATTACCATGATGAAAATGATTTAATGAATGATGAAATTATGGAGTAATTCCACAATTAATTGTCAAACGTTTCCATTTTTAAAATATTGAAATTAGAAAATAATAATTAAAGTAGTTAATTGTGTAAAAATACATTTATGCCCTTATATTGGTGTCAAATGACCAAAATAAATTTTCAATCATAATTACATTAGTGTGTCATTGATGAGTCAGCATAAATCTCACCCATTAATTACAAGATCGGACGGTTAGCAACTGTTCTAACATTTGTATGCTACTACCTAATTTGTATTCTAGTTCTACCTTATAAAGAAAATGGCCAAACACAACTATTAACTTGAGCTTTTAGTTGTGGAGCTCGGGACGATATGTGCAATCCAGTTTTACATTTATCAAAATTTGTAAGAACATATATAAAATGAGGGATGTTCAAGTAAGTAACCTCTATTTTATTTTAAAATGATATAATTTCTCATTAAATAAAAACATAACCAAATATAGTTTTTCAAGTTTTTATAAGTTAATCATTTAAATTTTTTTTAAAATTAATATTGTTCTTCAATGATAAGTACAATTATTTTATTTTCTTGATTAATAGATCATGTAAAAAGCGGCCCACGAATTGGCCAAGTATGCAATGACTAACGAAAACTGGAGTTATGGTGAGGAGCATGTCCCACCAACTGTAACCTCAGCTGTCCGGCTTGATGCCGGGTTAGTTGCTATTTATTAAATAAATTCACGTTTTTCTTCAAAAAAAATGATTTTTTCACAACATACAATTTAAATTTTTTAATTCAAGAATATTTTCATTCGTACTGATTGAAGCAATAAAAGAAGTTAACGACCCTGAGATTTCGTAATTAAGATTTCGTAATTAACTAAGTGTACTTACAACAACTTGTTAAAGTGAAGTACTATTTATAGGACACTAATTTTTACAATTATCTCTGAAATAAATTATGTTCATTATCTTATAAATATGTTCCATGTTACATTAGATGTGTTGTTTTCCATATTCGTAAACATGAATTGTTAAACATATTTATACTTAAGTCAACTCTTGTAATCGAATCAATTTATCTAGCCACATGCATTCACCAACTATACGAGCTTTCGATAAGATTCGATTTTTTCTAGAAGCATTTCAAATAAATAATAAAGTGGTCTATCTTTGTTCTTGATCTTATACATTTTTGTGGTCGCAAACACACACATCACTACTAAAACATGCGGCTGAGGAACAAGGTTCTTGAATTTGTTATTCATTTTATGCTTGCTTTTCGCAAGAGCCCCAAATTTGGTCCAAGGACAACTCATTAGTATCTATGAACAAGATCGGTTTAAAAACAAATTTCATATTCAAACTTTTATGACGTAAGTTTCCCTCATTCTCTCGTATTGGTATATAATTATTTGTCGTAAGTGAGACTTTAGACTCATACGTGAACTTAATAATTGTAAAACTAGGTTGTACATATTGAGTCGGGCTCTACAACTAAAAGCTCAAGCTTATTAGTTGGGTTTGTTCCAACCGTTTATATAACCCGTTTTATTATATATTCTTTCCATGTGGGACTTTATATTCTTAACACTCCCCCTCACGTGTATTATACACGTGAGCCTTTTATCAACTCACTTCCCCTCACGTGGACCATGGTAGGACGTCGGGCTTATTTCCCCCCTTACGTGAACTACAACATCGGGCTTACAGGGGAGCGGAGCCACAGGGAGGCGAGGCCCACCAGGACAGACCCAAATCAACCAGGCTCTGATACCATGTAAAACTGGGCTGTACATATCGGGCTTGTCCGTGAGGGCGCGTGTTAGAATATAAAACTATAATTGATCCTTCAACTATTAGCATAAACTTTTAGTTGAGTTGATCCTCTTTCAATAATCTAATTTCGTATTGTTTTTTAATACATTGGAATAACTTCTAATTCCAAACTTTTATATTGTTATACTCAATCTCACAAGTACCATTTTCATCTATTGTGGCCATTTTCATCAAACTGCTTTCTCGATTCCTAAGGTATATTTATGTGTTTGCTTTAGACTTTAAGATTGTTTCAATATCTATTATAAAGAGAAAGATTAGGTGCATAAACAGATAAACAATCAAAGTAAAGTAGTACACAAGAACACCAAGAATTTACATGATTTGACGATTATGTGTCGATTACATCCATATATGGTAGAGAAATTTTATTTGAGAGACAATACACAATCACCAAGTTATCTAAGTTCTATTATTTAACCATTTATAACATTACACTCAAGTCATAATTGAGAAAATGAAGCTAGCTAATTTGATCGGAAGCTCGAGTTTGGGCCAAGACGCCATATATCATAATAAGTCTACATAATCAATTCAAGACATATCCAACATGATCGGTTGTTGCAACCCAAGCTCTGACCTGGTGGCCATAAGTTCAACTTAAATAAACAAGCTTGCTAGTTAAAATAAGGAATATTATTAGGTCTACAGTACTTTACTTAAAATATGGTTTGACACATACATTGAAAATGGCCACAATTTTGTTCTCTTTTGTTTCCTTATGTCATTGTATGGTCTAATTCTAAACTAGTGTTTAGTGGGTACTTATGCTCCAACCATAAAAAAAATAATTAGTACGAACGGCCCACAATAAAATGCCACATTATAGAATACAATACAACACAACAAGCATAAAATAATTTAAAATCTGCATATCAAAACACCATGAGACTCTATATAAAGAACCATTCTCTTGACATTCACACTCATCACACAAAAACAAGAAAAAGATATTTAAAAAGTATTAAGATTTTGATCATGGAGAGGTTCAATGGAGGGTCTTTTGGAAATGGCACTCGTGTGATGAGGTTTCACTCATCGTCCCATTGGAGTCCTCAGATTGACGGAGGGCGCTTAGCTTGCCCCAATATTGGAGTGGTAGGGGTGAGGAGGGGTCCTATGGGAAGGCACTTAGCTTGCCCCAATGGAATGGTAGGGCTGATGGAGGGTCCTATGGGAGGGCACTTTCATCGCAATGGAAGAGTCCCACGGAAAGGGTTGAGGGAGTGTCCTACGGGAGGGCTGCTCGTCTTGTCGAGCTCAGTTCACTGTCTCAATGGAAGGCTCACTTTGAAGCTTCCAAGCAATCCAACAAACTGGTATACGACATGTCTGTTAAAAGTATCACGTCGAAAATATATGTATTCATTTACTAGGTTATACATAAGTTTAGTCTCTTATATACTAGTTTTGAATTTTAAGTGAGCCAGACTTTAGAAGTAGTATCATATTTTAATTTAAGTGTAGGCATATTCTAATAGTTTGAGTCGACCAAACTCCCATGGTCAATATTCGGGGATGAGCTTGTCGGTCTTCTTGTGCCTCATTCCACATGTGATCTTCGATCCTTACGTGGAAATTCAATTAAACTCATGTGAATAGATTTTGAGTCACGTGTAATAATTAAGGTTGATATTTTGATTATCGAATATGACATGATGTATATATTTATCATAGTTTTAAGATATGAACATTACCATCTTACAATTACCTTGGTCACACTCCGCTTCCGAACTTTTAATATTTTAAGTGATACGTGCAAACGTTGTGAGTGAAGTGACATAATTAATAAACCAGAAATATTATCGGTAAAAAATATTTATAATTAACACACTCTTTGTATTGTTTTGAATGAAGATGGTGATTTACTTCACAGCTACATGGTGTGGGCCATGCAGAGCTCTTGAGCCTGCCATCAATGACATGGCTTCCAAGTTCACAGACGTTGACTTCATCAAGATTGACGTTGACAAATTAGTGGTACACACAAATTTAATCTATCTATGTTCTTGCTCTTTATTTTGTTCTTGTTAAAACATCATAACCTTAACACTCACAAAAATGTTGATGAAACAGTCAGTGGCAGCACAATATGGAATTCAGACAATGCCAACATTCTTATTGATGAAGAATGGGAAGGAAGTAGATAAAGTTTGTGGTGTCAAGAAAGAGGAGCTACAGACCAAAGTCATGAAACACAGAGCACAAGCTTTTCAATTCCAGTACTGATCAACCAAAGCAACAATAAAAAGAAAGATTTGTCTCTTCTTTATGTCATCTTGATGTTGGGTCCACTATCATATTATTTTGTAGCAATGACATACATGAGTTGGGTCTGCTAGCAATGTATGGATAAGGACGCCGGACTTCTGATGGTCCGTCGTCGCTGAGAAGTTGACTTATTGACCAAATATGGCTATTACATGTTAATGATTCAAAATAAAATCATTGAGGGTGACTGTTGCTTAAAGACGACGCAGTGACAAGGTCCGTCATCCTCAAATGTTAGTAACGACATACATCATCAAATTCATTTTCACAAACACATACGATATCAAACAAAATTTATCAGTCCCAAGATAGTTGATGTCATCAACTTTCACTTTTAATAGAATTATCTCATTTCAATGCTTACGAATCGAATTAGACCATAATGATAAAATGTACATGTAAATTAGAATCAATCAAGGTTTAAGAAAACCAAAACAGTAGCAATGCTTTGAAATGAACATATTTTAAGACCTTATTATGCTTTTTTGCTTGCCTTTTAGTTTAGGTGGGTTGGTCTGGTTTGGTATGGGCCTAATTAAGGTGGGTTGGTGCTGGGTTATAATGGGTCTATGGGTTGGGTAAATTCATATGGGTTGATGGTTCCGGGTTCGGATGGTTCAACTTTTCTAACCCAATTGTCGACCCAAATAGGTATGGGTCGAGTTTTTTCGATCCATTAGTCGTCGGGATCAAAATGGGTTGGGTCTAATAGCAGGCGGGTTGGCAGGCAACTTTGCTCACCCCTAGCTTACCGACACTAATCTAGATGACTAGAACTGTCGCACTCAATCGAAACAATGAGTTTTGAAAGATCTAAATTTAAATATATAATCATTATCAAATAGAGAATTTAAACTATCACTGAAATGTGTTCAATGTAGTTTTTACCCAAAGTCCACTCTACGAAAAAATAAATAGTCGAACTACCTCAATGACTCTTACTTAACTAAAGTTAGGCCAATGCAAAAGTAATTAATCTTATGAACCCTAACAATAAACTTAGTACTTTGAGTGTTGGTCCGTCAAAAAAATTACTCTCATATCTACTTTTTTGATTGGACAGGAATGTAAATTTGAGTTTTAATTACTCTGACTGACCTATGTCAATTATTTTACGAGTCTCTTAAAATTACTTCTCTTGCAATTTCTTGTAACATACCCGTAAAACTCAAATGGTACAAAATAGCTCAGTTACTACCTAGAATCGTGACGAAATCAAGATTAAACGCAATTTTTTACTGAAAAGAATAATTTTCGATCATTGCGTGTACGCAATATAGTACATAATATATAGTTTGAAATTAATCAAATGATTCAATTGGAACCACTTCTAAAACTAGCATAGATGGACCAGCAACTAGGATCTTCACTCTTTATAGGGACACCCTTTTTTCAATCTGTTGCCTTCCATAATGTAATGCAGCCATATATATAAGTCAGGAATTATTAAAATACATTTTAAATATTCATTTAAATACATTTACCCCAACTTTACCATCAAAAGATTGATCTTATTAATCTACCTATCATGTCTTTTATGATATTATTTTGAGACGTTTTGTGTTTCAGTTCTTGTGGAGTCGTTGAACTGATTAAAAAGTGTTGATATATGGGCTTGAGCGGCGAGTACTGTTCCTATCACATTATTGTTCTATTTAATTATAATATGACTATATTTATTTTAGTCATTTTTGTTCATTTTAAGCTCTGATATGGAGGAATGTGTGGTTTATATTTCATATTATTATTTGTGTTTGTGCTTGATGCAGTGATTTTTTTTATAAAATTGTTTCTGCTTTAAAAAAAAATGAATGAATGTTCATTTTCATGTACAAATTTTTGTTGAAGTAACTATAAAGAATGAATATTTGATATGTTTTACAAGGCTTATCTTAATGATGATGATGAGAGAAAGAACTAAATAAGGACTAAACATGCCTAATTATCTCCATCCCTTGTTGGTCTCTATCGTTTCTTGTCTAAGCTAAAACCCACTCAACATTAATTAATGACTATTAATTTCAATATTCTCCTCTACGACCTATCTAGACTTCAAATAGTCTCGATCACAAATCAAGAGATGAGGATTCACTGAATGTGAAATATTTGTTTCTTTATAAAATGATGATAATATTATCAATTTTTATATGAACTTAGTGATTTTCATTTCTTGTTTTATCGAATTTAGGATTCTAGATATCGTTTTTAAGTTGACAGTTTTGCGATTTGAGCCACATATTTTTCAAAAGAAATTGTAGGTTGAACTTTAATTATTGAGAATTGAAATCCTTATCTTATGAGAAGAAGAGTGTTCTTCTTTGTTAGAATAATTAGGCAAATTATGTATTAAATTTAGGTATAATTTTTTTTATAGAGATCAATAAAAAACAAATTAAATAAGAAAACTTAACGTTGTTGTTATGTGACGTAGCTGTCGCAACTGACATTATATGATGTAATTGAAAAGTTTGGTGATTATCTTTAAATCACGTTGCACTGTTGTTATGCGATTTAGTTGCCGTACTGTCGTTATGTGTTGTAACTGCTTAAAAAAGATTTCAGTGAATTTCCTATGTCTACTTTCCTAATAATTGTTGATCCACGTGGTGTTATACGGCTTGCGTGTGAGAGTGTTAAAATAGTTAAGTAACATTATCGTTTGAATATAAAATTTACTTTTACCATTAAGTAGTAAGTTTTCTTATTTGGTTTCTTTCCAATAAAAATAACATATAAATTTAATAGAAAATTTGCTTAATTATTCAATGAAAAAATTTACTGCAAATTAGATCATTTTAATTATACAACTACATTATTAAATATCAACCTAGCAAATAGAAGCAAAGTATAGTTAATGTAATTAATCACATGTCTACATAATCAAGTATACACCTAATTAATAGGTGCAAAGTAAATTATTTTAATCACGTGACTATGATATAATTTTTTCAAATTTCAAATTACTAAAGTTAAACGAAAAACAAATGTTTGTCTACCCATAATGTCACGTGATATATATATATATATATATATATATATATATATATATATATATATATATATATATATATATATATATATATATATATATATATATATTAAATTTATATACACTAATTACTAATGTCTTATATAAAGAACAATTTTGATCTCTCTCAATAAGAATGTCAACAAGCCGAATCGAATCTAATTTCGTCAAGACTTGACTTGGCTTAAGAAATAAGTGTTTGGCTCGAGGTTGGCTCTGGCTCGTACTAGTTTTTCTGAACCAACTAGATCGAGTTGAGTTTTGAATCAATTAGATTTGTTTCGTCTCGTTTACACCCATGGTGAGAGACTGAAATTGTTAAATTACATAGAAAAATGAAGATTTTGGTATAAAAATTTGAAATATATTATGTGATATAACATGAATAGATATACATTTACTTTTTTTCCTACTGGTAACAATTTGAAACTAGGATATTACGGTCACTTGACTAAAATAATTCACTTTACACTTATTTTGCACTTATTTACTGTGTGAACATTTAACATTGTAATCAAGTGACTAAAACAATTTACTTTAGACTAATTTGTCAGTGGAAAATAATTGATTCTCATTATATATATATATATATATCACTCAAAATGTTCAAACGTCCAAACCAATGTATAACCGTCGGATCTGACGCATGCGTTATTTTAGACTGTGACACGTGGCCGTTATACAAAGTTGCACTACATGTTATACATTGCTTCAATTTTGCACATGTCCAACATGTTATACAATATTGCATTACATGTTCTACATGATTATACAACATTGCACTGCATGTTATACAGTTTGGTCGTTTGGACATTTTCCCCTGGTTTGTATTTGATACCTACTATATATATATAGTGAGAATCAAGAGTTGCGTGAGAACCACCCAAATGCAACGAGTGTCGTGTATTTTTCTGTAACCTAGAAGGGGAAGTGTTACTCGTCGAAGGGAGTGGTGTTACGAGAGAATGGAAGAAAAAAAAAGTTTCTCCTTTGGCCTGCCATAATAATGTTATGAAAATACATGTCATAATAATGGAAACACGGTTATGGAAATACATTGCATAATAATGAAAATACATGACTTAAGAATGGGAACACGGTTCTCACAGGTTCGCACAAGACCCCCTAGTTCGCACGAGATCATGACTATATATAGAGCATAAATCAAGTGAGAACCAACATCCATCGCTAGAAACTAAGAATAGATCTTGCCCGTTGGATTGAATTGTCAAATCATGATTTGGTGTGCCCGTCCTCATTGGTAATATTTAAACGTATATTCATATTCTCGGTGACATAATCGTCTATTAGCACGGATGACTTAAGATTTATCTCTAAATTAAATACTTGCAATAAATCTTCAATTAATTTGGAAATAAATCTTCAATTAATCATCAATAATTTTTAATTTATTTGGTAATAAATCGTTAATTAATTTTGTATGCCGGTATTTTTGGAAATATAGATATTTAACTGATAGTCTATAATGTTTCAGCATTTTTAAAAATACAGATATTTCATTAGACATTCACTTATTTCACTCGTACATTCAATAATTTGTAATTTCCATTGAACATCAATTTGATAAATACATTTAAAATTTGTGAACATACACAAACAATTCATGAAAATTCTTGATCTTATTTTCCGTTGGATTTCCCACTTATTTCTCATTGATCATTCACTTATTTTTACTGGACATTCACTTATTTTGATTGAATATCACTTGATATCATTGGATTTTCATTTATTTCCAAATGGACATTCACAATCATTCCCTGAATAATCAACACAATGTATACAATGAGAAATCCAATGGGAAATAAGATCAAATATTTTTATGAATTGTTCATGTATGCCCATAAACTTTGAATGTATTCATCAAATTGATGTCAAACGGAAATGACTAATTATTAAATGTTTAAGTGAAATAAGTGAATTTTCAATAAAATATCTGTATTTCTGAAAATGCTGAAAAATTGAAGATTATCAATTAAATAACTGTATTTTCAAAACTACTGTTATCCAAAATTAATTAGCTATTTGTTATCAAAAACATTAAATATTATGATTTATTGATGATTAATTAAATATATTTTTTCAAATTAATTGATGGTTTTTTTAAGGAAAGATCGAATTTTATTAATTAAATTGCAACTAACCCGGCATCAAGCCGGACAGCTGAAGGTACAGATGGTGGGACAAACCCCTCACCATAATCCCAGCTAATGTTAGTTAAAACAAATATGGCCAATTCGTGAGCCATTTGATTACGAGCAAAACAAAGCACAAAAGTTCCCATAATGGATAATATGCAATGCCGTTCGCTAATGATTCCTCCAAAGTTGTTCAGCTCGACCCGTTTAGCATCATGTAGAGCCACAACCTCCAACTCATACAGATGGAGAAACCCCGTGATCTTGCTGCGGGATGCTTTACACGGGCATCTCTGATAGCCCCAGAGACTAATCGACTCGAACCAGTTAGAATCATGCAGAGTCACGGCCTCCAACTCATACGGATGGAGAAACCCCGTGATCTTACTACAGACCGACTTAAACCAGCCTCCTCGATTAACCATGCGATCAATATGACCATCGCGAAATTCAAATCCTCCCAGCTCATTGGGTTTAACTGGATCAACCCATCGACACCAGGAACTCCCCGTTTCCTTCCAATATCGATCCCAATAAGACACATATTGAATCTTGAGCAAGCCGAGCCCCCTAGTTCGGTATACTTGCATGAGTCTGCCCACCGACGCCAGATAACTCTGGTTCCCTCTCAGTACCGGCCTACCAACCAACCAAAAGCAAAACCCCCCGACCCTCCATGCTCCGCCGTCACAACCCAAGCGCGACCCATGTGCAACTCCAGCCTCACCCATCTCAGCCCATCCCCAAACCATCCGACCTCGCGTCCATCAAAACCCGATCTACCACCCGACCATACATCCATCAAATCCAGATCTACTTTTACAAGAGCTCTGCTCCTACCGCCGCACCACGTTGACGTCGCCGCCAGTACCACGCAGACGTCGACGCCCATAGGAAATCGACGTCGCGAGACTTCGCCCAATTGTGACGAAACAAACCCTAAAAAATGGGTACAAAAATTAATTGATGATTGATTGCATAAGTAATGAAAACTTTCCCTTATGTGATGAAATTATTATTTATAAATTTTTTTTGATAAATTATGACCGTGTGATAGGTTGTCATCTAACAAGTATTCTTGGTTCTCATGTTCTAATAAATTCATTAGTTCTCAGCCGAATGCATCATATATATATATATATATAATTAGCCATATTTTTATTGCTTAGGCTAGTGATATATATTCGACCAATAGACTAGCTTACGGCAATTGTGATATTGTGACTAATTAGTATCAAAACTGAGCTTTTTGATTATCGTTAGCGATCTTGAGCATTAATAAAAGTTGGCCATTAACGATAAAAAGGGTCAAATTGATGATTATGAGACCTAACTATGGTGCAATTAAGTGTTATATATTTTTCTTCACTCTATTTTAGAGTAAAAAAGTAGACAACAATTTATCGGTCACTCACTTGTCATCTATTGGTCAGAGCCGCACTCTATTTCATGACCTAGAAACATGTATTTATAGGAGTGCCACTTATGTGTGTTTCATGACCTGAACCTCCTTAACACACAAATACTCTCTCACTCTCCAAACAAAATTTGGTGAGATTGAGAGAAGCAACCTTAATTTGTCTTCACCAAAAGCTCTCTTGTGCAGAGATGGAACCAGCACAACCACATGACGAGAAGGATGTTTCAACCAAGAACAAGCCTGCTGGATGGAAGGCCATGCCCTACATCTTAGGTATAGTGTCTAATATTCATTAGGTTTTCATATTTTTCGGTTTTCAGTGTTCAAAGTCGCTTGTGTTTACAAATCAAGTATTCGCGCGACGTAAAAAATTATCGTCTTATGTATGATCATCAAGATGGACGCCCAACGAGTTCAATCCTTGAAATACGTGTAATAATATAACATAGAGATAGATTTCACCAGACTTTTTAAATAAATATTTTTTTCAGTGAGACAAATACCCATATCGGGAAAATGTGAATATGGGTGTCAACTTGAACTCTTATTATGCTATCAGAGGATGATTCAATTTTACCCCGACTCTTCTGTGTCATTATGTTTCAGACCAAAAAACGGACACTAGTTTAAGTGCATATTGCTCACATTACCTTGACCTCTAGTCCGGTTTGCAAACGAAAAGGGTGATATCTAAATTTTTTATAAAAACCCATTTATAAAATGAGTACTTTTTCACGTGTAAGTTTGAGATTTCAGATCCGTGAATCGTACCAAAATGACGTGTATTCAATGAAAATTTGGGAGCAGGAAATGAAACGTTCGAGAGGTTGGCAACTTATGGACTAATGGCCAACTTCATGGTGTACTTGACGAGAGAGTACCACATGGGCCAAGTGGCGGCGGCGAGCCTAATCAACATTTGGTCGGGCGTGACGAGCTTCACTCCCTTGGTCGGAGCCTACCTATCCGACGCCTACACCGGCCGCTACCGCATCATCGCCGTCTCTTCCTTCTTCATTCTCGCGGTACGTTTTAATTTTGGCACCATTTTTAATTTTTATGATCTACATCAACAAGTAGTATAGAGAGTTGCGTCACATTTTATGCATATACATTTTTGGTACCATAAAACCCATGTGAACGGCACTGTCACCCTCTCGTTTTGTAGTCATATATATTTTGAATCATTTCTTGCAACAAATATTGAGTTATTTTACTATATTTAATCTCTATTTATAACAAATTCTAAATGATTATCTTGCTTGAAAGTAAAATTTTCCTTAATATATTTTAGTCAGCAATAATTAATATACAACTTTAAAGAATGATACATTAATAATTTCCCATTTTTTTCCATAATTTAATGAAACAATCTTTTTTAGAATTTTACTTACTCTCTATATCGTGAAGTGTAAATATTTACTATATAGAAGTTGAGCACCATTCATGCATATTTTAATAATATGTTAATTATTTGGACAAATCGGTATACCAAACAATAATTCAACATTTATAGATGTCACTTTTTTTCGGATAAATGTCACGTTTCAATAAAATATTATTTTTCTTTTTCTCGTTGATGATGAACCTATAACTAGACAAACAAATGAAACGTAGCTTTTTTTTCATTACATGAATTTATAGCAAAACCTACCAACAAAGATTGAGGAATTGCTAACGTGACAGGGGATGGTGACGCTGACCCTCACAGCCGCTGTGCCCCAACTCCAGCCCCCTTCATGTAGCCCCCATCAGGCCGAGGTGGGCCAATGCGTCGGCCACACGGGCCGACAGCTTGGCGTCCTCCTCCTCGGGCTCGGCCTGATCTCGATCGGCTCTGGCGGGATCAAGCCGTGCAACATGGCCTTTGGGGTCGACCAGTTCGACCCCAACACCGAGGAGGGGGTTAAAGGGATCGCCAGCTTCTTTAACTGGTACTACATGACTTTCACGTTCGTGTTCATCCTCAACCTGACCGTGCTCGTGTACATTCAGGACTCGGTGAGCTGGGTGCTGGGTTTTGGGATTCCGACAGGGCTGATGTTGTTAGCCATCGCCTTGTTTTTCATGGGTAACAGGATTTACGTGCGTGTGAAACCGGAAGGGAGTATTTTTTCAGGCATCGGTCAAGTGATCGTTGCGGCGTACAAGAAGCGTCGGGTAGGGCTGCCGGTGGAGGACGACATGTCGGTTTACTATGATCCTCCGTTGAAGGGCACAATTGTACACTCCAAGCTGCCTCTTACAAACCAATTCAGGTTAGATTTGACGTCACAATTTCTTCTTATAATTAAAAAGTGGTAAATATGGTGAGCTATACGGTATTTAATGAAGGAATTAATTGGCTTCAAAACCTTTTACTTCAGTTACAATGTATAGTGACCGCGTCTCCCCTATTTATAACTTACATTTCTTTTTTTCATCCTTATATAAAAGTATAAGAGCTCAATTAAGTATGATGGATTTCTTATCTTTCCTCGACTTTAAAGATTGATTTTCTCTAAGAGTTCACGGGTATTGATTTAAATAGTTATAAAGTCTAGTGTTACAAGTGCACACATCTAATCCTAATTTTACTATGATTATTCACCCTACCCGTGAACGAGGTGTTCAGTAGAACTTGATCTATTTGGGTCGTCGTGAACCATTTCCCTGTATCCAATCTCGTGCATATGTGAAACTCTAGTTCTACTACAACTCAAGCGTAGATGTTCACCCTAGATGCAAAGGCGGGTGCCGAGTGGAACTGACGCATTTGCAAAATTTAGTCTTGCTATGTCACACGTGTAAACATCTATCGTGCCTCCAACCACTTATGATCCCAATGCACATGCATAACTCACGGTATTTATGTTTCTCCCACTTTAAAGGACATCTCTTAAGTTGAGAGTTCAGTGGCAATACCCTTTTACATAAGAATTTGTTTTGAGTCTATTGATTATATAATAATATGCCTAACGACTTTTGTTGATGAGCAGGTTCTTAAACAAGGCGGCGATAATAGAAAAAGACGATTTTACCCCAAACGGGACCGTCTCGAATAAACAGAGGCTATGCAGCATCCATCAAGTAGAAGAGCTAAAATGCTTGATCCGAATCATCCCAATATGGGCATCAGGCATCATCAGCATAGTCTCTATGTCACAACAATGGACATTTACAGTTTTACAGGCCCAAAAAATGGATCGTTACATAGGATCCTCATTCCAAATTCCAGCTGGCTCGGTCTCTCTAATCTCAAATCTCACAATAGTCATACTCCTCCCGCTCTACGACCGAGTCTTCGTACCCAATCTCCGAAAAATCACGAAACACGAGGGCGGGATCACCCTCCTCCAGAGGATGGGAACTGGCATCGTGTTCTCAGTCATGTCCATGGTTGCGGCGGGGCTCGTGGAGAAACACAGACGAGCCTCCGCCGCGGCCCTGCCAGTGATCTGGCTGGCCCCACAACAAATCCTCCTCGGATTGTGCGAAGCATTTAACATCATAGGACAAGTGGAGTTCTTTAACCGCCAATTCCCGGAACACATGAGGAGCATTGCCAATGCACTCCTCTCGTGCTCTTTCGGGGGGGCCAACTTTCTCAGCAGCTTCTTGATCAGGATCGTCCATCACTACACGGGCAAGCCGGGCCGTCCAGATTGGTTGACTAATGACCTTAATGTCGGGAAATTAGATTATTTCTATTTCCTCATAGCCGGTCTCGGAGTGGTCAATTTCTTCTATTTTCTCTACGTGGCAGGAAAATACCGTTACAAGGGTAGTTCAGACAATGTGATTAGTGAGTTTGAGAATGACGTGGAGCTGACCAATGCTAAAAATTAGAAATATTAGAGTATGATATATGGTTAGTTTCGTTTCAATAAAAGAATAGTGGGGATCGGGTTGGACCGGACTAATCCAGATATTAAACCAGACTGGATTAGAAATCAAAATTATATATAGACAGACTGCGAATTTGATTAGCTGACATTTGAACCGGATCAGACCGGAATGAATGTAATGAACCCTTATAATAGCTCTTTGTGCCTCTCTTATATTATAATTATGTCGGTCAATTCCTCTCATCTGAATGATGGAATAATTATAAAAATAAATCTAGTATATATGAGTATATCTCTTAAATAAAATATGTCTATATTATCTTATTGATCCATCGTATAAATAGGTTGCATGTGTTGTTTTCCTTATTTGTAACCAAATGTTCAACTTAATTATTATTAAACATAAGTCAACTCTTGTAATAACCAAATCAATTTTTCTAGCCATATATCTATATATGATCAGTATCTATGAGCTTTCGATAAGAATCGAGTTTCTAGAAGCATTTCTTGCATTTCAAAGAATGATTAAATTAATAATAAAGTGCTCAATCTTTGTTTTTGATTTTACAATGTTTGTGGTCACAAGCACACACATCACTACTAAAACATGCGGCTGAGGAAGAAGATTCTTGAAATTGTTATGGACTCAAAACTATGAAAAAAAAGCGAAATCGAAACTACCCAATAAAAAGCATTTGATTCTCCTCTGTAATGCACACTGATTTGTGCCCAAGAATTTGGTCGTTTCATGCTCTCTTACACCTCATTTTATGCTTTCTTTTCAAAAGAGCCGCAAATTTTGGTTCATAGACAACTCATTAGTATCTGTGAGCCGATATTCGACTTGAAAAGATATATATTTGTAGATCAGTTTAATAATAAGTCTGATCAATTTATTATTTTTTCGATGTAAATTTTGCTTACTTTTTCGTGTACCTGTGCGATTGAGAATTCAAGTTATATGAGACTTAATACGTGAACCATGTGGATAGGGTTTTCAAAAAAAATTGAACCGATCAAATCGAACCGAACCGAAAAGGTCAGTTTTTGTCGGTTGGGTTCTGGTTGGTTTTGGTCATGGTCGGTTTGGTTTTGGTTCAATTAACCGATCGACTCCGGTTCACTTTATGATGAATCCTTCGGTTTATACTTCAATTTAGGATGTTTTTCAATTGAAATTTTCTTTTTGGGCTTTATTATCGTTTTATTTTAATTAGTGTAAAATTATATACATAATTCCTCTAAAAACCGACCGAAATCTAATCATTTTTTGCTTGATTTATGAAACTTTTTGATTTTGTGGTTGATTTTCGGTTCAAACCGACCGAATTTTTTTGGTTCGGTTTCGGTTTAATTTCTTCAAGAATCGAACCGGTTGATTCAGTTCAGTTTTAACTTGTTCGATTCAAAAACCGAACCGTGAACACCCCTACATGTGGGCCTTTGACTCAAAAATTATGATAGAGTGATGCACGTTGAGATAGACCAAATTCTTATACTATATTACATCTTGACTAGCCTCGAAGGTCGGCCTGGTAAAAAATAATTCCCCAACTTGTTAGAATATAACTTTCTCGATTTATACGATATCTATATATTATTTTTGGGAGTATTTATTATGATGAGAAAGATTGAACATGGAAACAAACAAGTAATCAAAATTAAGGCGTAAAAAAAAGCTAAGAATTTACATGATTCACTGAGTAATAATATTGAAACCATCGTATTCATGTGTAGAGAAAATGAATTTTAAATCACCAAGTTATTTCGGATAGGTTACATACATTTGTATAATATATGAATACCACACTCAAATTTTACTTAAAAAATGAAGTATAAAACATAACCTGATAGGAAGTTCAAGTTTTGGCCCACAAACCATGTCATCTTAGCCTAACATAACATACCGTCGGACATTAGGTCTATGTGATGTCGTATCGACTAATTTCATTTTCCTAATAATCGATTTAAAGCATATCCAACATAACAGTCGTCATAAAGTAAACTCTTACCTCATGACCTATAAATTAAAGTGTTTGACGACCTAAACAAACAAAGCTTGGCTAATTAAATTAAGGAAAATTCGCTCTTACTTTAATTAAAATATGGATTGACACATACACTGAAAATGGTCAAAATTATGTCCTCTTCTATTTCCTTGTGTTATTGCTTGGTCTATTTCTAAACAAGCGTTTAGTGGGTACTTATGCTCCCACCATAAAAATATTAGTACGAACGGTCCACATAATAAAATGTCACATCATAGAAACCAACACCACTATAAAAGAATTTAAAATTTGCCTACCATCACCACACCATGAGACTCTATATAAAGAACCCTTCACTTCACTTCACATTCACATTCACATTCACATTCATCACAAAAAATCAAGAAATAGATATAAAGTAAAGTCTTTAAGGTTTCGATCATGGAGAGGTTCAATGGAGGGTCCTTTGGAAATGGCACTCGTGTGATGAGGTTTCACTCATCGTCCTATAGGAGTCCTCAGATTGACGGAGGGTCCTACGGGAGGGCGCTTAGCTTGCCCCAATGGAGTGGTAGGGTTGAGGAAGGGTCCTATGGGAGGGCACTTAGCTTGCCCCAATGGAATGGTAGGGCTGATGGAGGGTCCTATGGAAGGGCACTTTCATCACAATGGAAGAGTCCCGCCGAAAGGGTTGAGGCAGTGTCCTACGGGAGGGCTGCTCGTCTTGTCGAGCTCAGTTCATTGTCTCAATGGAAGGCTCACTTTGAAGCTTCAAAGCAATCCAATAAATTGGTATGCAAAAAATCTGTTGTTAAAAGTAATACGTCGAAAGTATATGTATTCATTTACTCTGATTTATATAATAAGTATTAAGTCTCTCGCTTCTGAAATAAGTTTCAGGTGAGTTGGACTTTAAAAATAATATCAAAATTTAACATTTCATTTAGAGTAACCTAAAATTTCGAGTCGGCCAAAATCCTACGGTCAATTTGGCCTTGAGCTTGTGGGTCTTCTTGTGCCTCTTCCCACATGTGGTCTTCGACCCTTACGTGGAAATTGAATTAAACCCACGTAGGATTTTGAGTCACGTGTAATAATCAGGATTGATATTTTAATTATCGAATATGACTTGATGTATATTTATGATATAATAAATATATCATAATTTTAAGATATGAACATTACCATCTTACAATTACCTTGGTCACGCCTTGATTATGAACTTTTTAACTGATACGTATATACAAACATTGTAAGTGAAGTGACATAATTTATAAACCAGAAATATTATCGATAAAAAATATTTATAACTAACACACTCTTTGTGTTGTTTTGAACGAAGATGGTGATTTACTTCACAGCTACATGGTGTGGGCCATGCAGAGCTCTTGAGCCTGCCATCAATGACATGGCTTCCAAGTTCACAGACGTTGACTTCATCAAGATTGACGTTGACAAATTAGTGGTACACACAAATTTAATCTATCTATGTTCTTGCTCTTAATTGTGTACTTATTGAAACATCATAACCTTAACAATCACAAAAATGTTGATGAAACAGTCAGTGGCAGCACAATATGGAGTTCAGACAATGCCAACATTCATAATGATGAAGAATGGGAAGGAAGTAGATAAAGTTTGTGGTGTCAAGAAAGAGGAGCTACAGAACAAACTCATGAGGCACAGAGCGCAAGCTTTTCAATTTCAGTACTGATCAACCAAAGCAACAACAAAAGATTCATTTCTTCTTTTTGTCATCTTGATGTTGGTTTCTGCAACATTTTGTCTTTATTTTTCTAGACTATGTCGAATGTTAGATAAACTTTCCCCTTTACTGATAATAAAGGCATAAACAGAGCCCTTATGGTCGTTTTTGCTATCCTACTTTTGCAAGGAAATTTTATACATTTTGGTAATTGATTGTATATGGCTAACTGCAAGATTTCCTTGTTTCTGCATTGGTTAAAATGAATTAGAAAAACAAAAATACCCTTCAAACTTAAAGATAAGATGCAAAATAAGAAAATAAACATTTAATTAGGAAATCTTTCACTTTGAAAGATGTGAATTCGTTAACCAGCTTAAATGATAGTTCGGGTTTTCAACTTAAAAGCTTGAGGTTTTGGTATGTTGGGCTTATGACAGGGTATCAGAGTCTGATTCGATTTGAGCTCAAAGCTTATGAATCAGAAGCCGTCCATGCACAATTTAAACTTTTAGGTGGATTGAGCTTCCGAGGAAATAAATTATTTGAGAGTAATTATGAAATACAACTACAAGTGCTTTATTTTTCAACAAAAAATTGCAAATAATACACTTCTATCCGGCAGTAGACGTCAACTATACTTCAACCTCAGATCGTCGGCTACTTCTTTTTTGTTTACTTTTTCACTTTCCCTATATTTGCGCGAACGAAGAAATAGAAATTGAAATAGAGCAACTGCAAATAAAGAAACTGAAGAACAAAACAACATTTCAAGAAAACAAAACAAGTGTTTAAAATTGTCCTTGAAGATACACTAAATTAACAGAGTTACTGGTTTTCTTAAGGCATTATATATAGTATAGCTTGTACAACTATACATTATCTTCCTACTATGCACAATCTTCCTTAGCAAAAACAAAAAAAAACCTATGTAATTAATTACACACATGTTAAGGTTATTGCCTTAACTGATCTTCAGCTTTCAACACTCATTTCCACCCAAAACAATCCTCAGATCAACCTTCTGCTCTGCACTGAGCCTCAACGGAAACACAACATCAAACCTGATCACAAGATTTCCCCTCTTCCCGGGCTCTTTCGAATAGGGCATGCCTTCCCCGGGGATCGCCAGTTCGTCGCCTGGCCTGACGATCTCCTTGACCGCGATTTTGAGGCTCCTCCCGTCCAATGTTGTCAAATTCACAGTCTTCCCCGTGAGCGCCTCGAGCAGGAGCATCTTGTGATTGGCGACGAGGTTGTTCCCTTCCCTCTTGAAGACAGGGTGAGGCTTCTCGTCCACGACGAAGATGAGATCGGGAGGGGTGGCGCCGTGCTCGTGGCTGCCCTTCTCCGGGAAGGTGATTTTTGTGCCTTTCTTCCAACCGGGTTTTATGTCTATTTTCAGGGTTTCCTCAACGGTCTTGGCTTTGCTGCAAAAACAGGTTTCTTGTGTGTCAAGGAATGGAAATAGGAGAAAATTAACGGTCAATTATACTATAATGATCCTTCGGTTTTACTATAATCATATTCGACGAGACATTGCTCAATATCTCGTCGCGTGTACGAAATGATACAGCTGACATTCTAAGAGGCGTTAAACACAAATTAACAACCTCGTATCAGCCCATCATCTTGAAAATCATTTGATATAACGAGAAAAATAATAGACGTTAACAAAAAAATTCGAGATCAAGCAATCGTGAAAATACACAAATTTGTATGGTTTGTCGCATCTAAGTGTATATGATATACGTTATATTAAAAAAAATTGAAACACATAGTCACCGAATGATCAACTAAAAGTTAAAGCATAACATACAATTTACTGGTTGCGATCGAAATTAAAGCTCAATCATATCATACATTTATAACGGAAAATTGAAAAAATCAATCATAACATACAATTTGTGACCAAAATATCGAAGCACAAATCGAAACTGATTCAAGACATATTCTAACATAGTTCAAGCCACACCATCATATCCAATATCCATGGCTCTTCTAGCAGATCCTAATAAACTTGACTAAGAAAATACATAAACTTCATATAGAAACCAACCAACCAAGCCAGCAAAAGAAAAAAACACAAGAAATTCCTCAAACAAGGAATTGGGTTGATACCGATATAATTGGAGTTCACTTAACACACCTGAGATCCTGAGTTTAAATCTTGATACATGAGAGAAGAGCTACGTACCCAAATTCGCCAGGGACAAAACGGGAAATTCGAATCCTCCTCTTGCCACCATTGTAGAGCTCCTCCAAGCTACACGCAAACCTCGACTCCACCGCCGCCGGAGCCTTCCCTCTCCCCCGACCATTCCCCCCAAAAAAACCATCAAAAACCTCGCCGGCGAAGCACTCCGGCGCCGGCGAGGAATCGGCCGACAGGAGGCCCTCCTCCCCGTACAGATCGTAGACCCGCCGCCGCCTCGGGTCGCTAAGAACGTCGTACGCCTCCGAAACCTGCTTGAACATGGCCTCCGCCTCGCCCTTGTTTGCCGGGTTCTTGTCCGGGTGCCACGTCATCGCCGACCGCCGGTAGGCCCTCTTCAGCTCCTCCTCCGACGCCGACCGGTTCACCTTGAGAACGCTGTAGTAGTCGATGCCCATTAATGGGTCGTCCTCGTTTCGTCGAAAACGGCGCCGAGTTCGGAGTTTTCGGCGTTTTCCGGCGAGTTGGGTTTGGGGTGTTGTCGATCGTGGCAAGAGAAGGTGGAAAGCAAAAGAGGAAGAGTGGTTTTGTGGGTTTCTTTGAATGTGTGTTTAAGGAATCTATCTGTAAGGCACTATCTGTAACAGAATACAAAGTCTTGTTCTTATAATTATTTTTGTTTGTGGAAAATTCTCGTGCAAGTAGGACAGTACAAATCACTCCGGAAACTACAATTGATGTTTCATGTGTACACCCAACCTTAATACTAGATATAATGGATAATAACACTACGTTAAACCTAATTATAGCGAAATAACATTTTTATATCCTAACTATCTTTTAGGTATTTTAGGTATATTAGGTATTTAGAGATAAGTTGTCACAAAATAATTGTTAGGGTACTAAAAAAGAGAGAAGAATAGTTAAGGTATGAAAGTGTCATTTCACTATAGTTAAGTGTAACAAAGTGTCATTATTCCCAGATAGAATGTTTTTTCCTTTTTTAGAATAAAATTAGGAAACTTTTAACCTTATTACCTGTTTACATTATTTTCCTAACTACCAATTTTTTTGCGTTTAAGGTAGCGCATTTGGTGTGCTGCCAAAGGCAACTCAGAGCGCAGCTGTTAGCAGTGTTAAAAAAAGGCCGTCTAGGCCGCCTTTTCGTTTTAAGCTGATCGAATAGTGGCGAATATCTTGTTTCATCAGCTAGTCCAGGCTGCCGCCTAGGTGGTCAGGCGCCTGCCTAGGCGATTAGGTGGCCAGACAACCCAACAAACTTGAATTTTTTTAAAAATATATATCAATTAAGACTAAAATGTTAACAATAAGAAATCAGATAGAGTCCCTTTGTTTCCTTATCTCGCCCTAAACCCTTACGTCCTAAACCTCTTCGTTTCCAACGAACGGTCGTTGCCCTCCCCTTTTTTGGGAATCAATGGAAGTCGAAGCACCTAGGTTTTTGACTTCACTTCATGTTTTGACCACTCATTTTGTAACGGGTGATTTGTATTTGTTTATTCAATTTGTGTGAGCTAAGAGTTGATTTGTTTATCAAATTGTGGGGGTTAGATTTTATTTTCAAATTTTTATAGTGAAAATTGTTTGGATGTGTGATGAAATTTCAGTTGTTTTATATTGTCAATTTCGAACTTTTAATTCTTGAAATTTTGACCACTGACCACTATTTTAGATTATCATAGAAAAGATTGTTGTCGTTCATTTTTTATATTTATTTTTATATGGTATAGTTCATTCTATATTACAAATAAATTTAAGAAATAAAAATCCGTTTAATATCTTTTAATCTCCGATTAATCTTTTTGTGGTGATGTCCGTCCGACTAGCGCCTAGCATTTTTTAGAACCTTGGTTGTTAGCACGCGAAACTAACACTAAAGCAGCGCACATATGTGTTGCCACAATATTAGGGTCGCACATTGTCTAAAGACGTTGTCACTATCATGACATCACCTCTATGAAGTGTGCTGCCTTAAAATCAGTTCCTATTTAAAAAGAAATTAGGGTTTCTAAATCGAAACCCTTAAAAAAATTTATAATTTAACAAATAAAATCGAAACAATAATAAGAAACTGAAATTGTAGGTTATATTTTTAAATTGCATTTCAGTACCAACAAAAATTAAATCCAAAACATAAATCAAAAACCTTATTTCATTACCAATATACATCATTAGTATTTCTTATTTAGAGTTATTCATTTTTTTAAAAGTATATTTAGTGTCTTTTATTTTATTTCACACAATATTATTATTTATTCTCTACACTATTTTTGTCACCTCTTTGTTTATTTTATCTTAATCACATAATTGTCCTTTTCAGACAAATAAGGAACCGCTGAAATATAAAACTATAATTACATGTCAACTGTCAGCTTAAATTTTTAATTAAGTTTATCCTCTAATAGGATATAAGAACTAATACTTCGCGAACACGAGTTTAAATCACAAATATACTTATCGAAAAGGCTATACTCTCACTGTCCTTAGTCTGTTTTGACATTTTTATGTCTGAATTAGTGCAAATTTTATTTATTTTGTAATTCTAAAAATCTCAAACCTAACGATTTTCCTTCTCTTTTATATGAGGACGCATGTAACACATTATTAATGAACAAATTAAGTTATGTGTGTTTTTATGAGTTGATTTTATTTTTAACTTTTTTGAATCAATTTATCACATCAACTTTTTTTTTAACGATAAAATAAATTTTATTATTAAATAGCTACTAACTCGAGATTAAATCGGACAGTTGAAGCTACAAATGGTGAAATAGACTCCTCATCCATAATCTCATAAGTTAAAGTATACTTGGCCAGACACTTTATTACAGGTATGGCAAGCAAAAGTTACAAAGAATCTTAACTCTCGCAGATAATACCTCAAAGATGTTTCTTCCCTGCTTTCCTTGCCTGTCGTGGTCAACCACTCTAAGGTTAATAGCTTGCATATTCAATTTGGTGATCAAGATTTCAATTAATACCAATTGATAAGCATTACAACTTTTCTCCTTTTAATGAGAAAACTCCTTAATTATGAGTTTTGTACTGCAAATTAATTGAATAGTTTTCAATTAATTCCTTTTACATTGGACCATATATGCTATAAGTATAATTTATATCTATATATAGATGCATATTTTTAATTTCTTCATAAACAATGTATTATATCATGTTATGGATTGGAGCATGTGATGTGTGACCGACTAATCACATAAAGTCATTTCATTATATACAAATGGGTTCTCTCAATTTATTGCTATCTTTAAAATGAGGGCCATATGGGAATGGCATTACCGTAATTTTGTCATTTGAAGTTCGGTCTACGTATAATCTTGTTGTACACGTTGGGTTGAGAAGAACAACAAATCAAATAAAATCAAAGTCCAAGTCTTCGGTCATAAATTGGCGAGTCTCTATTGTATGTGATACGTTGATTAATGTATAGTTTCTTTAATTAGACTTATGATATTAGTTTTTTTTTTTTTGAAAATCGAATTTTATTTATTAGATAACAACTAACTCGGCGTTAAATCGGACAACTGGAATTACGGTTGGTAGGACAGATTCCTCACCATAATCTCAGCTACTGTTAGTTAAAGCATACTTGGTCAATTCATGAGCCACTTTATTACAAGTACGACGTGCAAAAGTTAAAGAAAAACTTATCTCTGGAGCAGACAAGAAGCGCATATAGTCATTGATTATTCCCCCGAGCATGTTTTGTCCCTGCTTTCCTTGCTTGACCTGGTCCACAACTCTGAGGCTATCTGATTCGAACACTACGTTTGTCCAGTTCTTTTCTTTTGTCCATGACAAAGTTTTTCTGACAACCACGGCCTCCACCTCTTCATAATGGAGATGACCCGAAAAACGTCTACAAAAAGCTTCCACTACTTGACTTTTTGATTCCCTACAGACAAATCCTATACTCCAGTAACCTCTGTCTGCATCTAATCCCCATGACTTATGACATTAGTTAAAGAACCAATTAAGTTAAGCTTTAATTAATAAAAAAGTTGTTTGCCGATCAAAAGAATTAAAGAACGTTTTCAAAAAGAAAAGAATTAAAGAACCAATTAGTACTGACTCTTTCTATGTAAAATCTCATATGATCATGTGAATCGTTTTAACCATTTTACACGCAAGAATGCCTGTTACTATCTAACAAATAAAATATTGCTATTATCCATCATGTTGAACGATTAATCAAAGCTTAATATTTATTATATGATTTTTAAGAAAAAATTCCCTAAAGAAAATTTAGATATTTGAAGACATAGTTTTATACAGTGTTGTACAAAATGCCAGTCACTTAGAGAGAATGTGTTTTAAAGGCTAAATAATAAAAAATTAGTTGAGTACTTATTTTAATATAAATTGAATCAAATGATTACTTAAACATTATAAAAAATTAGTCAGTGGCTAGTTGGGATTAATCGGAGACCAGTAGTATCAGTGGAATATTTTTACAACATTGATTGTATACAAAGTGTTAGTTTTCTCTGGTATGTATGTATATACATATATATTCAATTTGGTTCTTACAATAATTCATATATGAATTTTATGATAGTGCGGATTTGATTATAAGTAATTTCTATATGTAGGAAGTTTTCATTACTCAAGTTGTTATAGTTAACCTTTTTTAAACTGTAATCAATGATTAGTTGTAATACATAAATATAGACAACATATATTTGAAAATGGCACACTACTAATTTGAGCGTGGTATAGTAGTTAGCATTACTCACTCCATGACCCTGTTTGGGTAGAATGAATTTAATGTTAGTCATGAAATTTGATGTAGTATTAAAAAAAATTGTAAAAAATTTCTTTATAATTATGTTTTTTTTTTGCAGAAACTCTCCTTCGCACATGTCCATTTGTGTAAAACTCCTCTTTAGGCACTTCTCGCTTAAGTGTTAACTCAAATGTGCTTCGGAGTGGCACTTTGACAACGGAATCGGGGACCGATTCTGAACCGAACAAGAACCGAGAACTGCGGGTAACGATTCTGGTTCTGGTTGTTAAAATGGAGAGCCAGAGAGTCTGGTTCGGTCCGATTCTTGACCAGTTTGATCCGGTTCTATACACATGCCCATCCAAAACGTGCTAACTCAAACTTACAACACTTAAATGATACTTCTGTCAATTTTTACGAATTTGTACAGACGGTACAAATTTAAATTTGAATGAAAAGTTTGTGAAAAAAAAATTATAAAAGGACTTTTTGCAGTTTTTCCTAAGAAAATGATACACATATTTTATATTAAAAGGGTACATTTAAAAATCAATGATATCATATAGCAATTGTGTGATTACCCTTGTTCACAATAATACTAATAAAATAATCACTTAATTGAGTAAGGGGTTGCTATCAAATCAATATATGGGTTCATAAACAACAACGAAATCTAAAGGATAGCTACTATTTTCTTTATATTTTTCTTCATGGTTGATGATTAAAAAACAAACAATATAATATAAGTTGAGAAATTAGACTTTGACAAAAGCAGTGTCGGCAATGTCTCTAAGACTAACCATAAGTTCATGTGGTCATCAGTACTTCTAATATTAATAATAGCACTATTTCAAAACTCCTATACCGAAAATATCATCATTAATTAGTAGCTAACTTGTTACATATGGACAAGATGATGGTTACAAGCGTGAGTTCGAAGATCAGTGAAAGGGACGAAGGGAAATTTTAGGTAGTTTAAGGGAAAGGCAATTATTTATAATAAAAAAGGGTTGTATCAATGGTTAGATAAAATATAAGGTAAGAATCACAAGTTTGGTGCTGTCTTACTTCATTATAGTATAGTCGAGATCAAATTTTAATACGTGATAAAAGAAAAAGATAAAATATAAGGTCTTAAATTAGGGTTTTCAGTGGCGAGAAATTTTGAGGTTGCAGATGTAGTTCCGTTGGTTGGTGTTTTGATTGTTTAGGAAGAGGAGCAAGGCCCGGATGTTACTGTATTGGCTCATGATTTCGTTGTAGAAGATCACGAGACATTGGCCAACCGATTGAGGCGATGACATGATTTGTCTACAATTGGTCCATCGAGAAAGAAGAATGTAAGTAACATTAAGGCGTGGGAGGGTGTTGAGGTTAATATATTGGGTGCCAAAGTGGTTCCCAAATCGATCTACCAAAAGGGAGCCATGAGTGTTGTTAAAACATGACTTAGGGCATCTAAGCGTAAGGGAACTATTGTAATTGATTCATCGAGAGGGCTAGGTTAGTAAAGAACCAGAGGGTTGAGGTAGATATTGAAGATGTCGCACCTCCATTTGAGAGGTTGGACACCCGTTCATCAGCATTTGGGGTTGTTTAACGCAGTGAAGAATATATCGGTGGAGCAGAGGAGGGACGTTGAGGAATTTGGGTTCGACAGCATTCTACATATGGGTGTTAGTCATGTTCCAACTACCCTTAATTTTCCAGAAACGGAGGAAAATTAAACAACCAAGAAACTCGTTTGAAAATTCAAACAATCAGATGAACAACATCAATAAATTTTTCATTAGATTAGACATCAAAAACAAAGGAGACGAATTGAAAATATTTAAAAGAGAGAAATTTGAGATGTGAGCAATTGGGTTCTTCCTTATTAGTATATTCAAAATATTAATGGAATCAAGAGTGGTTATTTATAGAGGGGAAAAATAATTTAGGGGTAATTTCACGTAGGTCACTAAAAAAGATTGTAGGGGTAATGACAGTTGGCTACACCTAACTATGTCACGTTTCAAATTGAATACTCTAACTTCAAAATTTTCATTTGTAGTACCCAAAGTTTAAATAAGTGACAGATAACCCAACTTCTGTTAAAACTAACTGAATTGGTTTGGTAAAAAGTCTAAAATGCCCTCAATAATTTTGATTTGAAACCAAACTGGTCTGACCGGTTTAAAATCGATCTGACCGGTTCAAATTAAATTTCTATTACTTTTATTTAAAAAATAGAATTTTTTAATAACTTCTTTAATTAATTAGTATTGAATTGGTTTTTAATTAATACTTTTATATATACTTAATTTATAATAATCTAACCTAATCCATTATTTTTCACCCTCCATCGTCTTCTCCACCCTTCTTCTTCATAGACACCACCTCCGCCTCTGTTTCTATTTTCCAGCAAGAGCCTCCGCCTCCGCCGTCCTCTCCACTGTCGTCACCAGCCGCTGTCGTCCTCTCCGCCCTCATCGCCGGCCTTCGCTGTCCTCTCCACCCTCGTCGCGGCCAGCGCCGTCTCCTTCCCTTTCCCGTCGCCCCCGAACGCGACCGTCCTCTCCACCATCGTCGCCGGTCGCAGCCGTCTCCTTCCCCAAAGCCATCTTCTTCCCCTTCTCCGGATCCGACTTGGTCCGTCGCGTGTGGGGCTTGTCTCCGCCATGGAGCACCTCCTCAAACCGCCCCCAGTTCAGATCTGGCAGCGGCTCCGACTTTGCGTGCTCGATCTGGGCCTCAATTTTTAGATCTGACCTTCAAGATCTCGTTCGTGGTGGCAGGCTCGTCGGATTTTGAGACTCCGACTTCTTTACTTCGCGGCGGGGTCGGGGGGAGGCGTGGCCTGAAGCGTGGCGGCGGTCGGAGACGAAGACGGCGGTCGGAGACGGAGCCGGAGATGGCGCTGACGGAGGCGCCGGAAGTAGAGGCGGGGATCGGAGACGGGGTGGGGTGGGGATGTAATTAGTGTTAATTAGGGTTTAGTTAGGGTTAATTAATTATTATTATTAATATGATTTATATTAATAATAATAATAATAATAATAATAATAATAATAATAATAATAATATATTTAAATATTAAAGAATTATAATTATTATATGTGTAATTGAAAAGTCATATTTGCCCTCAATTTATCAATTAAATTGATATTCAGTTAAGGGTAAAATAGTAATTCCATAATCCTATCAATTGAACCAATTAGACTGGTTTAAAAGACCAAAATCATTGAGGGCATTTTAGACTTTTTGACACACCAAATCAATTAGATTTAACAGACGTTGGGCTAAGTGTCGCTTATTTAATCTTTGGGTATCCTAAATGAAAATCTGGAAGTTGGGGTATTAAATTTGAAACGTGACATAGTTCGGTGTAGTCAACTGTCATTAACCCAAGATTGTATTCTCAAGTAGGTTACGACTAATTTTACATAGGGCTCCAAAAAAGTTTGTATTTTGATGTAGATCACCACCTCTAAAATTTAATTTCTAAGGTCACCAAAACATGTTTTTGTCTCACTCCATTAAAAAAACTTATGAAATGACCAAAATATTATCAAAATCAATAATTGAACCATTTCAATTTAATTATACTGCAATTGAACTGGTTCATTTGGTCTAACCCAAAACCAACCCGGTCCAGCCAAAAAGGGTCAAACCAAGTGATGGAGCCGGCGAAGGTAAAATCGGTGCCGACTCCTCCGTCGTCGCCAACGGTGAGGGGAGCAAAATTGAAGCACCAGGCCTTGAAGTTCGACTGCATCACATCGTTCAAATACGTAATTAATTAGCAAAAGGTCAAAATTGAGTGATTATGCCCAAGTTCACCAAGACTATACTAGTTTTTCTTTGATTCGGTCGAGAAATCATTCAAATATCGTCAAGATCAACCAGTAAGCCTCAAAATCACGAAAATTAGTTCAGTTCAGATCGATTTTCTCGATTTCGAGCACACATAATTCAAATAGGTCAAAACTTAGAAATTAGCACCAAAACAACTAAAATTAGGACAATTTTTGTTCGATTCGCTCAATTTCGAGCACACGTCGTGCGAATACATTCTCCGGAGACCTGCAACCAACTGCTCATTAGCTTCAAAAAGACACACAACTCGATGCTGGTGAGCTTCTCATTAAGTCCACCATAGAGATCGTCGGCGGAAACAAGCTCACCGGCGCAACCATCGTCGTTGATGTTAAAATATATCTCTTTCATAAACTGTATATATGCCTCTTTCCTATTTCATGTAACCCTAATACTATAAATATAGGGTATTGTACACTGAATTATATCATTGCATACAATATTCTCTTTACCAATCCTATTGTGGTATCAGAGGAATAAATCTCTCTCTTCAATCATCAATCACAGCAACCTCGCGAACTGCCGCGGCAACGACCTCGGACTCGTCCAGCTCGCGAACTGCCTCGGCAGAGCCTTGACAATGCCTCCATCTGCAAGCGAGCTCGCAAGACTCGCGAACTGCCCGAGCGAAGCCACCACACAGCAAGCTCGCGAACTGCCTCAGACCACTGCACCACTGCCTAGGCCTCCACCTTCACCGCACCACTGCCTCAACAACGACCTGACGAGGCCTCCATATGCAGCTGCATCTGCGACCCGAGCGACGACGACGACCTAACGAGTTCGACGCCATCGACGACACAGCTTCGATTGGGTCGCCTCATCGGCAACAGTCTTCGATCGAAATCACTCACCGCCAGCACACACCTCCGCCACTCGTCAAGACTGATCGTTCTGTGATGCTGCCGCAAGCCACCGACGCTCGAATCGTGTCTCACGCGCCTTCGACCAGATCTGGTTTTGGGCGCTCGATTTCGCAACGAGGAGACCAGTTCAGGTCTCACCGCCGGCGAGTGAGGTCTCAGGAGGACGAAACCGGCCGATATGCATCGGCTGCCTTCTCTCTAGCAAGCGCGTGCTTTCCATGCGCCGCCGCGCGTGACCCCCACGCATGACCCCCACGCGCCGCCGCTGTTCGCCCACGTGCCGCCGCCTTTCGATCACGCGCCACCGTCAAAACTTTCCAATTTAAGTTTTAAAATGTTTTTCTGAAAATTTTTTTAAATACTATGGAAAAATTTGAGATTTCTAGACCAATCTTTGCAGTCTTTGATGGCTTTAACTATATGATATGGGCTAAAGAGATGTCCAGTTTTCTTCGTGGCAGGAAACTATGGAAATATGTATCTGGTGATGAGATAGCTCCTGTCCAAACACATGACTAGGCTAAAGCAGTTTCCAAAGAACGCTTTGAAGAATGGAACAGCAAAAAATCATCAAATCCTCACATGGTTCCGAAACACCTCCACTCCTACTGTCAAAACTCATATGAATCATTTTGATACAGTCAGGGAGGTGTGGTTGAATCTCGAACATCTTCACTCTACCAAAGATATTGTTCATCAATTTCAGCTGTGGAACCGCCTTAGTCAAATGAAACAAGACCCTGGACAATCTATCGATGGGCTCTTTACCCAGATGCAAGCAATATGGGATCAACAAGCCGCCTCCGAGCCCACATGGACATATGCACAAAGTTTAGCCATCTTTTCTCAATAGTATGATCGTTTTAAGGTTTACCAGCTCCTTACCGGTCTCTGACCTGAGTATGAGTCTGTTCGCAGCTCACTGCTACACATGGATCCTTTCCCCATACTCCAGGTGGTTGTCTTTGAATTACTCTCTGAAGAAGCCCGCCTTACCGGTATGACACATCACAGCCCTGCTGATTCTGTTCTCGATGTCTCTACTGCTGGTCCTCCTAGGGACTAGAAAAAAAGCTCCAATGCAACATGCAGCAACTGCAAACAAAAGGGACATCATATATCTGAATGTCCACGACCAGGTATACAATATAAGGAATGCCAAAAATCACATAGATCGCCGCCACGAGGTTCTTATCCGCAGAAAGGTTCTTATCCTCAGAATCCCAGGTACGAGTATCCTCAGAATCCTAACAGTCAACACTGCTGCCTCATCCATCTCTCATGGTACTACGTCTCTCGATATGTACACTCTACTCACTAAGGTTCAAGAGTTAATTGATGCACACACTGGTAATACCTCATCCTCCTCTGTCGCGTCAGGTATTTCCAAACCACGGTATATTGACTCTGCATGCTTTAACCATATGAGTCCATCCTCATCATTGTTTTCACAACTCACACCCATTAAACAGTCACCTGTCATTCACACTGCTGATAATTCTGTTATTACTGCCTCTCATTCTGGTATTGTATCCACCCCTCATGTGTCATTACCAAACACATTACTTGTCCCTAAACTATCACTGAATTTTGCATCGGTCGGTCAGTTATGTGATTCAGCTCTTGATGTTAACTTTAGAGGTCTTTCCTTATCTGTTTCCGTGCAATATCCAATGACGGGACAAATTTATGGGACAGGTCGTAAGGTGGGACGTCTGTTCGAGCTCACAAGTCTACATGTTCCATCCTCATCTCCATCCCGTTGTGGTGCTGTTGTCTTTGCAGATATCTGGCATGCACGTCTTGGTCATCCCTCCTCACAACGTTTTCATCAATTAGTTTCTAGTGGTCATTTAGGTGTTATCTCGAATAAACTTGGTAATTGTGTTTCTTGTTAGTTAGCAAAACATCACACACTTCCTTTTTTGAATAATAATAATATTTCTTCTGCACCTTTTGATCTTATTCATTCTGATTTGTGGGGACCATCTCCAATTACATCTATGGGGGTGCACGTTATTTCGTTATCTTTGTTGATGATCATACTCGATTTACCTGGATTTACTTGATGAATCACAAATCTGATCTGAACAAAATCTATCTAAAGTTTTCTACCATGATTCAAACTCAGTTTTCCAAAGTCATCAAAAAATTTCGCACAGATAATGGCACTGAATTTAAGGAAACAACTTTTTTGGATCTTCTCTCCTCTCATGGCACAATCATGCAAAGATCTTGTCCAGGTACCTCTCAGCAAAATGGTCGTGTAGAGCGTAAACATCGACACATTTTTGACACCGCTCGCGCTCTGATTATATCTGTTGCTTGTCCTGAGCGCTTCTGAGGGGGGGGGAGGCTACTCTCACAACAGTCTACACCATCAATCGAGTTCCATCTCTAGTCATAGGAAATAAAACCCCCTACGAATGTCTTTATGGTCAGTCTCCTCCTTACGGTCTTCTTCGTGTCTTTGGGAGTGTCTGCTTTGTCCACCTACAATCACATGAGCGAAATAAACTGGAAGCACGTGCTCGTCTCTGCTGCTTCCTTGGATATGGAATTGAGCACAAAGGTTATCGATGTTGGGATCCTCTATCTCAACGTCTTCGCATATCTCGGCATGTCACTTTCTGGGAACACAAAATGTTCTCCTATATGTCTTATTTCCGCGAGGCACAATCTATTCCATTCTTTTCCAATCCTAACATAGATCTTCTTCCTGATGTTCCTATGAATTCTTCTTCCCTCGAGTTTTCCCATGCAGGTATCTCAGACCCGCCGCCAGCAACTCCCATAGATTCAGCTCCGCCAGAGGATCCTGTGCCTTTAACCCGTCCTCAACGTCAAACACGACCACCATTGCACCTTCAAGACTACCAGGTAACGCTACCCAATCTATCTCGAGTCATGGCTACCGCTCTGTCCGTCTATGAATCTCGTACATATTGTGAGGCATGTACTAATCATTTGTGGCAGCAAGCAATGACTGAAGAACACAGTCTGTCGTCTGAAGAAGGCTCTGTATGGACTCAAGCAAGCTCCAAGGGCATGGTTTTCAAACTTCAGTGGGAAGATGTCCGATCTTGGCTTCACCTCTAGTCCATATGACACCGCCTTGTTTGTCAAAAAGACCTCTCGCGGTCACATCTTGCTTTTACTCTATGTGGATGATATGACTATCATCGGAGATGATGAATCAGGTATCTCTGACCTGAAAAGTCAGCTCAACAAAAGCTTTGAGATGAAGGACCTTGGCAAGCTCACATATTTTCTTGGGCTGGAAATCTCGTCAGTTTCTTCAGGATATCACTTATAACAAGCTAAGTATGCAGCTGACCTCATTTCTCGAGCAGGCTTGTCAGACAACAAAATTGCCACGACACCCATAGAGGCAAACGAAAAGCTTACACCTACATATGACAAACCTCTCTAGGATGCTACCTTGTATCGACAACTCGTAGGCAATCTTGTTTATCTCACTGTCACACGGCCAGATATTACTTATGTAGTCCACATTGTCAGCCAGTTCATGAGTGCACCGCGAACCACGCACTATGAAGTTGTCCTCCGAGTACTCCGCTATGTCCGAGGCACTTTATCTAACGGTCTTCACTTCTCATGTGATACACCTATGGTGTTGCATGCCTTTTCTGATACAGATTGGGCTGGTGATCTTACTGATCAACGCTCCACAACAGGATATTGCTTCTTTCTTGGCAAATCTCTCATTTCTTGGAGGAGCAAGAAGCAGACGACAGTTGCCCGCTCCAGCACAGAGGCTGAATATCGTGCTCTTGCTGACACTACCTCTAAGCTCCTCTGGCTTCGGTGGCTACTTCAAGACATGGGCATTACTCACAATTCAGCTACTTCTATCCATTGCGACAACCGAAGCGCCATTCAAATAGCTCACAATGATGTCTTTCATGAGCGCACCAAACACATCGAGAATAATTGTCACTTTATTAGACATCATCTGACGCAGGGCACTATCGCTCTCTGTACTGTTCCCTCGAACGAACAGACTGCTGATATCTTCACAAAGCCCCTTCTTCCAGGGCGATTCACTTCGTTAGTTTCCAAACTCAATTTGAATCCTCCACCTTGAGTTTGAGGGGGCGTGTTAAAATATATCTCTTTCCTAACCTGTATATATGTCTCTTTCCTATTTCCTGTAACCCTAATACTATAAAAATAGGGTCTTGTACACTGAATTATATTATTGAATACAATATTCTCTTTACCAATCCTAATAGTTGATGTCTAGCCACGGAGCTCTTGTCAGTGCTTGGAGCTTTTCCGACGAGGTGGACGCTTCTGGGACATGCTCCATCACCAGGTTTGACTTTTTTGGTTGGATCGGGTTGGATTTGAGTTAGACCAGATGAACCGGTTCAATTACAATATTAGTAAATTAAAATGATTCAATAATTGATTGTGAGGGTATTTTGGTCATTTTATAAGTATTTTTTAACGGAGTGAAACAAAAACATGTTTTGGTAACCTTAAAAATTAAATTTAAAAGGTATTTATTTACGTGAGAATACAAATATTTTGATGATCAATATTGTGAAATTACACGCTAATTCACTTGTAAATAATAATAAACAAAAACTGTTGCGAACCTCACAACCATGCCTACCAATCCGGGAGGAGGTGAGTGCATGCTTCGACTTGGGACACAAACAAACTTAACTTTGAGCAGTTTTAATTTATACAATTAGGGCTGTCCATTTTTACCCGAGACCTGACTCACCCGACGACCCAACCCGACTCAAACCCGTATAACCCGAGACCCGACCGAACTGAGAGAAACTCGGGTTGAATCGACCCGAACCCGACATCAAGTGAGTCGGGCCTTGGGTGTGATTTACAAAACCACCGAATAACCCGACTCACCCGACCCCCAAGTAGCAGAATGGACCAAACCAAAACCCAGAATGAACCAAACCAAAACCCAGCCCACCCCCACATGCGAAATGTGGACCGAGCCCATTCACTGGCCTGGCCCAATTTCACTTTGTCTATTAGCTTCAGTTTCGAAGCTTATAAACAACTCTTTTACTTGCTACGTTTTCGATGTGGGACTTATAAGAGAGGAAAGTCAACCGCGAGACGTGGCGCGACGTCCACCCTCGATCTTGTTAAGTCAAATTCATCTCAGCCGTCCATACATTACAACGTGGACAACCCTACTCCACACACCAAACATATCACGAGCCTCACACACTCAACTCAATTTCTTCTCTCGTCTCAATCGTCTGAAACCCTAGTAGAGCTCGACCTCTCCATCCTCGCCTCCTCTCTCGTTTCCTCTCTCATCTCGTCCCGCCTCTTCTCCATCTATTCTCTGTCTGTCTCTCACAATCAAACTCTCTCTAACTCCGATGTGAATCGATCTATTGGAGAAGTCTTTCATCCACCATAAATCATCGATGGTGGATAGAAGAATCTCCAACGGATCAATTCTCCATCGGAAACTAGAGATTCAAGTTTCACTCACCGACGACATGCATGCAACTCCAGTAACAGTAAGAATTTTTTGTGTGTTTATTATAGACTTAGGGTTTCTTCTCTTCATCTTTCATTTTCTGGGTTTAGGGTTGTGGAATTCAAATTTTTGTGAAATTTTATTTGAATCTGTGTTATGAATTGGGAAACCCTAATCAATTTGTGGATTATTAGGGTTTTAAATCCAAATTTCGATTTTAATTGAATTTTTAAGTTTATGAATTAGAGTTTTCTGTTTTCAATTGGGGAACCCTAATCAATTTGAGAATTAGGGTTTCGAATTGGGGGTTTGGAATTTCTGTCCAAATTATATTTTAATTGAATTTGAATTTCAAATTTTGGGTACATATTGGGGATTTCAATTTTGGGGGTTAGGGTTTTAATTAAAGTCTGATTTCAATTTCAATTTTGATTTTAAGTTGTAATCTCGGGCTGATTGTAAGTATGAATTAGGGTTTTTGTGTTCTGGAATTAATATGTTATTGGGCTGAAATTTCTCTGCAACTCCACCACCATCTCATCTTCTTCATCGTTCAATTATAATTGAAGATTTAAATATCAAACTCAGTGCAACGGTAAGAATTGACAATAATCTATCTTTCTTAGAGATTGAATCAACAAGCAAAGGATAAAATCTCGATTAAGTTTGAGAAAATGATTGTTGCACATGGATTCTCCGCCACCACCGTACACAAACCCAGTCCTCCTTCATCGAATTCTCCGACGTGGAAGAAATCTCTGGCCGATTGTCTGAATCCACCGTCCACCCAGGTTCAAAGCTCGCCGGCCTCCGCTTGTGGCTCCACGAACTCCGTCAGCGGACTTGGGGTTCTCTCGCAAGCCCATGAATTCTGACTTCCAACAAGTTCAAGATTGCAATAGGTGATGTGAGGGAGATCTTGACGTCGTCGAATCTCGAGAAGGCAAATTGAGTTTTTGTCACTAATTTCATATTTTAGGAAAAAAATATACCAACATGTTGGTAATAAAATTTCAAAAAATATGGCTTTAAAATCTTTGAAATTGGAGTTTTGTACCCAAAGTTGTGGCCAAATGCAACTTAAAAGTGAAAAAAAAAAATTCAAGCATGCTGGAGGTTGAAGATGGAAGCTACGGTGCCGTTTCCAACATTGGTATCAAGTTTTCTATATATAAAAAGACGGTACTAAAATACTCAGTGGTGCATTTGGCTCAGTGGTGGGTATTAGAATCCTACCTAAGAGGTATGGGTTTCAATTCCAAGTAATGTTTTCATAATTTTTGCGTGTTCTCTCTCTCTCACCATGCCAAAACGATGAACCCAAATTTGCGCTTTTTTTTGTTGAAGACATCTCCGCGACGGGCAGCAGCTTTGGTAATTAGGAGGCGGAGCAGATCAGGAGGCGTAGCGAGATGGAGAACGTTGTGGCCGATCATCAACGAAGAAGATGGGTTTGCAATCTTGAACTTGTTGGAAGTCATAATTCATGGGCTTACGAGAGAACCCCAAGTCTTGCAGAGACAAAAGAGAAAGGAGAGGAGAATGGCATGTCTTTGAAAATTAAAAGAATAGGTGAGGGTATTTTAGTATTTTCAATCCAATTATAATAACTCATTTAACCTTAAGGGTATTTTAGTAATTTCACATATCAAAAATGTTAAAAACTAACGGAATTGGACGGAAAGTGCAAAGAGAAAATTTTGCACATTTTAAGCGTAGTCAGGTGAAAAAAAAATTCTAGGTGTAATCAGGTGAAAAAAAATATCTAGACGTAACCATCTGTAATTATATAAACTGGTGAATAGATTCATATCTTTTTAGACGTGAGACTAACAAATACAAACAAATTTAAAAGAAAAACTTCTCCGTCCCACCCTCAGTCACATTACACATAAATTAATTCAATTGAAATAGTTTAGTTGACTTTATAATTATTACAACTCCAAAACACATAACGAGGCTCTCTTGCCGACAAAGCACAAACAAAAGCCAACCCACACAACACCTCATTGTCACATTACACAACATATATATGTAAAAAATAACCAGCCGGTCTAGCAAGGGCCGGTCCTCTTGCTATCCACGACCACCTTCCAATGTTTGGCCACTTCCTTCTCGATCTCCACCACGCTCTTCTTCTTCTTCACCGTGACGGCGGTGCGGCTCGGGAGCTGCTCGATCTCCTCCAGAACCTTCTCCATGTCGGCGATGAGCCTCTCCGCCAGGCTCCGGCTGAAGTCCTCCCGCACCACCACGCGGAGCACGGCAATGTGCTCCGCGTTGGCGGGCATCGTGTACGCCGGCACGATCCACCCGAACCGCCTCAGGCTGTCGGCGATCTCGAACACGGTGTGCTTCGAGCTGTCTATGAGGGAGAAGGCCACCAGGGGCACCCCGACATCCTTGGACAGTACCTTAAACTTTCCGGTCTTCTCGAGGCCTTGTTTTAGGGATTTCGCGTTCTCCGTGCAGTTCCTCATTATGTCCTTGTAACCCTATATAGTCACGTGAACGATTAATATATGTGTCACATCGATATATTTGACACGCTCGGTTGCTGATAGAAGAATAAGATGATATTTGTAAATGCATATACCTCAAATCCGAGGCGGATGAATTGATAATACTGAGCAATGATTTGACTGGAACCTGTAAAATGATACACACAAAAATTATGATAAGCACATTTTGTTGTTGTAAGAATTCGATAAGGCATATTTTTCATAATGATAGGTGCAAGTGTTAAAAAGTTTTTGAGAACTTGTGGATTCGAGACGTGTTAATATTCACCTTTTAGTGGAATGTATATGATTATGATATCATGTTAAAATTCATTTCATCTGTCATTTTAAATTAATGAATAAATTCGTACGATAACATTAATTTGTAGGATTGTTCAAAAATATCCGAACTAACCCTCGAAAAACCAAACTAATAGAATTGAGATAATCTTATTCAATTATAATGAAAACTGACTAAAATCTCGTTGAGTGCCCTCATTTTAGCTAATTTATCTTTGTTAACGAAGCCTGAAAATATTGAGTCAGCAAACAATAAGTCAAAAGAGGCTCGAAGGAATGAAAACACATGAAAATGGTTTAAACAAAACCGGCCAAACCGAACTAAAACCGATCAATTCAAAATCAAATTGAACCAAATTTTATCAGTTCAATTCTGATTGTAATTCTCTTCAGATCGAGCTGGTCAGTTTGGTTTTAGATTAGTCCAGTTTAGAATCAAACGGTGACCACTCCTATTCACGTGCAGGCCTTATTGAAAATCTAAGTTCAATAAGAAGCTGCATGAGAACTATGAAAATCTCTGACTAGTTCGATTAATCAGTTACCTTTGGAGAAGTTGAGAGTGAAGGTGGGTTGATCAGTGCCAAGATAGTTGATGTGAAACACAAGATCATCAGGCAAGTCCTCCTTGGACCTCCACACAACCCACCCAACTCCAGCATAGACAAGCCCATACTTGTGGCCGCTCACATTGATGCTCTTCACCAGCGGCAGCCGAAAGTCCCACTCGAGCTCCGGGTAGAGGAAGGGGGCGATGAACCCCCCGCTCGCCGCGTCCACGTGGATCGGGGTTTCCCACCCTGTCTCGCTGTTCTTTTTCGTCAGGAGGTCGTTCAGGAGCTTCACGTCCTCAAACTCCCCCGTCAGGGTCGACCCCAGGATGGCCGCCACACATATCGTGTTCTCGTCCACCATTTCGGCGGCCTTCACCGGGTCCATCACGTAGTACCCTTCCGTCAGTTTCACTTCCTTGAGCTCAACCTCAAAGTACCGGGCGAACTTCTCCCAGCAGACCTGTAGAATTCAACTAAAAAGTTAAACTGATAGTTCAATTATGACATATTGATGTGTCAAGAAAAGTGTAAAGGTGTTGAAACATGAGTTTCGGTGACATGGATTCACGTGCAAGTACAGGATTGTGGGATTTCGGCTCGAAAGTGTAGATGGATCTGATGTCATGTTAAAGTCTAGTTTATAGAAGAAGGGGAAATAAGAGTAATAGTGACCTCGTGGATGACCGTGTTTACTCTGACATGCAAATGAAAGAGTGACATAATATCACATTGAAAGAATATGGTAGATTGGGTTTCCGGCCCCAATATAGCATATATGTGCAAATTGAATAGAAAGGATCACACTTTGTGGGTCTGGACATGGTATGATATAGATGACATTTAAATCGTGGTTGACTCTGCTAAAAGTTTAAACTACTAGGTAGATGATATATGCAGAATGGAGTAGCACATTATATAAGACTCATCACATATGCATTGGGGATTTTAGGATGTTAGGATGGCAACGAAATGGGTTCAGGATCATAAAAAATTTAGTGAATCGAAACCCTGCCTAGTCGAAAATAACATGTCACCATGGGGTCTATATATGATAAGGGTCCTTTTCATGTAATAGCCTTTATATATAATGCAGTTTCTTGACATATTTTGTGATCATATTTCCAGTGAAAATATCGAATCATGATGAAATTTAGATATATTTGTCATCCACATATATACATTATAACGAGTGGTAGGGAACAACGAACCTGGACATTGGCTCCGGTGACGATGTTGGGCTTATCGAAAGGTTTGCCCTCCGCTTTCCTCCTGTTCTGCCATTTTCTCTTGAAGGCGAGTCCGGCGAGCATTATAGCCTCCGACGAACCGACGGTGCCTACCCCGATTGCGGTGTCCTTTTCCCCGAGAGGAGCATTGAACAGGTGAGCTATCATGTTCACACATCGGTTCTGCAACACGATTCAAGCCTTTTCAATCAAAATCTTCAACACATGACTTTACATTGGTTTCAAGATATTAAATAATAACTAATCACTACCCATTCTACAAATAGGCCTTTGAAGTTTGTTATATTTTTTTTTAATATAACAAATTTCCATTAATAATATTCTACTGGACAAGAGCGAGATCACAAATTCCTTCCCATTATCGACTCTAATATAATTTTAATTGAGAATCGAAAAAACAATTTCAATTTGGTAATTTTGTTACCACTTATAATTCTAACTTTTGTTTCTTTTCTGGAATCATTAGCTAGTCATCCTTAATAAATCAAATTCGTCACCTGGAGCTCGGTGGTGACGGGGTACTCGTCCATGTCGACGTAGTTCTTGTTAACCGAGTCCATGATGAGCTTGTCGCACTCGGGCTCCATCCACGTGGTGACGAACGAGGCGAGGTTGAGCCTGGGGTTGCCGTCGAGCATGAGCTCGTCGTTGACGATCTGGTACGCCGCGTCCTTCGGGGTCGACTTCTCCGGCATGCGGTACTTGGGCAGCGCGTCGCGCACATACCGAGACCCGAACGTCGACGACACGTACTCGCCGCCGCCCGACCCCGACGCCTTCTCCGTCGTCGATATCGTCATTGATTTCTCAATTAATTAATTATTCCCTTTTTTTATCACTCACTACACACCACTGAATTGGAATTGGAATTGGGATTGGGATTGGGATTGGAATTGGGGACCTGTTGTTTATAATGGTTATGTAATGTGATGTGAGGGAAGGTTCGCTTGGCTTGTTGGCTACGTGTCCGCCCTCGTCGTCGTGCTCTTACCGACATCGTGTCGCGCCTTTACGAGGGTGAAAGTATGTTACTTTATATATGTCGGTAAATGCAACTTTTAGGATTTTGTATTAAAATTCTCATTTGTTTTTAATAACTTTTTTTTGGATGTATTAGTAATTGGACATATTTATTATTGTTGTTATTATTTGAAGTTAAAATTAGAAATTTAATTTGTAATTTTTATGCAGCTCGCCCAACTATATGTAACTTAAAAGGTGAATTAAATATTTGAAAATAATAGCGATTGATTGAGAATGAATTAGTTTGAAAATATGAGTGAAGAATGACAATCACAAACGGTCAAAACTCATGGTAGAGATGGATATCTGTGCGTACGCTCTAGCAGCGCGCGACACGTGTCCATAAAGACTGATTCGCATTGACTTCTGGGGTCACAAAAGGTTCACCTAGCGCAAAGTTTAGGTGGAACTTTTCGCAACCCCAAAAGTCATTACGGACCAGCCTTTCTAGACGAGTGTCGCACGCTGGGAAAGCGTGCACGCAAATTTCCATAAAGTAACGCTTGTTATTAGTTCACGATTGGTTTGAACGGTTTGTAAAACCCCTTAAAAGTTTGTAGTGGAAGACGTTCATATGAGAGATATCTCAAATTAAAAAGAGAATATAATACTGTAATTTTCTTTTTAATTTGTGCAGTGTTTTAACTATTAATTTTTTTCGCTCATAAACAATAATTCATAAAAAATTTAATACCTGAAGCAAATGACAAGAAATTAATACTGTGCAAATAGACCAAAACTAAAATATTATATAACATTTTTTTATCCACTTAGGAATGTAAGTATATAATTAATTTTTATATTAATATTTTTTAATGTGAGACTTTAACATCACAAATAATGATGCCGAAAATGACCATTATACTAATTTGTTAAAATAAATGCACCCTATAATTAGTTGGAAAATGATATTTCAGTTTTTATCGTATTTTGTTTTAAAGTAATATAGTTTTCCAATTCATATCTGTTAAGAAAGTGACAATATTGTCTTTTAATGTGTGTTTTTACTTGAGTTTAACACTTCATGTGCATTGTTAACTGTTGTCAGCTCAAATATCCCAACTATTACCAATTCTTGAACTAAGTGTAGAAGTAAAGTCACCGAAACATTTATTAGTAATTAAAAGAAAGAGAGAAAATTATGGCAAAGGAAGTGGATATGAGCCCCCACAACAGAGACACGATCCGTAAACGACAAAACGACCCACTCTCCACAGTAGAGACGTGGCACTCTCTGAGCCCTTCGTTTTCTGGATTTGAATGATGGTTGGCTCTCGAGACTTATAGTTGCATCTTACCTTTATTTTTGGCTTTGGCTCTATTTAATTATTGGACCATATTTCATACTCGTCCATTTTCTATAGGCCAGTGGCAAGGGTCAGCGTCAAGTCCTTGTTCTTGTATTCATTTCTAGAACCCACTAAATTTTCAATAATGGTTTTAAAAGAAGGGAAAAAATTGTTCCATAGCCCATTTTATATCTTAGAATACCAAAAATATCTCAAAATCAATTGAAAGATATAGTAAAAAATGGTTGTTCATGTGGACTGGGCCTTGGAGGTGTTGATGGGCCTGTTCAGAACTGGGCCCAGTATCCATCCACCGAAGAGAGCGGGAGGTAGTCGCTGCTCTGTGAGGCCAGCCTCACGCTGTCCCCTCCTCTCTACGGGCCTCGAGATCCAAGCCTTCGCTCAGACCCCAAGGCCCAACTCTCAACTTGGATCGGGAAGGCCCAGAAACTACCAAACGGGTCCAGCCTGTTCAGGCCCAGACAATGTCCAACCAACCTAATGCCCCGCTTGGTTACAAGCTCATGCTACTGAGCTCGGCGATGAGAACACACAACATGAAACATTATAAACAAAGAAAATTGTTTATAATCATTTGATGTGGGACATTTTTACACAGCCAAAACACTCCATCTATTAGACACGTATCATCAAAATTCACACAAGAAAATGGTGACGTAACGCACGCTGAGCTGGCAGGCCAAAAAGATTTTATTTTTTTATTTTTTCAATTTCACGGCTCACTCATTACCACCACTCCCCGACATGGTTCACTTATAGGTTATGATATGGAATCTGACCCTCCTACCACGCGACGCTTGTATATTAGTTCTCATGGTTCTCACGCCTCCAATGGTTCTCACTGAAATGATTCCCTTTCATAGTGCATGTCAAACTCGAACAAAGGTTCAAATAAGTTAAATTCAAACTACAACCTTTTCAGATTAATTTTTTTTTCATAATTTTAAACTGAATGAGTTATTCTAAATTTAAAATTCAAAATAGACGAGCGTAGTTTAAAATTCACAGTTCTATTACATGTATCGTCAAAATTCACAAGAAAGTGGCTTACGCAATAAATTTAGTTGATTTTATCAACTGGGTCATATTAAAACCTCGACAACAACTTAAAACTATCCTCTCGATGTACTAAAAGGTTTAGTACATTATTAGCCTCTAAATTAACATAAAGCTAAACTTTTAACCAAAGAAGTAACACTATTGGAAGATGATGATGGAACCACAACAAGGCGCATAGTTGTGGTGTTGGGAGGAAGCTGCAAGCGAAGGGGACAGAGCTCACCGTTCAATGGGCTGCGACTACACACGGTTATTTCCTCCAGCCCAGTCTCCTCCTTCAATTTCTGAGTCAACTCTTCGACCGCATTCCCCTTAAAAGTCAACGAGAAAGCGTCAATCTCTTCCTCTTCCTCATCAACATCACCGTCGTCGTTGGCGATTTTGTAGTATATAATCCTTCCCTCGGGTTTGGGTTGCCAAATTACAATAGAATCGCTAGTCTGCACGACAAATCAATCAAAAATGAGCTAAAAGTTCGAATAAAAAGCATAGAAAGCAAATTTTAAAGTACTATGACACTCTAAATGTTGAGCTTAAATTTGATAATGACTTTCTGTATCATAATATATTTGAGCTTAAATATTGCTCCACAACCCACCGATTAGAAAAAAGGACACTCTAATATTGTTTATACAACAAATCAACAGAAAAATGAGCTAAAAGTTCGAATGAAAAGTAAAAGGTAAATTTTAGGTCACTGCTCAATTTCAGTATTGTCTTTATGCATTATACTATGGTCGAGTTCAAATATTGATACACAAATTATATAGGTTTATATTTGTTTCAAAATGACAGAAAATACCTCATTCTCTGTAATTTTTTAAACTCGAGCTTGCCAGAAAAATGTCCCAAAGCCAAAAAAAAACCGACTAACTTAACTAAATGCATGAGTTAGCAGAGATTCAAGAATCACTGACCTCCTGTCTCGAGTAATTGGAGCCTTGGATCGAGAGCGGCCGCGTCGCCGCCAGAATCTCCACGACGTCGACGTCCCACAACACCCAATCCTGCGTGACGGTCCGGTGGGGCACGTCGTGGGTGACGGAGTTGCGCCACGGCGGCACGCCGCCGTTGGCGCGGAGGAAGTTGCCGTACCGGGTCTTGAGCCTGACCCGAGGCCCCTCCCGGATCGGCTCCCACTCGACCGACGAGTCGAGCCGGGCCGGGACGGTCTGGAGGACCTTCCGCCCGGTCATGCCGAGCAGGAAGTGGTCGTCGCTGGCCGTCAGGTAGCGGCCGTGACAGCTCCTGAGGCGGACGATGGACTGGGTCCCGCCGTTCTGGACGATCTCCACCGTCCACCTGGCGGACTTGGAGACGCCGTCTCCGTCCTGCGTCACCGACTCTTCGTCGGAGTCGGCGTGGAGGTACTTGTTGTGGTGGCTCCGGAGACGCACCGTTTTTGCGTTTCGGAACACCTCCATTCCGGTTTTCAATCTCTTGTCCGGATCGAACTGTTAAAAAAAATATATAATTGAAATTAGAACATATATGCTTCTAAATTGATTCATTATATAAGTCTCGGTTATGCAACCGGACGGAATCGATGTTCTTGAATTTTGGAATCATATTTAAAATTGTGCAAGAGAGGGTGGTTCGATTCGGATCGTATATGATCAGTTCGGTTTTTTAAATTTTTACCCATCAGAACCCGTCGATGCCAGCACCCTAAATTTTAATTTAATTTAAGTGAATTTGTATATAAGTTATGAGCTGAAACTTAAAATCTATAATCATAAATAAAATATACAAAAACAAAATAAAATATTATAAGTTAATTGGAATATAAAATTTGTAAATAGAATAACGAGAGAAATTTTATTCTTGACATGACAAGACATTTAATGCGGTGAGGGTATTATTTGTCACGTTGACTTGATCGATTTCTAATTAATTAACTATGATTTAGTAAGTAAAATCAAAACCGAATCTTAATTTGTTAAATAATTTAGAATAAGATCAAATAATCATTGAACGATTTTTAACTCTTTAAATACAAGATTCAATTCTTGATTATACCGATTCTAGTCTAAAATAAACATCTATTTTGGCTCATAATCAAATACATTACCTGTGGTTTGAGGGAAGACCCTTTGTGAGAATGATGGGTCCACATGATCGAGAGACCCGCCGACTTAAAAGTCTTCCTGACGGCCTTGACCGTGGAGACCGGCGAGCCGGGCTGCGACCCGACAAACTCGTCGGAGACGGAGCTCAGCAGCTCGTCCGGCACCGACGAGAAGCTCGACATCGTCGACAGATACTCCGACAGCGAGTCCATCTCCGGCACCTCCACCGCCTCCACGTCCCAGAACACCCACCGCTGCGTCGCGCTCCGGTGGGGCTCGTCGTGCGTGATCGAGTCCCTCCACGGCGGCGCTCCGCCGTTCGCCCGGAGCAGCTTCCCGCACCAGCTCCTCAGCCGAACCTGCTCCGAGAAGTGTTAAAAACCGACCAAACCAAATTGAACCGACCCGAAAAATAACTAAACCTTAAAAATCAAACTGAACTGAAATCTGGTTGATTTAGACTTAAAATATTGAACCAACAAAAAATAACTCGATTAACAAATTAAATTTAGAAAATTTATCGACTACATCGACAGGTCAAAATAATCTAAAATGTAAAATTAATGAAATTCAGTTCGTAAAAAAACAAATGTCCCGTAACATTAACATGTTCAAAATCTGATCAAACTAAATTTTGTCAGTTTGGTTTCAGTTTTTATTTTCTTCGGACTGAAACGACTCAGAACCGAACAGTGAATAGCCCTACCTGCACCCCGTCGCGCATCGGCTCCCACTCCGCCGCACGCTCCAGCGGTGCCGCCGCCTGCTGAACCCTCTTTCCGGTCATCCCGAGGAGGAACGGGATATCGGTGGCCGTCAGGTACGTGCCGTGGCAGCTCCTGAGCCGGACCACGTGGTTCCTCCCCTGGACCATCTCCACCGCCCACCTCGCCCTCCGGTTCGACCCGTTTCGGCTCTGCCGGACCGTCTCGAGGTCGTCGTCGGCGACCAGGTACTTGTCGTGGTGGCTCCTCAGCGTAACCGCCATGGTCTTGCTGAAGAACTCCATCACCAAATACAGAGCAAGAAACAGAGCAAGAAACAGAGCAAGAAACAGAACAAGAAACAGAGCAAGAAACAGAGCAAGAAACAGAGTGCCTCTGTATTCAATTGCGAGGAAATTAAATATCGGAATCGAATCAAAACATCGAGAGCCAACAAATTTGGGGAATCAAGAGGTGAAACCGAATTGGGTTTCCGAATATGGAAGAAAAATCTATGGTGGGTTTGAAGAAATAGGCCAAAGTGAAGACTTGAAAACAGGGGAAAGGTTGACGAAGAAGCTTCGTGGCAGACAGGGAAGGGTTGGCTGTGGGGTTCACGCGCCGATAGAGACAGTGACAAACACGTATTTAAATGTTTTGTCAATTTCTAATTTCCATTTATGTATTGTGGAAATTTGACCGTTTTGAGTGGGTCTGAATATATTGAAATAATTAATTGTTTAGTTCAATGGAATCAGACAAGGCTTGAGAGTGTAAATGGGGTTGGATTCATGCTTTTCGATGTGTTTAACGTTTGGAGTCATGTGTGTTGTCTCTTGTACATGTATGATAATAATAATTAATTAATGTCATATTATTAATCACTCAAAAAGTTACAAGAATCTCTTTTGTCGATCAATTTTTGGGGAAAAGATTAATCTGATGTATGGGTGTAAACTGTTTTAAATATTATTTATTTTAAGAGTTTGTTACTACGAGTTATGTCGGTTTCTTTGAAATTTGTGAAGTTATCCTAAAATTGAGTAGCTCATACTTAATTAGAAATCTCATTTTTTTAATAACCTATTTGAATTTTACAGAAATATATATTTGAACCGTTTCTCTTTCTTTAGATTAAAATTTGTTTGTTTCATATTAATATCAGTAACTCTTTTTTCAAGATTAAATAATTATCTCTAAATATGTGTAAAAATACGACATCCGACAATAAAATTATAGATATATGTGTCGAATACAATATATATATAAATTTATTTGGTGAGCATAAGTTTTGGATCAACTAAAATGTTAATTTATTTATAAAAATATTGTCGGATTCTACTCGAGATATCCAATTATAACTCCGTTTTTATCTAATTTTCGTATTAAATAACCCCTTGTTGAGCTAATGATGTTTGTTTTGTTAAGTTATCAGAATAATATTTTGCATTCTTTGTCCAAAAATTCTAATTCTGTGTAGAAAGCCAGCCATTTACGCTTACATAAAGAGATTCATGTTGGTATTTAAACCGGTAATCTTTAAAATTACTTCCTTTTCTTTACTGAGTCTTTCAACTATAAATTGTTGTTGAATAATTTGTTTTTCAACAATCTGATGTAAAGAAGATAATTAATCTTCAAGCTGAATAAGCTGATTGCCAACACAATTTAGAAAAGTGTTGGTGTAATTTTGAGAATTTATCAAAGAATTGAATTCTCTAATAGTCACATGAGCGCCTTCAATTTTGTGAAGACTCAAGTAAGTGTTCGCTTCAATTTTACTTCCTATAACAATATTTTGTTCAGGAGGAAGGAGAGAACCAATTGATTCTCCAGCATGAGTTCCCAAGCTACGCTGGATGACAAAGATAGTTTCATTAGTTTGGTTTATACAATAATTTATAAATCATTTGATAAAGGTAGAAATATCACATGTTTGACTCATATAAGGGTAATAGTTATTTTTGAAGCTTAAGACCTCTTCTCTTGAGAATATCTCAAAAACCCATCTACAAAAACTGTTGTATTTCTTTTGTTGAAACTCTTTATTGAGGAGTTTCCTAATTTGGCTTCCTTCACTTAAATCAACCATTAATATGGAAGCTCATCTCAGATTGAGTATGCGATTCCCTACTCGTATGGTAAATTTCATCGGGAATTTGATTATTGCTAATACGAATATTTTCTTTAAAAGCAATTTGAATTAAACCAATATGAATAAATTTATAAGTTTTGAAATTAAGCAAATCTTTTTTGCTAAGAAGTTTAATCGTTTAAAATTATTCAGACATTCTAACTGCCTGCTACATTATCTTGATGGCAAGACGAGATCTCCAATCGAAAACATCTATTGTGTAAGTTTTTGAGGGACTTTCCCTCAGAATAGTCCATTTATTGAGTTGGTCCATTCTTTTTGGAAATTCTTCTAATTCACCATTCTTGACTAGTTCGTCAGTCAAGCTTATCATTATTATCATACATAATTTCTTCAAAAGAAGACATGCTTAGGAAAGAGAAATATGTTGTGGTTGGCAGGAAGCAAAACAGAACAATACTAGAAATAAGTTCATCAGTGAAAACCCATTAAGTCATCAAAGCAAACAAAAAATCGTTTAAATAACAGTCCGAAGAGGTATAAGGAAAATACTAAATCCAAGATGCGAAAACTCTTTTTGCAAAAACAATTATTAACAGAATCATCAAAATGACACAAGAACGACACTAAAACTATTTTCTGTCGAAACATTTTTTCACAAAATGAACTTTCTATCATGAATTATTTCATCATAAATCCTACTACCAACAACAAAAATTTAGCTAACACTCATCATGGTTGAATATAATATAATATAATATAATATTACCTTTTTGAGGCAAGAAGGAATGCATTTGATACCAAACGTGCTTTGATGGCAAATACATGGATGCTCTCCACTACAAACTGGAGTGGAAATATTTAAAGTGTTTTGATGTGCTTTGATGCCTCTGGTATATTTAAAGTGGAAAATAAACAAGAGTGGAAATATATATATAGATGCACTCCACTTCAAACTCCACTAAAACATCCAAACTCTCATATGCCCATCCATTTTTTTGCGAGTGACGATCAAGCGACACGTGACTGTGCGATTTGCTAACCCCGTTAATCACAAACAGACGGAGAGCTTAGGGCACGCTCGTCATTCCAATTTCAAGATTTGATGTATAACGTTCCGTGTTGGATTATATAACATTATATTGTGTGTGTTGATCATGCATTTAAAGCGCGATCATTCAGAGATTCACACTAAAAATAGGCGCATTTAAAGTGTGATTGCGCATTTAAACCGCGATCATTCAGCGATTCACGCTAAAAATAGGCTAGATCCATAGAGCGGTCGTTCATCGATACAATATATAACAATATGTTATACATGCTACATCAACATGTTATACATTGACAGTAAAACAGTTATACACAAATCTCTGAAAGTGGGTACTCGTTTTATGTGCTGCTGAACATCATCTAACTACACTGGTTATACAATATATAAAACATGTTATACATGGTACACTACCATGTTCTACATAACCAGTCGGAGAGTTACAAATAAACCTCTAAAGTGGTTAATCGTTTTATTTGTTGCTGAACATTATCTAATTAAATAAGTCAACGTCCAATAACAAATATGTATTTCCAAAATTATTAAATTATTGAAGAATATAAATTAAATATCTGTATGCAAAATCAATCTATTTTTTACCAAATTTATTGATGATTAAATGAAGATTTATTTCCAAATTAATTGAGCATTTACCGCAAATATTTAAATAGAACATAAATTATAAGTCAACCAAGCTAATAGACGATTATGATATTAAGAATATCAATCAACTTTAACATAAGTGATACAGTACAAACAGACATGTTATACATAAACAGAAAGACAGTTGCAAACTTGATTAATCTAAAGCTTGTCATGAAGGACAAACATTACAAACACATAAAATGAGTAAAAAACATGCAGCGACGGTGGTCAATCGTTGTCATACTTTAGATCAGATCAAAACCGGCTAAAATAAAAAATAACAAATCAAAAATCAAAAATCAATAACAACATAATCGACAACAAATTTAACATGAATTTACGCTATTTAGGTCGGATCAAAATCGGCTTCATTGAAAAAACAAAAAATCGAAACTACAAAACAACGATCAACATAAGATGAAACAGAGAATCGCGCTACTTACCGATAATTCTCAGTCGAATCGACGATAACAAATCACACACCTCACCGTCTCTGAGTCGAAGCCAAGATCGCTCTGCAGCAAGTCAAACATCGCGCGCGTAGTTATGAGAAGCCAAACCGTCAAAATGGGGTATTAGATCTGCTAAGCGAAATGACCCCAATACCCCCATGTAAACGTTGTCTCTGTTAAGTAGGGAGACTCTCCGTCCGTGCCACGTGTCACCATCTTCTCTCTCGCACGGCAATTTTATAGATGATATAAAGTTTGTACGTTTGGAAATTTTTATAGAGTTTGTACTTCATGTGTACTGTATATATAAAGTGATCTTATCTCATAAAATCTCCCATTTTGTGATCTATTGATTAAAAATTTCAAAGTACATTTACGGGTAAAATAAAATTGCGAAAGTAGAAAGTAGAGAGTCAGGGAGGGAATAGAAATTCTCGAATCTATATTTGGAATTTCCTTCTATACATTCAAGATTACTTAATTGTCACCAGTTGCTCAACTTCACATGATATTGAATTAATTTTGTTACGAAGAGAAAAATTGAGCTCAACATTGAGTTTGTTTAATAAAACGAGCCAAACCCTAACCCCATATATCAAGACGCAAATTAAGTTCACAACCCGACTCGTTAATATTCACGCCGAAGTGAATTGGTAGGCTCAACGACGGCAGCAGAAAGATCTGAACGAGGAAACAGAAAACAGTGGCGATCGATTAAAACAACGACGTTCCAACAGAAATCGAGGCTCAAATCACGGCGTCGCTAAATGGAAGCTAAATCGGCGATTTTGAAGTCGATGAGTTGGAAAAAAGTGGGGTTGTAGTGTAATAAAGGCAAGGCCTAACACGATGTTAAAAATGATGACACAATCTGTTTTATCAACTAAATACAAACTCCGCTCCTTCAAATAACTCACCAAAGTTGATCTTGAGACTAGAGTGAATGTTTTAACTACTGTGCTAACTCTAGTAAATGTTTTAATTTGTAAGGAACAAGAATTTATCTACAATTTAAAGATAATTACACAATACTGTTCCTAACTATATTCACGTCACTATTCACGACTTTAAAATTTATTTTTTACTCATTAAACTGCAATTTTTCTCACATTTTTTAACTCGGTCAATTTATGTGAAAAAAAGGAGTAGAAAAAAGATAGTGATGTACAAAATGCATAGTTTGTGTAATTATTCATTTTTTAATTATTAAAATTTTTAAACAGTTTTGGATATTAATAAATCTCAAAATTAGATATTCATAATCAATTAATCAGTGAGTGAGTAGTAAGTAATAAGTGGCGACCTCTATTTTATTGATTTATTATTAGCCTGTGATTGGCTGTTAATTTGTTGTATAAAAAAGGTGTTACAATTATTTCAATATTACAGATGATTTAAATCAAACAATATTATAGGGATCACTGGTACTAAGGATGCGGATAAAACAGGTGAATATTCTGTTAAAAGTGCCCACCAGGCACATTGTCATATGGGAAATATATGGACACCATCAGCACAAGCAACGGATTGGAGAGAGGTGTAGAAGTTGCGAGTCCCATCAAAAGTCAAAATCTTTATTTGGAGAGCCACCTCAAATTTACTATCGACTAAGACACGACTAACGAAGAAGGGGCTCCCAATAATCACCCAGTGTCCCCTTTGTGGAGACCCAGAAAAGACGATAGATCATTTATTCTTCAAATGTAAAATAGTGGCCCCAATTTGGGGGGACATGCTTCTACAAAGAATCAGGGGAAAGATGGGGGTAGATCCGATAATGATCGACTGGACTTCGTAGGTGGAGGGAGAGGATGAAGCAAGCCTATTGACTATTACTCTTTGGGCGGTGTGGGGAGCAAGAAACCAATCTGTGTGGAAAAGGGAAGCCTTCTATTCGACGAGAGTGGCAGCAACGATAAAAGGGCTACGGAGGGTATGGGCAGCGATAAAACCAGCGGGAGGATCCACGGGAGGGTCCGTGGGAGCAGATCAACTTGTCGAAGCATCTGTGGGAGTCTGGATCCCTTCGGACCCGGGAAGACTAAAGATAAATGTTGATGGGTGATTAGATGCAGACAGAGTGTACTGGAGCATAGAATTTGTCTGTAGGGACTCAGAAAGTCGAGTAGTGGGAGCTATTTGTAGACGCTTTTCAGGTTATCTTCATTCTGAAAAAGTGGAGGATGTGGGTGTCAGAGAACTTTATCATGGACAAAAAGAAAGAAAATGATTGAATCAGTGTTTGAATCAGATTACCTCAAAGTGGTGGACCAGGCTAGGCAAGGGAAACAGGAAAAGAACATGTTCGGAAGAATAATCAGTGACTGCAGGCGCTTTCTTTTTATTCTAGGGTTAAGTTTCTCTGTAGCTTTTGCACGTCGTACCTGTAATAAAGTGACTCACGAATTGGCCAAATTTGCTTTTACTAACAGTAGCTGGGATTGGATTATGGTGAGAAGTCTGTCCCACCAAATATACCATAGTGAAGGGTCTGTCTCACCAACTATATCTTCAGCTGTCTAGCTTGATACCAGATTAGTTCCTATATAATATTCGTCTTACGTTCAAAAAATCAAACTATATTATAGGACTAATTTACAAAATATTGACCAGTTAAACTGAAATGTACATGGTTATTATTTTTTCCTTTTCAATCTTAAATTATAAAAGGTAATTGAATCATATATTTGATACTATTCAATCATGATTTTAATGGATTTATGAAATCTTTCAAAATCTTGTGGTATTTAATCATGATTTTAGAAATACTTTTAAAGTCTTGTAGTATTCAATCATAATTTTAAAAATATTTTAAAAATATTGTGGTATTCAATCATGACTTTAAAAATACTTTTAAAATCTAAATGTATTGTAAAAATCAATGACTTTAAATGATTTTGAGAAATGAATGATTTTGAAAGTCTTTATAGGCATAAAAAATTATTTTGAAGTATCATCTCAAATCATGAGATTTGCAAAGTCATTCCATTAAAATCATCAACACTCTTTATAGACTTAAAAAAATCTTGTAAACTTTAAGAATTCATGAACTTTTAAAAGTCTTTCAAAGACCATTAAAATCGTAATTGAATACACCCGTAAATCGTAGCTAAAATCAAGTAAAAAGTGTTTATATTTGAAATAATGTCGAGATTAAATGGTGCAATAAAAGCATTAATTAGAAGTTCGGAGCAATCAGTGGCAGACAATTACCGACACGATTTAGTTTCTAAATTAGCTAATTACAGAACAACAATAATGACGGACAATACTAAAAAAACATATTAATTACTTTGATGAGGTAGTAAAAATCGCAACACTTTTCACTAAAATCAAAATCGAACCAGAAGCATCGATCTCCACAAAAAAGAAAAAAAAAGAAATGGGTTTCAGATTTGCTCTCCACATCTTCTTCTTGTTGATGTTCACGTTGACTTGTGTTTCTCAAGGCTACAAAAGTCAAACCAGAGTGTTCAATGTCATGAACTACGGTGCAGTAGCTGATGGCAAAACCGACAACGCCAAGGTAAGTAAAATAATTATCTACTTACCAAATCGGCGACAACAATATATGATTATCCATTAATCTTGATTAACCTTTTGTTAGTCTATGATTATTTTTATAATCCGAATGATCCCTGATTAATTTTCAAAAGACTTGGTAAAATGAACGATCTAGTGGGTGAAGCACATAGATTCTGTCTGTTTTTCTGTCGAATTTGAAACTCTCTTACATTGCTAGGTAAATGTGTTAAGAAAATCTTCAATTTCGAATTAATATTTGTAGAGCATAAGGTCTAAATAGGCCCAACTCCCTAAGGCCCATTAGGGCAACATCACTTAAAGTGAACAAAAACAACATGTGTTGCTTTGTGTGTGTAAAAAAAGTGTAAAATAGTAGCCACGGGAACAAAGGAAAAAGCAAGAGGAGCTTGCTGAAATTTGTGGTGTGGCTGCCCAAAGAAGAAACAGAGTAAAGCAAGGTCTTGGAAAATATCAAGCTTTTGGTGGAAAAAGTTTGAGGTATTTGCTTATCTCTTGTATTTGGGTTTGAGCTCTTTAGAGATTGGGTAGAGAACTCATTTGGATAGATTTGTGGTGAAACAAATCTTGAGTGAGTGGGAAAATCTTGAGAGTGTGAACTTGAGCAAAAAAGTTGATTTGGAGTTAATTGTAAATCTCTTGGTTGTGACAAACTTGTGGGTTGTACAAGTTGTCAAGTTCTCGTTCTAGTGGATTTCCGGGGCCCCGTAGATGTAGGCTTTGCCGAACCACGTTAAATCTCGTGTCTCTATCTTTGTTATTACTTGCCTAGCTTAGTATTGTTGATTGTTACTTGTTGATTCAGAATTGGTCGTCTCTAAGGTGGTTAGCTTCCGCAAAGGCTACGGGGATTAAAGTTTTGATCTTTATATCCGTAATTAAATGTTGAATACTTGGTTTATTCCCCAATAATTGGTATCAGAGCTCCGATTGAGATTCGGGTGTAGAAATTCGAATTTGGGTGCTTGGTTTGGTATCTTGTGTGGCGCACACAAGGTGTTCGACAAAATTTCTAAGAGGGCTATTATTGAAGCAAGTGGAATATGGCGTCTGGAAGCGATACGGTAAAGCTGGGAAGTATACAGTAGAGAAATTCAATGGGAAGAATGATTTCTCCTATTGGAGGATACAAATGAAGAATTTGCTAATCTCACAAGAATTGCACAAGGCTTTTGAGGGTAAATCAAAGAAGCACAAAGATATGTCGGATGAGGATTGGGAAAGGCTAGATCTTAAAGCACGAACGGCTATCATTCTTTGCCTTGAGAGGGATGTTACTTTCTTGGTTGATAGTGAGGTAACGGCTGCGGGAGTGTGGTTAAAGTTGGAGGCAAACTTCATGACGAAGACTCTAACTAATCGGATCTATTTGAAATCCAAATTGTATACTTGCAAGATGGAGGAAGGTACTTCAATCCAGGATTACATTAACAGGTTTGATAGGATTATATCGGACTTGAGAGACATTGATGTGAAGGTAGAAGATCAAGATCAAGCACTTTTACTACTTCTTTCGTTGCCAAAGTCTTATGAGAATCTTGTTCAAACATTGATGCTTGTGGGTGATACTCTTACAATGGATGGGATTAGAACTTCACTTCTAGCGGATAATCTTCGAAAGATTGCAAGTGGTGATTTGTCTAACAATGGTAGCAAGGAGCAAGCACAAGGGTTGTTTACAAGAGGTAGAAGCAATGACTGGTGGAAAACCAAAACAGGGAAGTCTAAGGGAAATTCTAGACCTCCAGAAAATAGATCGTGTTTTAAATGCGGTGAGTTTGGGCATTTCAAGGAAAATTGTCCTAATAAGAGGGCAAGTCAAAAGAACAAGAACAAAGGCAAGGGAAAGGTACAAGGTGAGCAATAAGCAGATTATGTTTCTGATGCGAGCAAAGATGATTGTTTCGCCGTTGGTGTTGAAGAGGATAACTCTGGTAATTGGATACTTGATTCTTGGTGCTCACATCACATGACTCTGAAGAGGAAGTGGTTTACTACCTATGAGAGCGTTGATGTTGGATCTGTTTTGCTAGGAAATGATCACTCTTGTAAGACAGTTGAGTTGGGTACGATAAGGATCAAGATGCATGATGGAGTGGTAAGAACTTTGAAAAATGTGAGACATGTCCCAGAATTGCGGAAGAGCCTTATTTCTGAAGGTGTTCTAGACTCCGGTGGTTGCAAAATTGTTGCATGGAATGGAGTTAAGAAAGTTGTTCGGGGTTCTTTGGTAGTAATGAAATGCATCAAGAAAGGAAACTTGTATCCTCTTTTGGGTTCGATAGTGACATGAAATGCGGCATTTGGGACTAGTAGAAGCAACAGTGACCCATGTGAATGCACTCGGCTATGGCATAGGCGGCTTGGGCACATGTCAGAAAAGGGGCTAGATCTGCTTGGTAAACAATGTTTGTTGAAGAATATGAAAAAGCCTTGCATGGATTTTTGCGAGCATTGCGTGTACGGTAAAGCACACCGGGTTCAGTTCAAGGGAAGCAGACACAGAAGCAGAGGTATATTAGACTATGTGCATACAGAAGTTTGGGGTCCATCTCCAGTTACTTCGAAGGGAGGTGAACAGGTAGAAAATTGAAGACACTGAGATCTGATAACGGTACGGAGTATACAGATGGTGCCTACAAGAGGTTCTGTGCTGAAAAGGGAATTGTCAAGCATTGGACAGTCATGGATACACCACATCAAAATGGGGTCGCAGAGAGAATGAACCGTACATTGCGGGAAAGAGCTGTGTGTATGCGATTATATGCTGGTTTGGGCAAGGAATGGTGGGCAGAGTCGGTTGCTAAAGCTTGCTACCTTGTCAATCGATCTCCACACCAAAGTTTAGATGGAGATATACCTTATAGAGTATGGTCAGGTGAACATGTAGATTATGACAGGTTGAGAATTTTCAGGTGCACACCATACTATCATGTCAACAAGGGAAAACTTGAAGCAAGAGCCAAAAAGGCAATATTTTTGGGGTATGCAACCGGAGTAAAAGGCTATCGCCTTTGGTGTGTAGAATATTCTAAGTTCGTGATCAGCAGGGATGTTACCTTTGATGAGAACTCCATGGTAGCTTCTTCGAAAGCTACGGTGCCCGGTGGTGTTAGCAGTGAGACTACTAGGTATCAGGAGTTTGAGATAGAATCTAATGGTCAGCCAAGTTCTAGTCGTGTTCAAGAGGTGGATCATGGAGCCACTCCGGATGAGAGTGATGATGTTCTTGAGCAAGAAACGGTTCGACAGGAAAATGTACAAGTCCAACAACAACAACAACTCGTGGATAACTTGGCTTACGGAAGACCAAGGCGAGTGTATAAGCAGGTTCAGAAGTTGGGGTCAGACCAACCTTTGAAGCATTATGGGCAGGTTAATTTGGTTAATTTCGCACTCTCGGTGGAGGAAGATGAGCCGATCTCCTTCAAGGAAGCTATTCGGGATAGAAATAGCGAGAGATGGTTAATTGCAGTGGAAGAAGAGATGGAGTCTCTTAGAAAGAACCAAACATGGGAGGTTGTCCCATTGGCTATTGGGAAGAAAACTATTGGTTGTAAATGGGTGTACAAGAAAAAAGAAGATCCTTCCGAGTCCGATGGTACGAGGGTCAAGGCAAGATTGGTGGCTAAGGGGTTTGCACAAACAGAGGGAGTGGACTTTAACGAGATTTTTTCTCCAGTGGTAAAGCACACTTCCATTCGGGTGTTATTGAGTATTGTTGCTCAGGGTGATCTTGAGTTAGAGCAACTCGATGTCAAAACAACTTTCTTGCACGGGAACTTGGATGAAGAGATCTATATGGCTCAACCTGAGGGTTACAAGGTTGAGGGTACAGCGAGTCAGGTATGTCGTTTGAGAAAATCACTGTATGGATTGAAGTAGTCTCCTAGACAGTGCTATAAGCGATTTGACTCTTTCATGTTAAAACATGGGTTCTCCAGAAGTGAGTATGACTGTTGTGTTTATATTCGTAAACTTCGTGGAGGTGATTACATCTATCTCCTTTTATATGTGGACGACATGCTTATTGCTTCGAAGAGCAAGGCAGAGATAGATAGGTTGAAGTCTCAACTTGGTCAAGAGTTTGAGATGAAGGACATGGGCGCTGCAAAGAAGATACTGGGTATGGAGATTAGAAGAGAGAGGTCGAACCGGAAATTGTTCTTGAGTCAGAAAGGCTACATTGAGCGGGTAATTGGCAGGTTCGGGATGCAAGATGCAAAACCAGTGGGGACTCTATTGGCTCCACATTTCAAGCTCTCTAGTAAGCATTCTCCTTCTACAACAGAAGATAAGGCATACATAGATCATGTTCCTTATGCTAGTGCAGTTGGTAGTTTGATGTATACTATGGTGTGTACACGTCCAGATATTTCACAGGCAGTTAGTGTTGTTAGCAGATTTATGGCAAATCCTGGGAAGACACATTAGGAAGCAGTGAAATGGGTCCTGAGGTACTTGAAGGGTACTAAGAACACGGGTTTGTGCTTTGGTGGAGATACGTGTAAGATAAATGGGTTTGTGAACTCAGATTATGCAGGTGATCTAGATAGACGTCGATCTACTATTGGTTATGTATTTACCATATACGGGGCTCCAGTTAGTTGGCGATCGATGTTGCAAGCTACAGTGGCTCTTTCTACTACCGAGGCCGAGTATATGACAATGGCAGAGGGAGTGAAGGAAGCATTGTGGTTATGGGGTCTTCTAGATGATTTGGGGATTGAGCAGGGAAAGGTGAATTTGCAGTGTGACAGTCAGAGTGCGATGCATTTGGCTAAGAATCAAGTTCACCATTCTCGTACCAATCATATTGATGTCAGGTATCATTTTGTGCGGGAAGTAATAGAGAAAGGTGATATTTCTTTATTGAAGGTGCACACAGATGAGAACCCAGCAGACATGTTGACCAAGGTGGTTACAGGTGGAAAGTTTCAGCATTGCTTGGACTTGCTACATATCAGTTCGTGTTGAGAGCAGCCCTGCGGGGCGGTGTTGGGGTGAGGTGGAGACTTCGCCCGGTTTCATGAACTACGGAGGCTTGATCCCGGTTTTGGGTACGTAGGAAACCATGGTATAGTGGTGCAGCCGGTTCATTCTACTTATGATGTGCGAGATGCGCATGTGTTCGTCCAAAATTTGAGGTTCATTTAATGATGGACGAGGTGGAGAATTGTAGAGCATAAGGCCTAAATAGGCCCAACTCCCTAAGGTCCATTAGGGCAACATCACTTAAAGTGAACAAAAACAACATGTGTTGCTTTGTGTGTGTAAAAAAAAGTGTAAGATAGTAGCCACGGGAAGAAAGGGAAAAGCAAGAGGAGCTTGCTGAAATTTGTGGTGTGGCTGCCCAAAGAAGAAAGAGAGTAAAAAAAGTGTAAGATAGTAGCCACGAGAACAAAGGGAAAAGCAAGAGGAGCTTGCTGAAATTTTGTGGTGTGGCTGCCCAAAGAAGAAAGAGAGTAAAGCAAGGTCTTGGAAAATATCAAGCTTTTGGTGGAAAAAGTTTGAGGTATTTGCTTATCTCTTGTATTTGGGTTTGAGCTCTTTAGGGATTGGGTAGAGAACTCATTTTGATAGATTTGTGGCGAAACAAATCTTGAGTGAGTGAGAAAAACTTGAGAGAGAGTGAACTTGAGCAAAAGAATTGATTTGGAGTTAATTGTAAATCTCTTGGTTGTGACAAACTTGTGGGTTGTACAAGTTGTCAAGTTCTCGTTCTAGTGGATTTCCCGGGCCCCGTGGATGTAGACTTTGCCGAACCACGTTAAATCTCGTGTCTCTATCTTTGTTATTACTTGCCTAGCTTAGTATTGTTGATTGTTACTTGTTGATTCGGAATTGGTCGTCTCTAAGGTGGTTAGCTTCCGCAAAGCCTACGGGGATTAAAGTTTCGATCTTTATATCCATAATTAAAGGTTGAATACTTGGTTTATTCCCCAACAATATTAATTTTTAATTAAACCTCGGCTAATTTCTAATTAATTCTCAAAAGGCTTTCTAATGATAAATGGAAAAATTGACCATACCAAAATAAGTAAAATCAATTACCCTCGTCAGTTATTCGTGTAAAATTCTATATGTTCTTTTGGTCGGTTTTTAAAATGTCTTATGTCTGGAATTGTCTATCTGACCTCCGCTTAGTCCAATTAATCTCTCTTAATCCTCGATTCATCTCATATTTTCAACTGATTCCCGATTAATTTGAAAAAAAACACTCTAATTTTCAAGAGTTGACCTTTTGGTATTTGCAGGTGTTTCTGAAGGCATGGAGAGAGGCATGTGATTGGAATGGTCAAGGGAGGTCTAGGGTGGTTGTCCCACATGGAGAGTACTTGGTGGTGCAGGTGGACTTTGTGGGGCCGTGTAAAGGGCCAATATCATTCAGAATCAGAGGGTTCTTGAGGGCTCCGGTTGGAAAGTCAACGATGTTCGGGAACAAATGGATCGCGTTTCGGTACATCGATGGGTTGACTTTGAGTGGTGGAGCAAGAGGGTCCATTCATGGACAGGGCAAAGCTGCTTGGCCCTACAATGATTGCCACAAGAACTCCAATTGCAACCCTCTTCCCATGGTAACTTAACCTCACCATTAATTTTCATCACATATCTGGTTTATACATTGATATTTAGTATGGTAAAGTGTTGTTAGGCCACACACTCTAACATTTATTCATGTTGAATTGATTTCTGTTGGATGAAAAACCTTATGCCCATTTCGTAAAATTGAGTCATCAACACTTGAACTGAGTTGAAAATTTTAGCAATATAAAGTCGAGTCTAGTCGTCCAAACATATATATTGAGTTAAGGTAAAGTACACATAGTCACACTCAAGTTTGGTCAAAAAACACCTACCTACACTCAATTTTAAAAGTGGACATCTAGCCTCTCGAAACAAAAAAAAATGGACATATAACAAACAATGTTAATATTTTGGATGAAAAATGTTAAAATTTGAAGTTAAAAGACGAAATTACTCTTGGTTTGGTTTCAAATTTTTAAAACCATACCCTTGGTCTCTCTCCCTCTGTTCTTTGTCTCTGCAACACCGAGCAACCCAACACCGTGAACGCGACATCGCCAGAAGAAAAGCCAACGCAACCCCAAAGGTAAAGTACACCTAGTCACACCGAGAAGGCCAACCTTCTACATAAAGGGTGTGTCTTGAGTCTATTATTGATATAATCATCTTAAAAACTTTTGAGAATCACAATTTTAGTGTTTTCATGCTTCATGATAGAATAGTCGAGATCAAATTAGAACTTATCGCAAATGAACACGTATATTTTGACTGGTTACTTGTATCACGGTTTTGTTTTTCTTATAAACTGAAAAGTGTATTCTCTTTATATTCAAATTTTAAAAATCGTATTCATGTATTCATTTATTTGGTGTGATAATTTCTTTTACTTTTGCACTTCATTGTCATTAGACAATTTATACACTTATTCATGTGCAATTGATGTGTGATTGTTCGTAATGTACTAGTCGATGAGGTTCGATTTTGTGAAGAACTCACGAGCCCACCACCTGAGATCAATAGACAGCAAGAACACGCATTTCATGATCTTCGGATGCGAAAACTTGAACCTCACCCAGATCCGAATCACTGCCCCTTCCGACAGCCCCAACACCGACGGGATCCACGTGGGTAACTCCTACCGAATCCGCATTTCCCGGGCCGTCATCGGGACCGGAGACGACTGCATCTCTCTGGGCCCCGGGAGCCGGGACATCCATGTGTCCCGGGTCCATTGTGGGCCCGGGCATGGCATCAGCGTCGGCAGCCTCGGGCGGTACCCGAATGAGGACGATGTGACGGGCGTGACCGTCAAGAACTGCACCTTTCGGGGCACGATCGACGGGCTTCTGATCAAGACATGGGCGTCCCCGCTCGCCAGCAGGGCCTCGCATTTCCGGTACGAGGATATCCTCATGGAGGATGTCGGGAGCCCCATCATCATCGACCAAATGTACTGTCCGTACCCTCCTTGCAATCAGGAGGTAATTATAAGGAACTCACACTAACATATGTGAGATCATGAGTTCGAATATTAGCACATACATATTTTCCCCCTCCAGATGCTGATAAAAGAGTTAAAAGACCGATAACACGGTTCTTGAAGGTCGGTCCAAAATAGGAGGTTTTTCTAATTGATGATAAAAAAAAAATTATAAGACACGACACCTCAATGACACGACATGACATTCAATTCTCATATAACATTTTCGTTTACAGATCCCGTCAAACGTTCGGATCAGTGACATTGCGTTTAAAAATATAAGGGGAACGTCGAGCTCGAACAACGCGGTCACCCTCAGGTGCAGCAAGAACTTCTCCTGCCAGAACGTACTAATGCAAGACATAAACATAGCACACAACGGTCCTCTCGGGCCCACGAGAGCCACGTGCTCCCACGTCTACGGCGACTCATACAACATGCACAGCCCATCGTCGTGTTTATGATGACATCAGAGTCTCGTGTTTTGAACTATCATTTAGCCCAACGTCGCGTTAACCATGACAACAAGGAACGGATACACGAACGTACCTCTAAGAGAAAAGTAGAATTGCCTATTCTAGTTTAGTTTTATCGCCTATTTATTAGGATTTTCCATCTCTTATAATTATTATTTATTCTATTGCAATTAACTCTACAAAATTCAATACCCATATTGACAGGAATAGTGTTGTACAAAAGAATAGACACTAATTTGTCAGCCCATATTGACAAAAATAGTGTTGTACATTTTAGAGTAATAAAAATAATTGAATTAGTAAATAATTATAAAAGATTAATTTGAAAATTAAATTAATCAAGTATACATTGGTTTAGGGGCACCATAAAACCATACTCTTTATCGATTTGTTCAAGGATCACACTATTACATCAACAGTGGGACAATAACCCATATATTTATGATCACACTCTTCATAGTTTTACACGAACTGGTTACACTGTAAATAAAAAAACCAAACCAGCTTCGTTTATAGTGTTCATGGACCAAACCGCACTTCAATTATTTACTCAAAATATGCAGATTCGAGAGCTGAGGCCTTCTTGCTTGTTTCTGCAGCTTCTTCACTTCCACTCATTTTATAGCCTCTCTCCTGAACCAACAACAAACACATGAGTTTCCACGAAAACAATAATGTTTTATACGATTTATCAACAAGAAACATTGATTTCGACAAAAACGAGAACGTTTCATATGATACCAATAGGCGCCATGTAAAGGGGATGCCCTCCCTCGTCTTGACTCGCTTCTCGATGTCCTCGATCGCTATGATTCAGAAATCGCGGGTGAGAAATATATAATCGGATGAAATAGTAATTTTCTTTTTTTTATCAACAATTGTATGTATCGGGTTTGAATCGTAGATTTTTAGAACATTGCTTATATAGAGGAAAGGCGGGTTTGCCATACCTTTCGTGGCGTGTCCGCTGTTCAGCAATGCAGTGTACCAGACCTCGTTGAAAACGTCAACTTGTTCATCGGATGCCCCGATGATCTGGGAATCAAAAGTTAACGGTGAATAAACCTTATTTTTCTCAAACCAAAATTACACAAAAATAGAATCAAGGCGCACGAGATTATAGTATACCTTATAATCAATGCCGTCAAAATTCGGCCCGAGCAATTCCAGTGCTTGCTTGTCATTGCCTTTCCCATACTCATAGAGAGCTTCTGCAAGCTGATGAGAACAATAACAGTTCAAGCTAAATAAAATAGGAACATGAAAAGCTAAAATATCATATAGAAGTAAAGAGTTCAAACCCGAATTGCTTTCTGCATTCTTTGTTGCTTCTTCTTGGTCATCATAGAAATTCTACACAAAGGGAACAAATTTTTTTATGTATATTTATTAGCTACAACTCGTGAGTAAACGTAAAGCGCCTCGTCCTGACCTGTACTTCAAGCCTCTGAGCAGATCTGCTGCTTTGGAGTAGTCTCCGGTCTTAGACAGAGCCCATAATATCAATACGTCAAGGTGCCACTCTAAATACCAGTTACTCTGAAAATTTTGGTTCCCATTTAGATGAAAAAATGGCATCCCAATCCAATATCAGATGGAAACAAAAGTTTAAACGTCTCCGAGAAAATGCAGTATAAAGAATGGCCCAAGATTGTGGGTGAAGTGGCAGAGACTTCATGATAAAAATCATATCGTTGGTTCTAATATCTATGTTGTCGGTAATGCTGATATAGAAAATAGTCATACAAAAATGGCCAAGAACAACGAAGATATGAGAACCAAAACCTATGTTCTTCACAATGTTCTAGAACTCCCAAGTGCTCCCAGAATCGAGTTGGTCGAGTTTTAAAACTCGTTTTTGATAGTTCAGTTCTACCGAGTTTTTACTGAGTCAAACCTGGTCAAATTTAATTTTAAATTTTTGGGGAAAGTACATATGGCTACACTCAATATAGGCCAAAAGACACCTAGTTACACCCATATTCAAACGTGAACACCTAGCTATACCCATCGATCGGAAATTGACAGTTAGCACCAACCGTTAAAATTTTGAATGGAATCTGTTAAATTTTTAAGTTAAAAGACGAGAAAGCCCTTGGTCAGACTTCAAATTTTCAAACCATGTCATTGTGAGGATTTTGGTTGTTTCTTTAATGACCATGGCTCAAGTTTCGCCGGCCTCATCTCCGACCTCCAATCAACTTCGCCAGTCGTCCTCGCCCGTGATCGGAGGCTCGCCGTGGTCGTCGCCGGAGATGCTCAAGTGACCCGCCGGAGCTCCGACTCACCATCTCAATCATAAGAGATTTCTTAACCTCCACTTTTTATAAGATTGAAAAATAACGCTAGACACCATCACACTAACAAACCCAATTAATGATAATATTCCATATTATATTCAAAAATAATATCTTCATCACAAAAATAAAAAAGCCCATTTCACAGAGATGGAGAACACATGAGCCATTAATGGAGGTCGACGAAGATCGGAGAAGAACAACCTCGACGACGTGGAGAAGCTGCTCCAATAGACTCAAGACGAACTAATCCTGAAGCTCTCAATCGACTCCACAACACGTCGAATCTCCTGAACCTCCACCCCAATCTCCACCGTCATTTCCAAGCTCTCCGATACCAACCTTCTTCTTCGATCGCTTCTCCTCCGATCTCAAATCCAAGAACACACGCGCCGATGACAACGAGAATCGAAGGTCGTTCTTGGCGACAATCTGTCCCCCCAGATTCGCTGCTCTAAAATCATCGATCTCAAATCCAGCAAATCCAGCTCCTCTGGTTCTTCCTGATGAGGCTGATTCGAGTAAGCGATCGTTCGATATTGGTGAAGATGTTAATGAGGAAGAGGAGAAGGACAAAGCGGAGAGGCTGATTCAGTGGGCCAAGGATGCTGCTCGGCTCGATCCGTCTCCGCCGTCCGATTCGAGAAGACAAAATGACACTTTTACCATAACTAAGATTAAATTTTAGTTTAAAAGTTATGGGTAATATTGTCCTTTTAGTTTAAAAATGAAAAAGGAAGCACATCTTTTGACCTCTCGCCCATGGTTTCTCTGGTTCCATACTTCCTTGCCTGCGAGCCTAACGTCGACGGTTGTTTATATGTGGAATTTAAATTGTTCAAATATTTTAGTACACTAAAGCTCTCAAAAATGTCTCAGCTATACTTAATATGAGTGGTTGGTAGGAGTGAGACAACTATTTACCTTATTGCTCCTTGTCATTTTCATATTTTTTATGGCTAGATTAAAGGAAGCAGAGACATGTCACAGAGGATTAAAAAGGTGCTAATGTATTCATGTTGGAAGTTGAAGGGGTTGGGCCTCGAAAGGAATGTTTATGCACGAATACAAGTATGAAAATCCTCACAATGGCATGGTTTTGAAATTTTGAAGTCTGACTAAGGGTATTTTCGTCTTTTTACTTAAAATTTTAACTGGTAAGTACTAACTATCAATTTTCGATTGCGAGGTGTAGCTAGACGTCCACTTTTAAATTGGAGTGTACCTAGGTGTCTTTTGACCTATATTGGGTGTAGTTATCTGTACTTTTCCCTTAATTTTTTTATATTCTTTGAAATTGTTCTATAATTTGCACTTTTGTTTTAAACCTTTCCCCTGAGAATATGAGCTAGAAACCATTGCGGTGTCGGACTTCTGAAAGTTATCTTTATTTTACTAAAATATCCTTACTTTAGTCTTTCATGTGAATTATAAATGAATATAATAATATTTATTTAATACAAAACGACTTTTGCCGATTTCTCCCCGAGTTCTTAGAACTCCTTATTTTTTTCCTCACCGAGTTCTTTGCAACACCTAGTTTTAGAACCTTGGTTCTTCGGAGGCCTTAGTAACTCATAATTTACCATGGATAAGAATTGAATTTTATGCTTAGGATTTCCAATCTCTTAAGTAGGAAGAGATACAATGTAATGAAATTGTATGATTCATGTGATAAATTGTTAACTTACTGTATCTGCTACGCAACTTGCCAAGATCTTCAGACGGTCTCCAAAGGCATCCATTTCGTTTCGTACAGAAATCCTCAGCAATAAACCGAGCGCGTTCAAGTACACCTACACGTAAGAAACTTGGTAATTTGTTATACATCAAATCGATTCATTTTGGAGGGGTTTAAGAGAATTTACCTCTGGACGTACAGCATCGGGTTTCTCCAATTCCTTCCATATATGGTTGTCATAAACCTCCACAACACTTCTCATTGGAGAATTGCCTTCTAAGTAACAAAGTGCTACATGCCACCAATTGTGAGTGTACCTAAAGATCGAGTAGATGTTACATTATGGAAGAAATAAACAGAAGTTTATTAGCAAAATAATCCGATTAAGACAACCTAACAGGCATACATAAAGGATGAACAAGAACCCCACGAAGATGAACATGTTTTCATGAACTCCACTGCTTCTTTAAAACGACATTCATACTGAAGAACGTGGCATAACTGCATTAGATTCAAACATCACGGGATTAGTCGGGGGAAATGTTGGGAATCATTGGAACCATCAAGATGTTGAAGAGTATGTTTGTTGCTGCTAGAATCCCGGCCCACATAAGAGGTCAAGCTCATAGGTGGAGACTCAGACTTGCGATTTTATTTCATACATCTTTCTGATGTGGGACTCTAATAGTTACATAAGACGAGTTGACAAAACAGTTAAAATAAATGTCGCATATACTTACAGCATGATGTGACCAGCAGTCATCCTTGTTGATCTCAAACCCCTTCTTTCCGGCTTCATGAGCTTCGGCCATCCGGCCAAGCTCAAGTAACGGGAAAGCAAGCATACCATATACATAACTCTCTTGTTGATTCTCAGGTAGAACCTGCAAACCAAAAAGTCACTGTCACTAAATTTTAACAAATCAGGAACAAAATTCATTGATGGATAGGAAAAAAAAACCTGCTGAGCGAGATTCAAAGACAGATCAGGCCGAGCCATGTAGAAGCATAAGATCTGAGCTCTTTTGAGAGATACCAAATCTCTCGGAAAGTCTTTTAAGAGCTGCAGAAACAGAAATCATAAACATCACATACAAAAGTCGTAACTTCAACAATCATAAAAGTAGAAAAAATGAAATCGTAAATAGAAATTTAAGCTCAAACAAAATACTTTTACCTGATTATCTAACAACTAAAACTGCATGCATATTCATAATTCAATTCATGAACTATCAAATCTTAGCCATTGCAAGCATTTATCAGCAAAGTTACTGAAATCATCTATGATACTCAATTTTTTCCAAAATTCGGTTATTTGATCATGGAAAGTACAAACGGATTACACGAAACATATCCCAATTCAAACAAATCTTTACAACAAACATAACAGTCACATTCAGTTCAACAATCCATTTTCTAAAACCCAATATGAGAAGTAACAATCATCAATTTACACCTCAGACCAATCTCTAAGAAAATGACCATAAACAACAAGAACTAAACAACACTGTAAAAAAGTAATGCCTGCATGTTATAAACAAAATAAAAACTCAAATCTCAAAGCCATGCATAATAAAGATCAATCTCAGGAACACTAAAATTGGGACCAAAACCCAAACCTTGGCATGTAACTCAACAGCTACATCATCATCCCTATCCTTAGACATCAAATAGCTTACTGCTTCAAAAACAGCCTTCTCATACACAGTAGCTTCTTCCTGCAAAAAAAAAACAATCACCTCTTCAACACCAAACCCAAAAACCCCCAAAACTCAAAATCTCAGCAAAGATCAAAATCAGAGAAAAACCCACGAGTCCACACTTGGCAGCCTCCAAATGCGACGAAGCGCTCGAAGAATCTGAGCTCGATGAGAGGAAATGAGCGGCCAAAATGTTGGCCAAGACGCAATTTTTATCATGCCTCGGCGCTTCCAGAATCACAGACCTCTCTCTCCCATAGCTCAAAACCTATTTTCCACCCAAAATCGACCGACCCAGTTCAGATTTCGCACCAAAAACCAAAACCCACATGAACAGAACAGAAAATTTCCAGAAATAAAACAGACCCACCTGCAAATAATAGGCATTGAGCGCAGAAACACAAGAATCGGAGCAAGTGTTGACCTCATAGCCCCAACGGTCAAATCTCAATTGTGCCATCAATCACCGATCGAAGAGGGAGATCCCAGATTGCGATAGATTCTATGATCGGTGACTCCGATTGAAGCTTGAGATAGCTACTAGGCCTTATCTTGTTCCAAACACCGTTTTTGGAATCATGCCTCGGTTTCGATCTTTAAAGAGAAATGGCCTAAAGCGACCGTTGTCGCTTGTCGGTTTGTGTGAGGTTGGAACTTGGAAGATCCATAGATAATTTCTGGATAAATATTGGACAAGTGACCTGTGATTTGGTGTGCAATTTTGTGGAGTGGTGGTCAAAAGATTGTTGACTTTTGTGGAAGCCCAAATTAATGCATTGACAATTGATTCACCCACAAGCCATCTACTTAGTTCTTGTGATCAATACACTTGGATGAGTAACCCAAAATGAAAATTTATTTTTATGTGATCAATACTAAGATTGAGCATGAAAGTTCCAAGAAAAAGAAGAATCAGAAATAAACTACTACTGCGTGTTAGTTTGTGCCTCTTGCATGCATGACTATTATTACACTAAGTTCCATTCCACATAAGAAATTGATAAATGAACTTTTATAATGGTATTGATATGGTGTTTACTGTTTTGTTTGCTTGTGTGACTGAGTATTTGTTAGGTGTCATGCACTAGTTTAAAGCTTTGAATATGTGTGTGTATTTGTTACTTTTGTGCATTCCATTTCAAATATGCACTTATTGCAAAATCTTATCTTGCAGTTGCATGTGGCCATTGTATCCACAACCATGTCCACGTGTATTGGAACTCATACGTAAGGGTAATTATATATAAGTACATCCAACTATACGTCATTCTCATATAAGTATACTCAAATATAAAACTCGATTTTGCAATCACTTAAACTACATTTCGTCTCACTTAATTCTAACAAAGTTAAATCTAACAGAATTTGAAGTAAAAATACATGTTTAAGGTTATTGACGACAAAAAAGTGGAGGAGAAGTTTATTTTCAACCTTTTGAGTAGGGTGGCACCCGGGGCCGCCCATACCTTTAAGCCAAATAAGCGGCTGCTTAAGGCTCCAAGTATAAGAAAGCCCCAAAAAAAAAATACTGTGTCATGCTGTTTATGACTAGTTTGGTCTTATCACAAATAAAATATGGTTAACAGCCCACAACAAATTATTTGTAATATAAAAGCTTGACTACCAAATTCTCATGGCTCATTACAATTATTTTCGCCACCGGGCATTTTGGCTTTTCGCATATGGAATTGGGCACCAGAGATATTTTAGAGTGATTTCAATATTTTTAGAATTTGAATGGTTTTTAGTTTGCATCACTATTGGAGATCTATGCGACTTAAAAAAAAATTGTTTCATCACTAAAATTGCCAAATCGGGTGAGAAAAGACTTGTTGATATAAGAACTTAGAGAAGAGAGGTAGAAGTTTCACTATTTTCATATGAGAGAAAAGAGGTGGGAGAGAGAGGGAAGGCAAGAAGGAGAGTCACATAGGTGTAGGTTTAGGGTATTTTTACGAACAATAATTGAATAACATACCCAATGTAAGAATTAGACGTACTTTTTGTAAAGATTGGACGGTAGAGATGCATCCACGTGTGAGTGTGAAGATCAGACAATAATGATCAGGCGAATTTGGGTTGAGTGCGTTTCCGTTGATCAGCTTTTCTTTAATCTAAAATCCACCTCAAAACTCATCAGGTTGACACTTTACAACCAAACATCAGTTCAAAAACCATTAGGGTGTGGACAGGTCTGATCTAGTTCCTAATTTATTTTCCTCTTCCCTTACTAGACTGGTTACCCCACTTTAACCCGATCAATAATTTTAGGTTGATAGTAACAAAATTTGTCCCAATAATACCTTAACCCCATCAAGGATTTTGGTCATGAACCAACCTACCTCAATTATTTTTACACTCCTTCCCAAACTCGATAAGCTCTAATATGTTCTGAACAGGTCATAGATATCATATCTTTATCATATTCTAAATATTTTACTATTTTATTATGTTTTGAGCAATGTGTTCTCTAACTAGACACTGTATTAAAAATGTCTAAGAAACTCTATTGCTATTTTCGAATTAATTTTTACATTGATGTAATGAAAGTGAGGAGCTTACAATAATAACCGAGCGTCTCGAATAATCGACTCGTTTGTCAAGGAGAGTCTCATGAAACCTTCCCTCTTTACCTTCAATTAGACATGTAAACGACTTATAAATCTTATTATGATCATCCTTTATTAACTCTCAGCAGATTTCATTATCAAAAAATATTTTACAGTTCTTGTACCAATCTCTCCCTAGAAAAAAGTAATTTATTCCAAAACTTGATTCGTGCATAAAAACACCAAAATCAAAAAGCACGCCATTTCCAAAGCAAACACAAACAAATTTCTCCATCCCAACAACTACAACAACATTTCCTCGACTTTTATTAAACCCACGAGAAACCACTCCAAAACCCACTACTTGGAAGCATCATGAGCTCCAACTCTGGCGGCAAGAACCTTAGCAAACTCGACAAGCTTGTCCGTATCAGGCATCACACTCTTCACAGCCTCGTGAGAACAAAACCTCTCAGCCCACTTCACCAAACCAGGTGTCTTGTCTTCATCAAGAAGATCGACCCCATGAGTCCTCTCCCTGACCTTGATCCACCCCAAGAAGCTCCCCAGAGCGATGTCCAAGAACCCGACCTCGTCGCCTCCGAAGAAGGCTTTCCCTTTGCTGGCCTCCTGGAAGACACCTTCCAGAAGGACCAGCACCTCCACCACCTTCTCCGCCGCCGCCTTCTTCGCCTCCTCGCCTTGGGCGCTCGTTAGACACTTCATCAGCGGAACCCACTGCACAAACATAATACACAAACTTCTATTGAAGATTTGGACTTAACTATGATATAATGGAGCAAGACATTCCCAAATTAATGATTCTAGTAATATCTTAAGATTATTGTGTTATCAATGGGCTCATGACCAATTCTTCTGTAGAAGGGGGTCTCATATGGTCACTGGACTCGTCACCATAAGTGGCCTAACAGATATTAAGAGATAAGACTCGAACCTAGATTTTAAGCTCAAGTGTTTAACTAGTTGGTCAATCAACCTATCATTAAGAGTGACAACATGTAGTTTTAAGGGCTGACTTTATAATATCGCCTCTCCTCGACATATTGGAAATAATGGATCACCATTGGATTAATGATTTTTTATCATCTAAAAGTGTCGCAATGAGCTGGTTTAATGATTCCTTCCCCATTCCATCAAATTGAGAATAGGTTATCGTCCCGTCGAATTCATGAATTTATCCCCCTCTATGGAACTACCAACGAGTATATTTATTGATCATGTCACCATCGAGTCTTGTCAGAGATAACAAATCCCGTCAGATTAAATAAAATGACTCTCAATATAGGAGTGGTATAATAAGTAAGTTATGCCATTCAGTTTCCCGGTCCCACCCATCAGATCAGAGATAAACAAAAATTTTCGTCGAGTTCAAAGATTTTTTCCATCCCTACCCGCAATACATATATAAATCATACCCTTTCGTCAAAGTAGGCGGCCCAGAAGCGGGCGGTGGCACGATCGTAGGGGTCAGAGGGGAGGATGGCGGGCCCGGACGACCAGGTCTCGTCGACGTACTCGACAATGGTGAGAGACTCGCACACTGACTTGTCCCCGTGGATGAGAACGGGCACTTTCTTGTGGACAGGGTTGGATTGGAGGAGGAGCCGACTCTTGGACCCGTACGTCTCCTCCAACAACTCGTACTCCACCGACTTTATGTTCAGGGCGATCCTCGGCCTCATCACGTACGGGCTCAGCCAAGTTCCCACCACCTTCACGTCGCTCTGAGCCATGGCTAGTGAACGAAGAAGATCAAAATTGGGTGCTTATAGTGAAGAATGTTACAAGAATCTATAGGTTAAATGAGTTTTTGAGCTATTGTATGGTCCAAAATGGCACAATTACCAATTGGAATTTTTGTATTGGCTTAAGATGCTTTCCTCTAGTTTCAACAAAGATCAACTGCAAAAATAAACCATGAAAATCGGTGCAATATGAATTAATTTGATGGATAAATGTGGGTGATTTATATAGTCATCAATGTCATTAGCATAGATTTTTCGCCGGCTTTGTTTTGAATGTACAATCATATCAATTAGCTTTGGTTTTTACGTCGTTTTTTTAGTGGGATGGAAAGTACAAATGCAAATTACAAAAGTGCCATTTTATAATGAAAGTGACAAAAATGTACTCACTGTCTTTTGACTTTCCTTGGACTCTTTGTCTAGTGTTTTGTGCTTGGTGTCTTGCATGGATCATTCTCCACAGTTTTGCTATGGTATTGACCAATAAGAAAGGCAGTTATCGCTGAGGTAAAGTACAAACAGTCAAATTTAATGAAAAGACATTTAGGTATATTCATAAATAAAAATAGACATCTAGCTCACTAAAATATCGAAAACAAACATACAGTAAATGTTAATTTTAAAGTGAAAAGACAAAAATGTTCTTGATATGACTTTAAATTTTCAAAACATGCACTTTGACCCTCTCAATCCTCCATCCTCTCTCTCATTTAACCACGTTCAAATCGCGACCCCAATTTCTGCATGCACCTCAGTCGCCAGACCTCTCTCTCCGACCTTTGTGTTCCCGTTATGAATCATAGCAGTAGTTAATTACTTTATTAGACAGTGGGCTTAATGAATGGTCGATCTCAGGAATCGCGGAGCGGGACACCTAATTTTTTAGGTTGTGACAAGTCGCGACCAATACGAGATCAAAGGCTTTGAGAGGAGGTTCAAGATCGTTGAACGATTTCTAGTTTACAAAGATTAATGGTGCAACAAGGAGAGCACCATTTGGGATAGAGTCGAGAACTTCATGCGATTAATTGAGAGAGATTGGGTTCTAAATTATGGTAACTGAGAAGGCTCGATTTGATTATTGGTTTTGATAGTTAGAAATTGTGGTTAACCAAGAAAATCGGGAATGGTCTAGCTAACCCATATATATGTGGTCCAACGCGAGCTATTTAAATTATGTAGAAAATATCGAACTCACAATCTTATTGACACCTTCAGTGGAAACTTATCGAGTCTTAAAATTCTCTCACAAGCAAGTGAATGACCATGACATGCCAAAAGCCTAGCCCGTGGAAAGTTCCAGAAACTCAAAGGTCTTGTTACAGTCTAGGTTCCCTGCCTGTGACACAAAATTGTAGAGGTCGTGACAGGTCGCGGTCATGCCGTTATAAATAATTTTCAGAGCATTATTTTGAACATCAACTATTGAGAGAACACAGAAGAACGGCAAAATGAGCTTCTAAATACGAGATTGAAGGCTTGAGAGAAGGTTCTAGACCGTTGAAGGATTCTTAGTGCACAAGGGATCAATCGATCAACAAGAGAACACCCTTTGAGATAGAATCGAGAACTTTATGTGATTAACCCCTCCAGGTCTAGGGTTTTGGATTTATCATCTTGCTCCATTTGATTGTATTTCTATGCTACTCGTGTATTCTATCACCGTGATTGTGTGCTAATTTCCCATAGTCATGGATGCTAGTTCACAAACTAATAAGCTAACCCTAACTAATTTTTGTAAACTTAATCTGTATTTACTGATTATTACTTGTAACGGTTGGCTATGTGCTCAACAATTTAGATGGATGTTATCAACAATTTAGATGGACGTTATTAAAATGCAAAAGTGAGAGCTCAAATGATTGCCCACACACACCACAAGTTTGCTGAAACCCACGACAACAAAAACCCATACCCAAAACCTAACACAACACATTTCTCAACCCCAACAACATTTCCTCAAGTCTTATTGAAACCCCAAAAAGGACCACATGAAAAATTCTCCGACAAAGCCACTACTTGGAGGCAGCGGGAGCCCTGAATTTGGCAGCAAGAACCTTAGCAAACTCCGCAAGCTTGTCCGTATCAGGCATCACACACTTCACAGCCTCGTGAGACCCAAAGCTCTCTGCCCACTTCACCAAACCAGGTGTCTTGTCTTCACTGAGAAGCTCGACGCCATTGGTCCTCTCGGAGACCTTGATCCACCCCAAGAAGCTCCCAAGAGCAATGTCCAAGAACCCGACCTCGTCGCCTCCGAAGAAGGCCTTGCCTTTGCTGCTCTTCTGGTACGCACCTTCTAGAAGGACCAGCCCCTCCACCGCCAGCTCCACCGCCGCCGCCTTCGCCTCCTCGCCCTGAGCTCCGGCTATGCCTCTCATTGATGGGAACCACTGCAAGAACACAATATTTTCAGACTCCCTTTGGTCAATCAAATAATAAACGTTGGTCGTGTGTCAACGCCGGTGAGGTGGAGGAAGGTGCGGCAGCCTCTCTCAACGTCTATTATTAGATTATCCTTTCTCAACTTTTAATATTAAATTGACTTAGGATAGTTTGACAATTATAAAAAAAATTTCTGGTCACGTGATATGTATATGGGCTAGATAACTGAAAAAGAAGTAACAAAAATATTAAAAGTGAGACTAAATATGTTTTTAGAAACCTCACAAAATAAATTAAATTTTTGGTAACCAGATGGAGACAACAAACTCTTGTGACGACCAAAGTGAAATTACTCCCTTATAGTTATATTTGCCATGGTGAAAATTAAAAAAAAATGAAATAACATACTTCCATATTTCACCATTAACCCAAATTTAAAGCATAATATATCAGGTTAAAAATTCGACACGGATCACTTATAGGGTATACCTTCTCGTCGATGTAGGCCGCCCAGAAGCGGGCGGTGGCACGATCGTAGGGATCCGACGGGAGGATGGCGGGCCCGGCCGACCATGTCTCGTCTATGTACTCCACAATGATGAGAGACTCGCACACGGGCTTGTTCCCGTGGATGAGAACTGGGATCTTCTTGTGGACTGGGTTGGATTGGAGAAGGAGCTGACTCTTGGACCCGAACGTCTCCTCCAACAACTCGTACTCCACCGACTTTATGTTCAAGGCGATCCTCGGCCTCATCACGTACGGGCTCGGCCACGCCCCCAACACCTTCACGTCGCCGTGAGCCATAGCAAAATTGATATTGAGAGCAAGTTTAGTGAGGAAAAGAGGAATGTGAGTAATGGGTTTTGGTTGTGAGGCTATAAATAAGAGGAGAGGGATAAGGAAAAGGAGAGTCGGTGATCGTCTTTATTTTGCTATTGTAGGAAGAGTGTAGGTGTGAAGTCAAATGTATGTGCACATTATGAGAGTCGGTGGGGCCTTTGTTTTAGGTCTCATTGTATTCGGATTTTAGCCATTTTTGGTGTATTGTGATTCCGTGTATTTCTAATCTGTCATTAAAGCCGCAAATATGTAATAACACTTTAGTTGTTCGGCTTTCTCAAAATTTCTATTTATCTTTACCATTTAAATATGATTTGATTTCGATCAACGTCTGTATCTCGAGAGGATTTTATTCCAATTGGGTACTAAAAATCTCAGAAAAATTAGATTAATGAGTTTCGACAAAATCAAATTTTATCAACCAACTGTTATTTTCCATTTTACATACAATTTTTTTATGATTATCCTTGTTTTGTGATTACATTAATAAAGTGTATATTTTGAATCTGTTATATTTCTATTATCAAAATTTCTATTCTTCTTCAGTGTTACTATTTAAATTGATTCGATTTCAACCAACGTCTGTATCTCGAGATATTTTTGTCAATAGCGGACACAAAACATCTTGAGAAAATTGGATTTTTGGGTTACGACAAAATTAAATTGTCTCAACCAACTTTTATTTTTCATATTACATACAATCGTTTCCGATTGTCCTTCTTGTGTAATTATATATTTTTTTAATATGTTTGTATTGTGTACTATGTTTCTAATATATTGTGCGTGTATGTTTATTCGATTCGTTGTGATTTACTGCGATACTGAAATTATACAGAATTCAAAATATTTTAGCCCTCTAAAAATTGATCGAATGATTTTATGAATGGAAACATACATTGATCTAATATATTATGAATGGAAATGAGACATCTTCTAGAAAGGTAGAATGATTTTTGTGCATTAAATAATTTTCTTTGATCAAGATAACAAATCTCGTTACAGATTTTGACATCTTTTTGGGAAGACAGGAGGGTGATATTTAAGGAGAGGCTGTGACGTAATTAATGATGTTTGGAAATAGTAGGTTGTGGTGTTAAATTTGAAGTCCACAAGGGGTTGGTGGCTCTTATGGTCCAGAATGAGACACGGCATTGAGCCTAAATCAACGGTCAGAAATAACCCAAGAACTCTCCATCAAAATAAACGGCAGAGATAATTCTAATAAAGTCTTCCACCAGCCGGGAATCGAACCCGGGTCTGTACCGTGGCAAGGTACTATTCGACCACTGGAGCTTTTGAAAAATAAGTACTTCTTTGATTATTCTATACTTTAATTTTATAAACCAATAGAATTATAGTAAATCTTAATTTTAGGGGGTGTATTCAATTATAATTTTAATAGATTTAACAAGTCTTATGTCGTTGTCTTTATTTAAGTTGAATGGAAATACAAATAATGAAAATTTACGGGAAAAAAAGATACCATTTTATAATGAAAGTGACAAAAATGGGCTCCTTTGTCTAGTGTCTTGGGACTTTTCTTCAGCTCATTTTGTATGATGTTTTGTGTTTGGTGACTTTCGTGGATCCAAGGCTTAATTGTGAGGCTTCTTGGTTATGATATGGTAATTTATAAATACTAGAGCTTGTTGGTGACTCAAAATATGAAAACTCTCTCTACACACTAAAGCACTAGACACACTCTATTGTTCGTCCAATCGGTGATTGTTCTTTACGAATTTGTGTGTTAGATTATATTTATGTTTCCTTTTCTTTCTTATATTAGGGTTTCCTATTCGATTCTTATCATCTCTATAAATAGAGGTCTCTTGTAATTCACAACACTATCAATTCAATAACAATACTTCTTATTGTTAACATGGTATCAGAACAATACCGATCGTAGGCAAAATCTGAGAAATCTTGGCTTTGCCCACTCGTCGATGATTTGCAATTCCGACGGGTGGGCGAGGCTTTCAAAATCGTTTCCGCATTGTTTCCGGCTGACCTGTGCCAACGGCACCATTGCCGTAAACCTTCTTTGCCCATTTTAACTTCCTCGGCAATCCGTCTCACACCGCTGCTTGTCACGTCATCATCGGAGCTACCTCGGCATCGTAAACCCTCTCTCGAGCTCGTCCGGCTTCGCTCCGGCGCGCCACCACGCGGACCGCCTGCTCGAGGCGTTCCTCGGCTTCTCGACTCGCGCGCCTCCGACGCGGACCAGAGCCGCCTGGTGGAGCAGGCCTCAGGCTCGGATCGATGCTCCTCGAGGCCGGGAACCTTGTCTCGTCCCCAACCTCCGTCGCCGTTGGCCGTTCAATAGGGGTCTCCTCAAAATCCAATCTCATGGGCGTCCCCTCGATCCTTCTTTGTCGTTGGATCAGTTGTTTAGGAGGTATACGAGTGAGGATAATCATAGTTTCTCTAAGATTTTGGAGAAGGTTAATAGGGAAGAGGAAGGAGAGGTATCTTGATAGGCCCACATCTAAGATTTTGTACGCCTGTTGCTGGTGGGACACCCTTTCCTATGTCGAATAGAGATGGAGATAAGATGAAGTATGACATGGGTTGATTCTCTTTATTACATGTGGGCCTACCAAGAGATGAGCCCATTAGTTAAGTCATTGATGCATGACCAATACAATATGGTAATGTTCATGTAAGGTACTGTTCATCAATTATTTAGTAACTATTTTTAAAAAGGAGCTCTACCAATCTCTTGGTGTCTTTCTGGCCGTTCCGTGTGCAGTCACCGATCACCAACGCGTGAGCCTCAAGCTCCGGCGTCTTCGAAGCCCCGCCTCATATACCTCGGGGTTCTCCTTGTCTTGCATCTCAACTAACTTCAGTTGGACTATTTTTTTTGGATTGCTCGTTTCTTATTTGGCTCTGTTTTCGTCCTCTATGACATTTGTTTTGGCCAGCGGCCATAGTCCACGTGTACAATCCCGTAATCCGGAAAAACTACCCCGTAATTCGGACATCCCGTAATCCGGAAAATATATCCCGTAATTCGGAAATCCCGTAATCCGGAAAAGCTACCCCGTAATTCGGAAAATACATCCCGTAATTCGGAAATCGCACGTGAGAGAATTGATGAGCATCAACGAAATCCTTTTTTGAAGATTCCAACTCGCAAGGAGGGAAAAAGACTGGAACATATTATGATTAGTCCAGTACGTCGTCAGCCATCAAACATCTGTCATCATTGGGATCCGCTTCAAACTCAATTCTTCTTTCACCGCATTGAGTTTGAGGGGGGCTGTTAGATTATATTTATGTTTCCTTTTCTTTCTTGTATTAGGGTTTCCTATTCGATTCCTATCACCTCTATAAATAGAGGTCTCTTGTAATTCACAACACTATCACAGAAGGCATTCACAACCACCGTGTCACGGTCGTGACAAAGCAGAGCAAGGCCGTGACACCTACAGTGGCAACTTACCGAGCCTCGGAAGCTTGTCATTGGCCAAGTGTAACGACTATAACATGCCGAGAGCCTAGCCTATGAAAAGTTCCATAAACTCATGTATCACGGTGCGTGGCACCTAATTTTCGAGGTTGTGACAAGTCACGACCAATACGAGATCAAAGGCTTTGAGAGGAGGTTCAAGATCGTTGAACGATTTCTGGTGCACAAAGATTATAATGGAGCAACAAGGAGAGCACCATTTGGGATAGGGTCGAGAACTTCATGCGATTAATTGAGAGAGATTTGGTTCCAAATTATGGTAACTGAGAAGGCTCGATTTGATTATTGGTTTTGATAGTTAGAAATTGTGGTTAACCTAGAAAATCGGGAGTGGTCTAACTCATATGTACGTGGTCTAACTCGAGCTGTTTAAACTATGTAGAAGGTATCGAACTCGCAATCTTAATGACACCTCCAGTGAAAACTTATTGAGCCTTAGAATCCTCTCAAAAGCAAGTGTAATGACATAACATGCCAAAAGCCTAGCCCGTGGAAAGTTCTAGAAACTCAGAGCTCCTGTTACAACCTGGGTGTCATGACTGTGACAAGTCGCGGCCATGCACTTATAAATCATTTCCAAAGCATTAATATTTTGGACATCAACTATTGATAGAACACAGAGAGAACGGCGAAATGAGCTTCTAGATGCGAGATTGAAGGCTCGAGAGGAGGTTCTAGGCCGTTGAAGAATTCCTAGTGCACAAAGATCAATCGATCAACAAGGGAACACCCTTTGAGATAGAATCGAGAACTTCATGCGATTAAACCCCTCGAGGTCTAGGGTTTTGGATTTCTCATCTTACTTCCTTTAATTGTATTTCTATGCTACTCATAGATTCTAACTTTGTGATTATGAGTTAATTCCCCATAATCATGGGCGCTAGTTCACAAACGAATAAGTTAACCCTAATTAAGCTCTGTAAATTTAATATGTACTTATTATTACTTGTTACGATCGCGTGCACTCGCGCGTTATCGAGAACCTAACACAACACATTTCTCAACCCCAACAACATTTCCTCAAGTCTTATTGAAACCCCAAAAAGGACCACATGAAAAATTCTCCGACAAAGCCACTACTTGGAAGCAGAAGGAGCCCTGAATTTGGCAGCAAGAACCTTAGCAAACTCCGCAAGCTTGTCCGTATCAGGCATCACACACTTCACAGCCTCGTGAGACCCAAAGCTCTCTGCCCACTTCACCAAACCAGGTGTCTTGTCTTCACTGAGAAGCTCGACTCCATTGGTCCTCTCGGTGACCTTGATCCACCCCAAGAAGCTCCCAAGAGCAATGTCCAAGAACCCGACCTCGTCGCCTCCGAAGAAGGCCTTGCCTTTGCTGCTCTTCTGGTACGCACCTTCTAGAAGGACCAGCCCCTCCACCGCCAGCTCCGCCTTCGCCTCCTCGCCCTGAGCTCCGGCTATATCTCTCATTGATGGGAAACACTGCAAGAACACAATATTTTTAGACACCCTTTTCGTGAAATTCTAGGAATTGGTTAATGAAGTGACTAAAACCACAATAATCATGCACCCATTTCGTTGAATTCAAGGAAATGAATTAATAGAGTGGCTGCTCCAAAACCTATCAAGCTGATATATAGATCTGCTCAATATAAATTTGAGGACATAACTCCCTTTATGTATGTAAGTTGTGAGTTGCTTCAAAATAGTATTGGTATCAAAGGATTAATTAATATAAGGGGTAATTACAGATCAGTACATGACCCGTCGAAATTTCATTTTAGGATTGGTATTTTAAGTTTAAAACTTTTTATCTCAGTCCCCCAAGTTTAAAAAGTTAACACTTAAGTCAAAATTCGGTTAAATCTAACGAAAGTGTTTTTAAAAGTCCAAATTACCCTTGATGTATAATTTGGAATATTATATAATTATTTATATCATTATGAAACTACCATTTTACCCCTAAATGAATAATAAATTTAGATGATACATTGAGGGCAATATGGTTTAGACGTAAACAAATAAAATAATTTATTTATTTAAATAGCCCTTGAAATACCAATTATACCCCTCAAACTCTACCTACACTCCATTTCACTTTGTGTCTCGCCTCCATCTCTATCCCAACACAGTCTTCTTCTCCATTTCCATCTCCATCCAGTCTCCACTTCGCCACCGATCGTCGCCGCGCCTACCCGCTATCCGCTGTTCGTCGCCGTCGCGCCTACCCGCTCTCCGATGGTCGTCTTCGCCGCGGTCGCTGCTGCAGGTTTGTGTCGTCGTCTTCATCGCTGCATGTCCTCCTCGCCGCCGGTCGCCGCTGCAGCCTGCAGGTCCTCCTTGCCACTGGTCACCGCTGCAGGTCGAGGAGGTCGTCGCCGCTCTCGCCACTGGATGCAGCTCCGTCGTTCTTCGTCTCACAAATGACGCGGCTCCGTCATTCTTCATCTCACAAATGACACGACTCCGTCATCGAGAACCATAAGGGGACGTCGGCATCGTCGGAGAAAGACGAGCCGCCGGTGTCACCGTCTCCTCCTCGACCTCGCCGCCGAACGCCGCCAGATCTGGACCGAGGGAGACCAGATCTGGAACGGTGCTCGCCAAATTCGTCGATACCTCGCCGGACCGATGGGCCAAATCGAGATTCAGAATTTTTCATTTATGATTTGATTTGAATCAGAATTTTTTATTCATTTATGATTTGATTTAGAATTTTTTTTATTGATTATGAATTTAAAATATGTAATTTATTTTTAATTTTTGGTTGAAATGAGCATGAGAAATGTCATACAATCATCAAAACTTGTGGTGGGCGTGTGACTGGATTTCTGATTCATGATGATTTATGTTTGGAAAAAAGAAAGTGTGATGGTAGTGAAGAAAGAGTGATGTTGGTGTGAGAGGATGTTGAAGAAGAGGACATAATTGTCTTTTTACAAGTTTTTTATTTATTTTTGTTTAACTTATTAATTGAAAAGACTACTATATCCTTGATAAAAATGGTAGCTTATATTGAAGTGAGGGTAAAATAATTTTTTCATATTTATTAATAATTATATCATTTGAAATTTATACCGTGAGGGTATTTTGGTCATTTAAAAAAATTTAACAGTTTCTGTCACATAATTAGACTTAAGTGTTACAAAACAAAACTTCGGAGATCAAGAACAAAAAAATCAAACTTGGGTTACCAATTCTGAAATAAAGTTTCAACGGGTGTACTGATATGTAATTATCTCTTAATATAAGAGGTGGTTGTATATATTTTTTAATTTGTACTACAAAATGTATATAACAAAATACAAAAAAGAAATCAAAAGAACTGGATTTTTCTATGCATGAAGAAGCTATGTATTCTTGAAATCATAATTTAAAAATTAAACTCGATTTTGCCACTACTTTTCTTCTCCAGCCAACTATCTAGATAAAAAAATTGCGTCCATGCTCCCAAGTAATATCCAAATTTTACTTCTTATTACAAGTCAGGAATGGTCAGTTGGAGAAAAGAAAAATCAGCAAACTTAAATTGAAGACTGAAAAAATGAAATAAGTATACAAATGAAATAAGACTCACAATTTTTGAAATGTATTATGTTACTAAAAAGGGTAATTTTATTTACGTCACCACAAAAGTTTGTACTCTCAATTATATCACAAAAAATTTAATTTATTTTGTAAAGTCATCAAAAATATATTTAGTCTAACTGTTGTAATTTCCGTTACATTTTTTCTATTTTCTCGCCCATGTGCGAGACACATGACCCGAATTTTTCTAATAATGGCCAAACTGCTCCTAGGCTAATCTAATAAGAAACATTGAGAGAGGTCAATCTAATAATAAACGTTGGTCGCGTGTTGACGCCGGTGAGGTGGAGGAAGGGGCGGCGGCCTCTCTCAACGTTTATTATTAGATTGACTTACGATAGTTTGGTCATTATTAGAAAAAATTTGGTCATGTGCTGGGCACATGAGTGAGATAACCGAAAAAAGTAACGAAAGTTTTAACAGTGAGACTAAATATGTTTTTGATGACCTCACAAAATAAATTAAACTTTTAGTGACCTAAGTGAGACAACAAATTTTTGTGGTGACCTTTCTTTATTAAAAAAACTAACAAGTTCACGGTTATTTTTTGCCATGATATAAATTAGAAAAAAAATGAAATAGCACACCTCTATATGTTACCATTAACCCAAATTTAAAACATAATATATCATGTTCAAAATTCGACACGGTTCACCTATAGGGTATACCTTCTCGTCAATGTAGGCCGCCCAGAAGCGGGCGGTGGAACGATCGTAGGGATCCAACGGGAGGATGGCGGGCCCGGCCGACCATGTCTCGTCTATGTACTCCACAATGATGAGAGACTCGCACACGGGCTTGTCCCCGTGGATGAGAACTGGGATCTTCTTGTGCACAGGGTTGGATTGGAGAAGGAGCTGACTCTTGGACCCGAACATCTCCTCCAACAACTCGTACTCCACCGACTTTATGTTCAAGGCGATCCTCGGCCTCATCACGTACGGGCTCGGCCACGCCCCCAACACCTTCACGTCGCCATGAGCCATAGCAAAATTGATATTGAGAGCAAGTTTTGGGGAGTGTGAGTAATGGGTTTTGGTTGTGAGGCTATAAATAGGAGAGGGATAAGGAAAAAGAGTTTATTTTGCTATTGTAGGTGTGAAGTCAAATGTATATGCACATAATGAGAGTCAGTGGGGCCTTTATTTAAGGTTTGGTCGTATTTGGATTTTAGCCATTTTTGGAGTGTCGTGATTCCGTGTATTTTTAATCTGTCATTAAAACCGCAAATATATATTAACACCTTAGTTGTTTGGCTTTTTCAAAATTTCTATTTATCTTTACTATTCGATTTCGATCAACATCTGTGTCTCGAGAGATTTTTATTCACAGTGGGCACTAAACATCTCGAGAAAATTGAATTTTATCAGCCAACTTTTATTCTCCATTCTACGTACAATCGTTGGATCTTTTGAATCTGTTCGTCGTTGCAGATTTTGGCATCTTTTTGGGGAGACATTTAAGGACAGGCTGTGATGTAATTAATGATGTTTGGAAATAGTACGTTGTGGTGTTATATTATATTTGAAGTCAACAAGGAGTTGGTGGCTTTTATGGTAAAGAATGAGACACGGCATTGCGCCTAAATAAACGGCCAGAAATAACCCAAGAATTCTCCATCAAAATGAACGGCAGATATAATTCTAAAATAGCCTTGCACCAGCCGGGAATCGAACCCGGGTCTGTACCGTGGCAGGGTACTATTCTACCACTAGACCACTGGTGCTTTTGAAAAATAATCACTTCTTTAATTATTCTATACTTTAGTTTTATAAACCAATAAAAATATGGTAAATCTTATTTTTAGTCTCATAATTGAATATTAAGAAACTGGGGATTCTAATTCATTAGTAGACCCAAAATATATTTATATCATAATTCTATATTTATGATGTTAAACGGGTCGAGCTAAACAACTTTGGAAGAATCATTAGCGAATGGTCTTGCGTATTATCCATTATCGAAACTCCTGTGCTTTGTTTTGCTCGTAATCAAATGGCTCACGAATTGGTCGTGTTTGTTTTAACTAACAGTAGTTCGGATCATGGTGAGGGGTATGTCCCACCATCTGTAATTTCAGCTGTCCGGCTTGATGCCGGGTTAGTTGCTATTTAATAAATAAAATTCGTTTTTCCTTAAAAAAAAAATTAATCCCAACATCAAACACTAAAAACACAATGTCACTAATCTTAATTTTCGTGTAACGCATGTTCAATATATTAAGTATTTGACGAAACGTCCACCAATACACTGAAACAAATGTTCATGTATATATTTTCAACAAAATCATCATACTAGTCATAATCGATTCAGCCCATTTCCAAAAATCTCTTCATTTCTGTTTTCACTTTTTAAATCCGAACACCAAACACTAAAAACACAGTGTCACAAACTTAACTATTATTTGTGTAAGGCATGTTCAATATATTAAATATTAGACGAAACGTCCACCAATAAACTGAAACAAATGTTTTTTAAAAATTACATATTTTCAACAAAATTATCGTACTGGTCAGAATCGATTCAACCCATATCTAGAAATCTCTTCATCTCTGTTTTCGCTTCTTAAATAGTAACATTGAGATAGTTTTTATGTAAATAATAATATTCTTTCAATTTCTATAGTATATATACTAGTTTAATAGTCTATTTTTATTTCTTCCTCATTAACTCGACAAGCTTGTCCGTATCAGGCATCACACTCTTCACTGCCTCGTGAGAACAAAACCTCTCAGCCCACTTCATCAAACCAGGTGTCTTGTCTTCATCAAGAAGATCGACTCCATTGATCCTCTCGGTGACCTTGATCCACCCCAAAAAGCTCCCCAGAGCAATGTCCACGAGCCCGACCTCGTCCCCTCCGAAGAAGGCCTTCCCTTTGCTGGTCTCCTGATAAGCTCCTTCCAGGAGGACCATCTCCTCCACCGCCTTCTCCGTCACCGCCTTCTTCGCTTCCTCGCCCTGAGCTCCGGCCATCCCCATCATAGAGGACAACAACTGCAAAAGTTGATAGGTAAAGGCTCATACTTGTTATTTAAACCAGCGGGTCGAGCAACATATATCTTTTAAATGATTCAAGGCTCTTCATGTGCATGTCGAATATTTAAAACCTATATATAGAGGATTTATATTATTTGTTGAGATTGATCTTTGACATTTGTATGTATAATACATACTCAAACTATCGTATTACAAATCTGACTCACCTAAAATATCAAATTGATTTGTAGAAGCTGAACTTAATTACTATAATTAATTTATGAACATATCATATAATTCAATCTACAAGTGACAGTACATGTGGAGTTGGAATGAACTCCACCAAATGCCAAAACCCTACAAATTCTAAAGGTCAAACTAATATTCATTAAAAGAATGATAAATCTAGTTTCAAAAAAAAAAGAATGACAAATCGAGACTTAAAAGTTATTTTATGTACTAGTCTTGTAAATCATATATTATTTTGGTAGAAATAAGACATGTAATTGATATTGGTGTTGTTGATCACAATAAGAGGCAAAATAAAGCATATTATTAATATTGGTTTTGTGAATTACGTACACTTAGACGTGTTTTATTAAATTGTTCTGATGAGTCGTATAATCAAATTCTAATATCATGTTAAAATGCAGCACACACGACCGTAAGTACCTTTTGGTCAACATAGGCGGCCCAGAAGCGGGCGGTGGCGCGATCGTGGGGGTCCGAGGGGAGGATGGCGGGCCCAGACGACCAGGTCTCGTCGATGTACTCAACGATGACGAGAGACTCGCACACGGGCTCGTCCCCGTGGATGAGAACAGGCATCTTCTTGTGGACGGGGTTGGATTGGAGAAGGAGCTCGCTCTTGGACTCGAACGTCTCCTCCAACAACTCGTACTCGACCGACTTTAAGTTCAGGGCGATCCTCGGCCTCATCACGTACGGGCTCGCCCAAGCTCCGAGCACCTTCACGTCGCTATGAGCCATATTAATTGAAAGAGAGGAATTTGAGTTGTGGGTTCGTTTGGTTTTGAGGCTATAAATGAGCGGAGAGGGGGATGAGAAAATCAAAGTCGTGATATTGAATTGTCAATAGTCAAAACCAGTGGCGGATTCAAGAAATTTTCTAAGGGGGCAAAGTTTTAATTAATTAATAATATAAATAATTAATTGATAAAATAATTTTATTAATAAAATAATTATTTAATGTATATAACAAAAATTTATTCAAGTTTACTTATTTACTTTTTTAGTTGAGTTTGAATTTAACTTTCATGTATGCATAAATATAAAGTGAGTCGGTTTACGAGCCTTACAAACTCTAATAGAGGTTGAGCTCGAATTTGATTCGTTTATCATACGACCTACCATTGGGCTTAATCTCTGCATAATTTTTTTTAGAAAATTCACAAATTTACGATAATTAACAAATAATTTAATTAATATAATATAATTGACAAAACAAAAAGTTTAATAAAAAATGAAAGAAAATTTAACTAATGCAATAATTAGTAAAAGTAATAATTATACCTATGAATAAAAAAATGTATTAAAGTAAATTTAAGCTCAAAGATCAATAAAAAGCACAAGACAATTAAAAATAGTGTCAATTTCAAAGTTTGAAACTTAGAACTCATAAATAAGGCACTACATCTTTACCACTAAGCCAAATAACTTTTATTATTTAGTTTCACAGTTTTTGTATATATATCAAAATTTAAGGGGGGCATGGGGGGCATATCCAAATTTCGGAAAAAAATTATATAATTTTTTTTCGGAGTTCCCGGGCCAAGGGGAGGCAGGTGCCCCCCCCCCCCCCCCTGAATCCCCCACTGTCAATACCATACAGGTGATATCGAACCGTTGTGGTTAAGTGTAACCTAGGGATGACAAAATAATTTATATCCAATGGATATCCATGACCCGATCTAATTGGAATGGATATACTCGAAGACGAACATATATGGATACAGATACGAATATTTTCACGGATATTTCATCGAATATGGATCGGGTACGGATAGACCTATATCATACTCGTATTGTATCTATACCCGTAATATTTAAAATTAAAATTAATAATCTCATACGTACCCACCCATAATCCTATATACATACGTTTCAAAATTGAAAAGAGAAAAAATAAATAATATTGCAAAACGTAGTCTTTTCTATATTTACTACTTTCTTTATTGTGGTCTTCTCCAATAAGAGGTAGACGTAGTCTTTATTAATAGTTTCAAATATAAACGGTTATATACTCATATTTCTTCATTTTTAGATTTCCAAAAATTTCAATTCAATCAATTTTTTTAAACTTCAATCGTAGCCTCAAGTTCAATTTTATTATGTTTCTTAACTTGAAAATTTTTATTATGTTTTGCATTTATTTTAAATTTTAATTAAATATATATTTGCTTTCGGATACAAATACGGATAAGAAAATTTATTCATATCCACTGGATATTGAACGGATCGGATACCCGATAAATGAACGGATAATTAAACGGATATGTATATCCGTTCAAGTGAGCGGATACGGGTACGGATAAGGCCATACCCGGTCCATATCATATCCATTGCCATCCCTAGTGTACCCGTGTAAGATTATAGGGGTAATTTCATGTTAGTACCCCAACTTTGCCTCATTTCGAATTCAGTACCCAAAGTTTGAAAAAAAATTTGGTGGTACCCCAAGTTTAATTAATTGCAGATAAGTACATAATGGGGTTAAATCTAACAGAATTAATATGCAAAAAAAACAAAATACCCTTAGTATTTAATTTCCAAATTGCATATTTAATAAACATGAAATGACTAATTTACCCTAGTAAAATATTGAATTGAACTTACACTTAAATGTCATATTTTTATTTTCAAATAAAAAATAAATTATATTTAAAAACCAAAAATAACTTGTGAAATTACATATATGTAAAATGTCGGACGACCCAACTGACGGAGTGGGCACTCTCGTCGGAGAGGTCGACGGCGACGCCGATCCTAGGGCGAGCGGTGGAGGTGGGGGTGGCAGTGGCAGTAGCAGTGGCGGAGGGGGTCGTGGCAGGATAACCCTCATTTTTGTTTTGCTGATGGGAAATGGGGGAGACAAAATTTTGGTGAGTGATTCCTTTAACTGTGATTTGATTTGGTTTGGGTTAATTTGGTTTAATTAGTTTATGAAATTTTAAAAATATAAATAGTTTGTAATATATATGTTAAGTTTAGAGGTTGCTCCAACGTATTTTCTTCATGAAATTGGAAAAAGGTCAAACCAAATCAAAAAAGTTGGAGATATAACATGGATGACAATTGTTTTGAAAATTTGATAAATAGTTAGGGCTATTTTAGACATTTTACATATATGTAATTTCACAAGTTATTTTTGGTTTTTTAATATAATTTATTTTTTATTTGAAAAGATAAATATACCCTTTAAGTGTAAGTTCAATTCATATTTTACTAGGGAAATTAGTCCTTTCATGTTTATTAAATATGCAATTTGGAGATTAAATTCTAAGGGTATTTTGGTCTTTTTGCATATCAATTATGTTAGATTTCACCCCGTTATGTACTTATCTGCAATTAATTAAACTTGAGGTACCGCCAACAAAAATTTCAAACTTGGGGTACTGAATTCGAAATGAGGTAAAGTTGAGGTACTGACATGAAATTACCCCAAGATTATATTCATCAAAGCTCATTAGAGTTCACCCATTTGTATTAGGGTTTTTTTTCTAGTGCATTAGAGTTTTTTATACCCTCCATAAAAAGAGGGCACTTGTACATTTTTTTTGTTCAGCGAAAAATGATTGATTATACTGAGGATAACTAGAAAATGATCACAAGAGGGGAACAAGAGCTAGATTTACATCAGGTAATAAAATTCCCATAATATATTGAGATTGAGGTTGAAATTAAAAGAAAAACATTGAGATTGAGGCCTCTCGTATATTATACAACAATACATCAATAATATATCACTTATTGTTTCCATCATTATGTTATATTGTTTGGTTAGCCGTTGATTTAGGTTCAAAGCTTACAACTTGTAGGAGATATTAGGGATGATGACTGAGTTGATATGTGCTGTGTTTTGTGATTATAACCCGCTCTAAATGAATTAGAGATATTAATTATTTATCGGTTTTGGATGTAATTAATTTTGCTTTCTAATATGGATAACAACATGATATAAATGACTTGGTCGGATCAAGATTGTCGCATCTACATTTGACGTAAATGCGTGAAGAAAGAGAGATAGGGGAATTGTATGGACCAAATTGAGATATGGCACGACACTGAAATCAATAACTAGAAAAAAGAGCTACACTTTTATATGAATGACAACGTAGCGAGTTTAGTCTATTACTGTCTATATGACGGCAGATGGGAATATCCCCGATCTATGTCAGAACGAGATATTTTTTTTGTATAGAAATGATCACATGTCAAGTTAATTTAATAACCTCGCTCACTATTTGTTGGATCAAAATACTGAATTCCCACCAAACTCATAAAAAATTACATTTCTAATCATTCACGTAAATCAATAGTAAAAAAAATTGAACTTGATTAATTGTAACATGGTAATTTTAGGAATGGTGAATGGAATGAAAAAAATCTCATTTATCATCAATACAAAAATAATTTCAATAATAATACAAGAACTTCAAAATCAAATCCAATTAAATAGAATAATAAATCATATATGTGTAAACATTGAAATTATAAAAAATGGGAGTTTACCGTTTACATAATCTCATAATTAATTAGAGTCTAATTAAAATATCAAATTAATCTGTTAGATTATATTAGATTTCCTATATTTATGTTTTCTTTTCTTTCTTGTATTAGGGTTTCCTATTCAATTCCTATCACCTCTATAAATAGAGGTCTATAAATTCAACAATATTTCTTATTGTTAACATAATCTATATCAAAGAGAGATTACTGATAAAATTGTATGGAGTTTATCATACATGTCATAGTTTTATATATGTATTTCATTTCTTTACATTATCATTTCTTTCGAATTGGACATTCTTTTGACGCATAAAAATTGGTGGACCTTTAAGATTAGAAAGCTGTGGCTACCCTTAATTTGTAGGCATATAGAAGTTGGTAGAAGTATATGTTAAAGGGAAAAGTAAAGGTATTGATCCCATATTTTTTGGAAAGAACTATTGATCCCATATAGTAATATAAAGTTGCAATGAATTAAAATTATAATCAATTATATCTCAATTCAACATAAAAACATATATTATAAAATTATATAACACATTAATCATACAAGGTAACTAACTTTCACATCAAGCATGCTACATGTCACCACCGTTTCAATCATAACTCGATTAAATATGTTTCAGAGTAAATATTAAGTCAAACTCAAATTTTCATTTATGAATTTATATTTTCAAGTGAGTAGAGTTTTTATCACATATAGAATATTAATTATGGATAATGTCATCTAATTATGGATTATGGATTAAGTAGAGTTTTTTTCACCTGGGTATTCTAAAAAAAATTTTAGCATTGTGGGTACCCTAAATTTTCAAAAAATTTACCGTTAGTACTCAAACCAATTCTGTCAATTTTTTTCAAAAATCTGTTAACTTTTGAGGTACTAAAATGTCCCTATAAGTGCTTTAAATTTTCAAAATGTACCCTTCTACTCTCAATCTTTCTTCTTCCTTCATACCACTCTCTCCTTCATCCTCCTCTATTTTTCATACAAAATAAGCTTCATTCTTCACTATTACGGTTGCTCCAAAATCAACTAATAAACACCCCACCTATTACTAACTTGGTAGATTTTTGTGATGAGTTTGGGTTAATTTGCAGAGGAGGTGGTCGGAGGAGGGAGAGTCCGGCGGAGGAGGAGGTGGTCGGAGCTGGGCGGAGGTGGTCGGAGCTGGGAAGAGGTGGGCGGAGGTGGTTGGAGGCGGTAGGAGGTTGTCGGAGGAGAGGAGGTCGGAGGGAGGGTCAAAGTGGTCGGAGGAGCTGGACGGAGAGGGTCCGCCCAGCTCCCAGCTCCTCCGACCAGCTCCGCCAAGCCCCGACCACCTCTGCCCAACTCCAACCTCCCCTTGCCAATGCAAAACCCAACTCCATTTTTATTTTGTGAGAGAAATAGAAGTGATAACGGATGAAAAAGAGAATGTGAGGAAAATAGGTCAATGGCACATTTTAAAATTTTAAATAGCATGTAAGGGCATTTTAGTCTTTTCACTTCAAAAGGTAATAGATTTTTGAAAAAAATATGGACGGAAATGGCTTTGGGTACTAAGAGTGAAAATTTTGCAAATTTAAGATTCTCACGATGCCAAAAATATTTTAAAATATCCAGATGAAAAAATGTTAAATTTAAGAATAGTCAGATCACATTATCCTTATTAATTCATATTACTTTTGTCATCCATTTGCTTGTTCTACGAAATTCGACTTCCGTTTTTCATGGTATATACTTGAAATTTCTCTTGTAGTTGTTTAAGCCTCAAAACCAAACAAATCCCCAAAATCAATCAAACAAAAGAATACGATCCTTCTATAGTTCCTTTTTCCCAAAAGGCAATATTCATTACCTAAGCTTATCACAACACTATATATAATACAAATATAACAACGACCCTTTAATAATGTGACACTCCCAAAATTCCTCTGTTCCCCATTTCCCAAAAGGAATCATTTAACCTCTCCTTTACACAAATATAAATTCTCCTCCAAACACGAAGCTTCACAAAACCAAAACCAAAAACCCATAGCCATGGAAATGAAGCTCAAAGCTCTGTTTTTGTTGCTCATTGCTTTGTTTTCGATGCTCTGTTTGGTCTCTTCCCTAGCCTGTAAACGAACCTGCGGCGGTCAACCCGTGAAGTACCCGTTCGGATCCGGGCCGGGTTGCGGAGACCCGCGGTTCCACGAATACGTAACCTGCGACCAAGACCACCAGAGCCTCGCCCTCACCACCCACACCGGCCGCTACCCGATCACGACCGTTGATTACTCCAACCAAGTGATCTACGTCTCCGACCCCTCCATGTCCACCTGCTCCTGCACGCAGCAGAGCAGAGGATTTGGCCTCGACTGGCAAGCCCCGTTCTCCTTCCACGACGACACCGTTTTCACCCTCCTCGACTGCTCCATCGCCACGTCACCGATCTACACCCAAAACGGGTCCACAGTACCGTTATGCGACAAACAGGTTTGACATAGTCGTACAGTGATTTTTATTAGGACTATTCAAATTTTTGTCCGAACTGATCTACTGGACTCGAACCGAACTGAACCGACCCAAATTTGAACGAAAAAACAAATAAACAAAAGTTAAACATAATCAATCCAGTTCAGTTTCGCAAAGAAATAAAATTGATAAAAAATCAAACAGAATTAAAAATATAAATTTTAATGTGTGGCTGATTTCATGTTATTGATATTGTCTACCAGGCTAAAAAACTTAAAAGTCAAAATAATAAAGCGGTTAAAATAAAATTAATCAAAGCAAACCAAAATCGGCTGGATTAAAACCAATCTGAACCCAAGTTATACAAATTTTGGTTTTGAATTTTTCGTAATCGGGCCAATAGGTTTAGTTCGAGTTTAAACTATGATTGAAGTTTAAAAATGAACTATGAACTCTCCTGATTTTTGTAAGACGAATAAAATAATATATTATTAAATTTTACTAATAGAACCGAGTTTTGAAATATATATTTAAGGTCTAATAAATTATTTTTAAAATTAATCAAATTACTTTAATTCAGGGAGCTTCGATTTGTAGCTTCCTGTACTCTTGCAGAGCAATAAGCACGATGGACCTCCCAATCTCCACGTGCTGTGTATATACACCCGTTGACCTTGGACCGTCCTTTGACCTTGACTTGGAGAAGTTACAGTGCGGTTCATATTCTGGGTTCTACGGATTCAACGGCCAGGATTCGAACCCGGAGAATTGGAACTATGGGATTGCGATCAAGTACAAGTTCAACGTGTACGATGATTACCCCAAGAATTGTGGCGACTGCGAGAAGAGCAATGGGGCTTGTGGGTACAATGGTAATTACGACACGTTTGTTTGTAACTGTGCCGATGGATTCAACACTACAAAAGACTGTTCTTTCGGAGCTGCCTATAGTAATGCCTTCAAGCTTCCTACGTGGAACTATGGTATGAGTTTTCAATTTCTCTTTTTTTCCCCGATTTGTACTACGAATAATGACACTTTTTTACCCTAACTATCACGAAATGATATTTTCATACCCTGATTAATTTTCTCTCTTTTTAGTATTATGACAATTTTTTTGTGATAACATATCAATAAAACGTCTAAACTACTTTTGGATTGATGAATTAGAATTAAATTGGTTCAATTTGATTTAAAAACTCAAAATTGAACCGGTTCAATTTAATTACAAAAAATTAAAATTAAAATTAAAATTGGTGAAATTGCATCGTTGTCCCCTTCTTCAACCTCTCGCTCCTCCCTCGCCTATCTTCCTCTTCTACATTGTTGAGCCACCATTATAATTGTAGGAACCGAACAGTATTGTAGAGCCACCATTATGGATAGGCGAGAGAGGTTGAAGAAGATGATAACAACATAATTTCACCAATTTTAGTTTTAATTTTTTGTAATTAAAATGAACTGGTTCAATTTTGAGTTTTTAAACCAAATTGAACCAATCCATGGGTATTTTAGGCATTCTGTAGATCGATTGTCTAAAAAAAAATTCTCAGGGTACTAAGAAAAAGAGAAAAATAGTTAAGGTATAAATGTTTCATTTCGCGATACTTAGATGTAACAAAATGCCATTATCTCTTTGTACTATTAATCTTCGACAAGCCTTCAATTAATATGTTATTAATTTTGAATTAATTTTTTTATTTAATTTATTTTTCGATTAATCTTTTAAATGTCCTTTCCGTCTGACTAGTGCCTAACATTTTAAAAAAAATCATACGTTTATAGTTTGTATGAGCTAGATTGAACCCACCCATTCAAAACATTTTGTGATAATTTATCGCGTTGATAGATCATTTCACATTAATTTTTGGTGAGAAATCAGGTCATGTTTAAACAAGTGCACAATTCAAATTTTGCTTTTAGAATTTATGGTTCATGCTACATGAGTTATGGTTGGACTTGTATAAATGGATGAGTCTATTTACTCTTAAATTTGTTAATTCGTACGTAAGTTAAGCAATTTCCGTGTTCTTGCAGGTACGACGTTGATTTGTTCCATGACATGGTTTTTGGTATTGGCTTTTTTCTGATAATGTCAAAACTCGGTTCGTTTAAAAGTTCAAGTTTGGGTACGTCGGGGTGAAGATGTAAAAACGGCTTCAATTGTCTTCATTGTTTTGAATCGAATGATGCTTAATTTGTTGAAATGGTGTTTGTTGATTGAGCAAGTTTGATGGTTATGCTTTCAAAATTCATGGAATGATAAGTTAATTACTTTCTTGTTTAAAGAACACCACTTTCTCTTGAAAGTTGCTTTTCTTGACACCACTTGTCTAGCAAGCTCTAGAGAGCAGTGTAGTGGGAGCTTTATGCCTAGAGTTTTGATTCTCACATCATTCACAGTGGTGACCAGCTTTGCACTTGCTAAGTTTTATTCATTTACACACTTTGGAATCCCAAAACATCACCAGAGAATAAAGGGTTGTTTTTAGCAAAAACAAAACCCTTTTGAGTTAGATTGATTCTTTAGTTGGGCTAGCTTGATCCAATAGCCCGGCTGGTTCGAATTTAATTTCTTGCTTCTTTTCTTAAATATATATATATAGGGACTAGTTAAGCTGAGAACCAAATGTGCGGTGTAAAAATGAGAACATTTGACATTTATTCATTTACATTGAATATTCGCTTATTCTCGTTGGACATTCATACTTATTGGACATTCACTTTCACTTAATTTCATTGGACATTCACTTATTTCTGTTAGACATTCACTTATTTTCAATAGGCAAAAGTCGGTTCTCATATTCTTATAAAAGGGCTTGGTTCTCACCAACCACGGACCGATCGAGGAACTCCGAGCAGTGACCGACCAAGCAAATGTGGTGGGAATGGGCAGGACCGACTCAATAATTCTCGAAGCTTAAAGCAAAATTAGTATAATATTTTGAGAATTAATTTTCAAAAAGGTTTAAAACATTTAAATTTGGAGTCTTTTTTTATCATACTCATACCCTATTTTTTAGGTGACCTTAAAACAATTGATTCACTTGATTTATGAACGAGCCAGTACTAGATGTGGGCTCAAAACCCGCCAAATGGAAGAAGATACGGTCCTCGTCGTCGCAAATTGATGATTCGGTGGGTGGAGTTCACTAGGAACATTCACAAATCCATGGTGCTCGTAGAAGATGCCTCCATCAAGACCTAAAGCGGATAAGATTCGATGCTTTTTGAACCGATTCATTGTTCGACTCAATATGGCGTGGGCCAGGTATTTTTTTAAAAATTTATTGATGTCGTTCTACATGAAAAATAACAAAGTTAACAAAATAAAAAATTTCCTTAAAAAAATTTGAAGTAGATTGTGTCACTAGCAAATCGTTAGTTGAATTTAAATAAGGGTAAATTGTGATTTTCCTTTTCATATTAATTTTTATACATGCTAAAATACAGCATGAGTTCAATATTACACGTATTTGTTTGAAGAAAAATATAATTATTTGATTTTGCATTTAATTAAATAGACAATAGTATATTATACATGAGTTTTTAGTGAATGCATGATATACATATATATACGGTAATAATTAAAATAAGGTAATAAAGATAAAGAGGCAAAAATCAGTGAAATAAGAAAATAAAAATAAGAGGCATGCAATTATATTTGAAGAAAGACTCAATCATCAATTCATATATAATCAAACTTTCATAAGTTCACATATACATTACTGTATAATATTTTATTTTATGAAAATACCTATATTTTTAAACATATTAGGGCATATATATCTTACGTGGAAAATAAGATAGTTAATAGTTGGATTACAGAATAAAAATCAAGTAAACTATGTCTCTAGGAAATTGTTAATTTAAATTTAAAAAGGGCTGTAAATTGTGATTTTCCTTATTTATTTATGCATGTTTCTTTAAACTTATAAGGCGATCTGGAACTAGATCGCTGCTTAATTATTTGTTTGAAGAAAAGTTTAATTAATTATTTTATTTTGTAATATTATATTACATTAAATTGTAGTAATTAATGCATGATATGCAGAAAAGGTAATAATTAAAATAAGGAAATAAAGATAAGAGGCAAGAAATTACTAAAATAAGAAAATTAAAAGGCAGTAAATCAAATTTAAAGAGATCCTCAATCAATTCTTAATAAACTAAAGTATGATTAATCAAGATGTATAGTTGATCATAATAAACCTAAGAGAACATAGCGTTGCTCACAGGATCGCAGTACATAAATAAAGCAGCAATTACTTAATTATAACTAAAGTATGATTAAAGAGCACCAATAGTGTAATGTCCATCAGATCAGTTGTCTTCAAGACCTTTCTTTTTCCTCAGCTGCACAAAAAATAGATTATTTATTTATTAGAAAGTGAGTCATTTATTTATTAAGAAATCACAAGTTTGGTACTGTCTTGCTAAATCATAGCATAATCAATAACCAAACCCAAATCATGATACAATTTGTCGATAAAAAAAGTGAGTCATTTATTTATGTGATTGATTATATATGAACCTGATTGGAGTGGCCGCACTTCTTCTTCCGGCAATTTGTGGCCCTCAATGGCAGACGAGCATAGCACCTGCAAAAGGATTAATTACGACTGTTTGGTTGCTGGGAAAATGAAAGAAAACTATAATAGAGATAAGTAATACTTGGAAACTTTACTCTAAGACCTAATTTAATGTTGTATTAAAATTTTGAACTAATTAGACCGCACATACACATGTGCCAAGTGTAAGCTTTTTATCACTTGGCTCAACTTGTGTTTGGCAGATGATAACTAGTTACTTACTTGCGACAGACGAGCTTCTTCTCGACATGCTTACGGGCCAACTCCTTGAGATCAGGTGCAATGTTCTTGATGCCACACTTCTTGCCTCCTCCTCCTCCTTCGAGCCTCACAGCAAGATCGAGGGTCGAGTCCTTGGAGATGTTGTAATCAGCCAGCCTCAGGCCATCTTCAAGCTGCTTCCCGCCGAATATCAGTCGCTGCTCGTCCGGAGAGATTCCTGACACAAAAAAAAAACCATACTGTTTGGTTGGTGGGAAAAGCCAAGAAAAGCATGACAAAACCTTAACTACTTCAAAAACAATGAGAAAATAAGAAGAAAATGTTAAGAACACGTTAGGGTTTAGCATGTACCCTAAGCTCAAAAAGCTTCCTCGACAGTCATGACAAGAAAATAATAATATTTTGAGCGTCAAAAAAATCCAATGTTTCTGACGCTCAAAATTTGAGGAAAAGCAAGTAGTACAGAAACATATATTGTTAAAAAAAAATAAGAAGAGCTTAATAGAAACGAAGAATGACAAAATAAAAAGATTCGAGCACAAGTATATTTAAAAAGAAGTAAAGGTATAAGATGAATGACCTTCCTTGGCATGGAGCTTGTCCTTGAGGGTGCGAACGGCGTCACCGCCGTCGACCTCGAGGGTGATGGTGTTTGAGTCTAGGGTTTTGACAAAGATCTGCATTTTGAGTCGGTTGCTTTTTGAAAGAATGATGTGTATGTATATATATATATATATACTATAGTCTCGTTAGGGTTGTACGTACTAGTCTCCTTAGGGTTGTACTAGGGTTGTTACGTGTATTTTTTTTTGTATTTACAGTTGGGCTTTGCGTGAGTTTCAACAAGGCCCATATTGCCTCTGAATAAATGAATTTGAAAGAAAACTTGATGCGCAAGAAATGTTCCGTTGGGACATGCACAAGACTCTATTGAAGATTCCTCCATTGAAGCTCACTTTCTCACCAACAAAAGAGATTGGAAAAGAAGCCATTTTCTCCACCATCTTGCATCATGTATACACTATGAGTTCTTCAAGAAAGAAAAAAGTCACAAGAAAAGAAGAGATTGAAAGATCAAGAAGTGCCTCAAAGACCCATTTGGATTCATGTGTTTGCTTCCTTGTTCTTCTTTTCTTGAGTTTTTTCCTATTTTGTTCAACTTTGATTTGAGCACTATGATTCGAGGCTAAAACCCTGAATCATGGGTACTAAACCATTGTATGGATTTAAGTTAATCAAAGTTTAAGTGTTTACTAATTGATGCATGCATGTGCAAATTTGATTTTACTTTATCCCTTGTGTTAAATGTTGATTTTAACGCTTAGTGTTTGGTCTTTTATCCCTAATTGATTTCGAGAGGTGGAATTATAGGTTGATCTGAGTAAAATTGAAAGGTCGGTCTTCTAAAGCCATTCTCTTGATTCGAAAATTGTCGCTCTTCAAGCAATCGAAAAATTAGTTTAATTTTCAAGAGGGTTGCTAATTCGGAGATTTTGCCGGTTTCAATGTTGAGAGACGGAAACAATATTTATAACATTAGTAAATTTGTATGCATGATAATTTACATGCTTGAACTTGGATTGACGAAAGTTGTCGGTCTAGCACCCGTTATTGCGAGTTTGATTGATTATCTCCTCCGCTTTAAAATATTCGTTTCTAATTAATTTGTGATTGTGATTGATACTTGTTCGGGGTTTGCAAAATACACACATTACGCCAAAAAATTGCACAATTTCCATTACTTCTAACGCTTGAAACATAATCTATTTGAATCGAAACCAAAATTTTATCTCTGAGAACTCTACCCGAATTTTAGTCAGAATACAAATATACGTGATCGATCGCAATTTTTATGCGAGCTCTAAAGGCGCGTCGTGAGAGTCGCCACTTCGAATTGCAATCGGGCCACACCAAGTGCATCGCCGAGGACAACAAGGCCAGTTCTATGACTATGGGGATGTCCATCGTCGCCAATCCTCACGAAGGTCAGCCCTTGACTAAATCCCACAGGATCACGTTTAGGGTACGTTCTATATAAATCCCCATTTTACAAACACACATCGGAGAAATTTGGAGTTTCTTATAATGGTTTTTTGGTATTTGGGGATTTTTTTAGTATGGGCTTTCCAATAAATTTTTCGTTTAAAAAAATTATTGTTTATTTCAAAAAACTAGTATTCACTTGTAGCATAAGTTAAAATTGTTATTCAATGAGGGATAAAATGGGTATATCATCTTTGTTATGAACTATATTGTTAAGAAATTATTGGGAGTATTTTGGAAATTTTGCATATCAATCAGTTAGATTTAATTTAATGAGAATTATTTTAAGTGTACCCAGAAAATACTCTGGTACCGTAAACATTTTTCAAAAATTTAATATAGTGACGTTACAAATGGCCAAATTTCGGTGTATTGAACTGTAATTATCTTTGTTATTCATTAGGAAAATTTTTTATAAAAAACACGTTCTACACCGTCACATTTTTTTGCAAGAATATGTGATATGTACTTTATTTGTTAGTAGAAAAAATGATGTAAATTTTGAGTTTTTATACAACACGTGTGTAAATGACGAAATTATCTATAAAATTAAGAAAATTTTTTGAAAAGAAGTAAATATTTTAATAAAATTTGGAAAATGTATACTTGTAATTTAATTTTTTAGTCAAATAATTTTTAAGTAAATTTTTTTAGAAATTACTTTAACAATTACATAATTCTTAATATCATGGATAAATTTTATAGTTTTGCAAAATAACACACATTTTGCATAAAAAAAACAAAAATTAAAGTTCTGTTCAGGCTATGTTCTTGTGAAATTGCCCCTAGTACAAAACAGATTTTGTATTTTCTTCTATTAATTAAAAAAACATTGATACGAAGCATAACTTTGGAAATAGTCCAAGTTTTTATCTCTTTTAACATGTGAGGTAGATTGAAATACATGAGTATTCCTTTCATACATAATCATAATCAAATCGTTTCGAACGATTTTATTGATTTATATATAAGTTTAATTCATCACTGTGTCCTCTTAATTGTACATGACGGGACCACTATCAGACTTTTTTGTAACGGCACACAAACATGTCTGTAACGGCGCACATTTTTTTGTGCGCCGTTAGTGTGCGCTATTACTAAAACCACTGTCACTGTTTTCCTAGTAGACGATGTCGTTATCTTTTGTAACGGCACACAAACAATGTGCGCCGTTACGTATTCTAACAGCGTGTGTGCGCGCCGTTAAAGAATATATATTATTAAAAAAATATTAAATATTTTTTATTATTTATTTTTTTAATTAAATATTCAAAATGAAAATTAATATTCAAATTAAAGTTGTTTAAATACATAAATATATACATCGATTGATCGAGATGCAAACTATGACGATGGGTCAGAAGGATCTCTAGACCTAGTCGAGTCAAATGGAGGTGGAGCGGCAACAGGATTTAGAATCCTTAGTTGTCCTTGGAAGTACGTGAACATTTGCGCGTTTTGAGAGATCTCAGTCCGAAACTCTGTAATAATCTCGGCTTGTTGGGAGATCTGAGTCCGGAGCTCCGAAATCTCCGCAGAACTAGAACCGGAGGAGGTCGAACTTCTTCTCTGTTTCGGCGGTGCCTCGTAACCACTCCTGCAACCCCGGATGCGTCGTTCTCTATAGGGTTCTTTAGTAATTCCTTTGGCAAACTCGACCTCGCGAACATGCTCGGCAGCTAGTCGCATGACCTCATCCTCTTCAGCGTCGGTCATCATTTTTAGAGTTTCATCCTCGTTGTAGTTCGCATGGTCATTCTTCCAAGCCCTAAGCGCAGTCTTAATGTAACTCTGTAAATAAAAATTAATTAATATAATAAATTAAAATATATAAATTATGAGTTTAATCAAACTTACAAGTTTCGGTTGGAGTTCCTCCTCGTCCTCGTCCTCCTCTCCCTCCTGATTACCATCACGAGGCTTACGCTTCTTATGAGCCTTCAGGAAGCCCTCCAACTTTTTGGAGACCTCCACTTCCCCGGCCTCCGTCATCCTCTCCCAAAGAGTTCATAATGGGATTTTGCCAGTATGGTGGTTTAATTTGTTCTCGCTCTTCCGAATGGTACACATTTGAGACCCAACTTCTTCCTGGAAAAAAAATTAAATTAATTGAAATTAAACATATTAAATATAAAATTTGCAATATACCTTGTTGGTATCAAAATGATGAACGAGCCAACGCCACTGGGACTTCTTCCCTTTCAGACACTTGGGAATCTCATTACGGTCTATTCTAGTAGGGTACACATAGAGTTTGTAAAACCGATTCATGTTCGATTTTCGCTCCTTATAAGCGTCTATGGCCGCCTCACGAATCCACCTCCTCAGCTCAACGAAATCTGACATGCAAACAAATGCTGAAATTGACAAACACCACGTCAATATCTAAAATACGGCATTTGAAAATTCATTTTGAGTAAGTGTTGAAATTACCTTAAAGCTCTTCCAAAATAACTGGAACTCAGACGCCGGCAGATCCCCAAACGTCTGGTAGGGAGCATCGCATTCCCAAGCGAACTTCCCTATAATAGCCTTTACCCTTTCCATGTGAAACTGTCCTCCTTGAACACGTGGTCGGCCGTTTTCCCAAGTCAACAAGAAAGGACCTCCGTAGAAAGTGTCGCGTTCCCGAGCGAACTTTCATATAAATATAACAGGCAAATTATTCATACAAAGCCATACAAATTCATATGAAATCATATACAAATTCGCGGGAAGTTTCATAACATGCAATATTAAGATTAATTCATGTAAAATTAAAATCAAAGTAAAAATATGACATTCATTATTATTTCACTAAACTAACAACAAAAATAATAATATACATACACTATTTCACATAAATCACACTAACTATAATAATTTACATATTGCATTATTTAAAAATATGTACGTACCTTCTAATTCACCGAAACTTCCACTCAACTGTAGATTTTTGGGGGAGAAATATAGGGCACTCGGAAAAATTCGTAAGGTACCGAAATTACCCTTGTCGGAAGAAAATTTGTTGTGAGAAGTTGTAGGAAGGGAGAAGGGGAGATTCTGCCAAGATTTATACTAAATTTTAGTAACGGCGCACATTGATATATGCACCGTTACAAATTAACGGTAATAACAACGGATCGATTTCCGATCGTTTACCCTAACGGCAACAGGGTGGTTAACGGTAACAAAATTAGTAACAGCGCACAATATATAGTGCGTCGTTAGTAATCTTCTTTTTAACGGTGCACATAAAATATGTGCACAGTTGAATATGAAAAATCTGATAATGGACGAGACGTAGCATTGCAAGAATAGACATAAAATTTGGACATCATTATTTAGCAGCTCAAGTACCTCCAAAACCAAAACGTGTATGTCTATGATCAATATGTGAAGGTGACTATATACTATTTATCATTAATCAAATAAATAAATGACGTGAAGTAGAGAATATGCTATATATACATATGTAAGGAAGTGACATTTTGGTAATTTGTGTTTTCTAAAACAAAAGGTTGCCATCTCGGACGGTGATGCCAATCCATGAAGCATATAATTTAACCATTTTGTTGCGTATCAGATTCTGCATGTGAACAATATTTATACTAACAACTTTGATACAAACGTTAATTGAAGTTTTCTTTGTTACATTTCAAGTTTTAAATGTGGACCAACCTTAAATTAATTGAAATCTTATTTTATGAGATAATGACACTTTGTTACACTTAATTATAGCGAAGTGACACTTTCATACCTTAACTATTTTTTTCTCTTTTTAGGTACCCTAACAATTTTTTTGTGACAACCTATGATACAATGACTAAAATACCTCTGGTTTGAGAAATCAGAATGAAATTTGTCCAATTTGATTTATCAAACAAGATTTAAAATGTTTCAAATTTAATTTTAGATTTGGAGGCATAATTTAATTGCATCTTAAATGTAAACCAAATTGAACAAGAGATAAACAAAATTGAACCAATTCAATTTATGATTTCTTAAACCAAGGATATTTTTGGTATTTTAAGCATTTTAAATGTAGGTTGTCACAAAAAATTTGTCATGGTACTAAAAGAGAGAAAAATAATTATGGTATGAAACTATCATTTCGTTATAGTTAGGTGTAACAAATTGTCATTATCTCTTATTTCATTTATTTGGAAAAAAGATTACTTTTTATGTGACTATCATGTGTTTGAAACATAATTTTCACTACATGTATTAGGAAATTATTGATGTATAAAAGGAAATGAGAAACTTATGTTAAAACAAGTAAATAATAAATTAGGCATGTATCATAATGATAGCAATGACGAAAAAGTAGTGTTATATAGTCTCACGTACGAAAGATGTTGATCTGCTTACCAATTTAAATAACAATCTTAGTCTCCAACTATCAGTTTGAGTTTTTAAGTGGGTCGGGCTTCTGACATGGTATCAAAGGTGGCATATGGCTTGGACGTGACCATATGCCATTTGTTTCGGGCTTAAAACCCATGGATCAGGGGGCGTCCATTTTGTACATGCACCCACTCGTTTGTTTCCACGTGCATTTCGAACCGGTTTGTACGTGAATGAGAGTGTTAGAATCACACATCTAAAAGAGCTGAATATGTTTACCAGCTTAAATAACAATCTAATCTTCTACGTATTATGTTGAGCTTTTAGGTGAGGTAGACTTCTAACAAGTAAGATTATTGGAATAGTTAATCGTGATCTAGTACACTTAAATTTCAATGGGAAATATAAATTTTAATTTTAACAATATTTAAACAAACGAAAGTAACAAAGAATTCAAATTACCAATTGAGTGTGATTAGGTGATTGCTCGATCCATGGTCTCTGTACTAGAGTTCGAGTAACAAAAGTTTAAAATCGAAAACAAATTTGCTATGTTTAACCATCATTTTTAAGTCTTCAATTAGGGTATGGTGTTGTATGTCTATGGTGTTGCATGCCTTTTCTGATGCAGATTGGGCTGGTGATCCTACTAATCGACGCTCCACAACAGGATATTGCTTCTTTCTTGGCAAATCTCTCATTTCTTGGAGAAACCAGAAGCAGACGACAGTTGCCCGCTCCAGCATAGAGGCTGAATATCGTGCTCTTGGTAACACTACCTCTAAGCTTCTCTGGATTCGGTGGCTACTTCAAGACATGGGCATTACTCACAATTCAGCCACTTCTATCCATTGCGACAACCGAAGCGCCATTCAAATAGCTCACAATGATGTCTTTCATGAGCGCACCAAACACATCGAGAATTATTGTCACTTTATTAGACATCATCTGAAGCAGGGCACTATCGCTCGCCTCATTGTTCCCTCGAACGAACAGACTGCTGATATCTTCACAAAGCCCCTTCTTACAGGGCGATTCACTTCGTTAGTTTCCAAACTAAATTTGAATCCTCCACCTTGAGTTTGAGGGGGCGTGTTAAAATATATCTCTTTCCTAACCTGTAACCCTAATACTAAATTTAGGGTCTTGTACACTGAATTATATCATCGAATACAATATTCTCTTTACCAATTCTAATAATAAGAAAGACTTCAAATCACCAACTAAGTGTGTCCTATTGGTTAGGGACTTAGTTGCTCCTTTGTCTCTGGACCAGAATTCGAGTTTTAGCTAATACTCAAGGAATTAATGTTTAAGTCTTCAATTAAGGTAACTTTTCAAAATATTTTTTTATCATCTTCCAACATTGATGCTATAATATGAGTTGTATTAAGGTTTTTAATACAGTTATATTATCACTAGGCATAAATGATGAGCTCGTGGGCATGAATTGAGAGAGTGAGAGAGACAAAGAAAAGGACAAAACGACAACGTAGAAGAGCGTAGAGAGCGATGTAAACAAAGAAAAGACATGCACAATGCATAGGTTTTAGGAAAGCCAAAGTCAAAATTGTCCTCCAAAAACAAGAACACTCACAAGTCACAGCCACTCACTCCTCGGTTCTCCCATTAAAACACAATGCTCTCATTAACTTCTCGTCTCCTATTTCCCATGACCCCTTCTTGCTCTCTTGGTACACTCGGACCATTTCTAAATTCTTTATTTTATATTAATGTCGCTCATATTCATTAATTGCGTATTAGTTTGAGGATTAAAAAAATATGCTTATTAAATACTGTACATTAAATTGATTATGAACCCATCAAGATCATCTGAACCGGTTTTCCAACAAAATAAATAGACGCTAGTCGGGCAGAGATAAGAACTTTGTGAGTCTATTTGAAAATTAACCGTCGTTAGTCAGGTAAAGAGAATGAGTCTATTTGAAAATTTTTAGAACATTGTCTAGTACGGTGGCCACAAAGAAATACCCGAACCACAATATGTTACGTGTGAACTTTGGTGATTTGGTTATGCACCCAATTTTAAGCTTCTTGCATAACTGATTTCTCAATGAAAATTCATCTCGACGAACTATCAGCAAACCACGTAAATTTTATGGTATGTTATTGGGATTGTTTACTTTAAGGGAAAATAACACTTTATTACACCTAACTATGACTGTTTCACTCTTTGGTACTCTAATTATTATTATTCTATTTTTAATATCGTAACTTGTATTTTGAGGCTAAATCTTGTCTCAAAATGATGTAGTAAAATGTCCCAAAATATAAGGTAGGGTACCAAAAATAAGTTGTAACGAGGTGAGAAACTTGTCACATCAATGGTAATAAAGTGATACTTTCCCTAAAGGGATGCACTCCAGTACAAACCAGTAGAACGTCCGAACTTTTACGAGCGTTGGATCTCTGAAGATCTGCGCGCGCCACGTGACAGCGAAATTCTCCTGCTGTCATTTTTAAGATTACCGCTTTCACACTAACATTTTACCGGTTCGGACGATCTGTATTTACACTCCGGTTTATATTTGATTTTACCTATGTCCCTGAATTAAATTGTGACATTATTATGTTAAAGTCTGACTCACCAATAAATCCATATAATGAAACTTATTAATTTGGATTTTTGTAAAACTCTACACTTCCCTCCCAAACCTCTATTTATACCCAACAACCACATCAAACCAAAGCTCAAATAGCTTCCACTACAACAATAACAACAATATAATTATCACCATCACTCTCTCGTAATCAACCATGTCTTCTCCGACCACCACCTTCCCCACCGTGGACCAATGCCCCACGGCCGGCCGCGACGACCAGACCGTGATCGCCGACCTCGACGGCACCATGCTCCGGGGGCGGAGCTCCTTCCCCTACTTCGCCCTCGTGGCGTTCGAGGTCGGGGGGATCCTCCGCCTCCTCTTCCTCCTCCTCCTCGCCCCGCTCGCCGGCGCCCTCTACCACCTCGCCTCCGAGTCCGCGGGCATCAAGGTCCTCGTCTTCGCCACCTTCGCCGGAATGAGGGTCTCCGACATAGAGTCCGTCGCGCGCGCCGTCCTCCCCAAGTTCTACTCCGCCGACCTCCACCCCGACTCGTGGCGCGTCTTCAGCGCGTGCCGGAGGCGGTGCGTGCTGACGGCGAACCCGAGGGTGATGGTGGAGGCCAGCTTCAGGGAGTTCCTCGGGGCCGACGTCGTTTTGGGGACGGAGATCGGGGAGTGGAGGGGGAGGGCCACGGGGCTCGTGAAGAGCCCCGGCGTGCTCGTCGGCGAAAACAAGGCCGAGGCGTTGAGGAGGGCCTTTGGGGAGGAGAGGCCTCACGTTGGCCTCGGTGATCGACACACCGATTTTCCATTCATGGCCTTGTGCAAGGTAATTTTATTTTATAAAAAAAATTGTTACTAGTGGTACACTATACAATATTATTAATTTATATGTTTTATGTTGGGAATAAGCAGAGTGTATTTATGATCATAAGGTAGGAAGTAAAGTCGGTCAACGGCTTAAATTATAATAATTTATAATCTCCAACTCAAAGTTGTTCATTTAAATAAGGTGATTACTCGGGTTGTTCGGTCCGGATTTGAATCAGATCGACTAAGAATTAATTGATACATCGCGGTTTCGGAGTAGGTTCTGTGTTTATATTTTCACTCTGTTTAGTTTAGGAGTACTGAATTTCATCGTATTTGGGATATTTTGTCTCTTTTTAGAATAACGAAATGATGATTTTATGGTGAATTTTGTGAGCTCTGTCTTAATCGTATAAGGTCGGAGATGTTGGATTTCGTTGAGTTTCGTATAATGTTTTGAACGATGATAGTTAGTTCATTTTTGGAGAAGTTGGTATGATATAGGTATGCAGTTTGTCAAATATACAATGTTTTGAAAATTTTCGACTAGTACAATTAGTCTATGATTAATTAGTTATTGGTTAATTCTCTATAGATATATGACTTGTCCAATTATTTGAAATTTTTTCTGATTAGTCCTTCTCTAATTGAGTGGATAGAGCCTTTAGGTATTAATAGAAACTTACAATAAAATTACTTAGATTATCTCACACTAATAATATTGCACAAGTCAAAAAAATTTGAATAATAAGTGCTATAATCCCAAAAGTATTAATTTATCTAAAAACATGTCATGTATTAGTATCTTGTCGTAAGAGATCACTCGTATAAAATTAAGAACTAATAATAGTCACTGAACTAACAAAATTACATGTAAGATGTTTTAATCTTTATGCATTTTAATTTATCAGTCCAGCTCGCGGCTGACATCAGTTCTTAATTTACACCATAAGAATCGATTATTTTTACCTGAATAACCTTGTGTGTCTTATCATGTGGCGAACTAAAAACTTAAGTATATGAATGTTTGATGAGTGCAGGAGGCTTACTTGGTGCCACCGGCTTCCCCGGAGGTGAAGCCGGTCCCGGCGGACAAGCTCCCGAAGCCCATAATCTTCCACGACGGTCGCCTGGTCCAGAAGCCGAGCCCCCTGATGGCCCTCCTGACGGTCCTGTGGATCCCCATCGGGTTCCCCCTTGCGTGCCTGCGCATCGCCGCGGGGTCCCTCCTCCCGATGCCGTTGGTCTACTACGCCTTCCTCTCCCTTGGCGTCCGCGTGTCAATCAGGGGCACCCCCCCGCCGCCGGCGAGGAAGTCTGCGGGCCACTCTGGCGCGCTCTTCATCTGCTCCCACCGCACCCTCCTGGACCCCATCTTCCTCTCCACCGCCCTCGGCCGCCCCGTCCCCGCCGTCACCTACTCCGTCTCCCGCCTCTCCGAGATCATCTCCCCTATCCGCACCGTCCGCCTCTCCCGCGACCGCGCCACCGACGCCGCCATGATCCGCAAGCTCCTCGAGCAGGGCGACCTCGCCATATGCCCCGAGGGCACCACGTGCCGCGAGCCCTTCCTGCTCCGCTTCTCCGCGCTCTTCGCCGAGCTCACGGACCAGCTCGTGCCGGTCGCCATGGTCAACAGGATGACCATGTTCCACGGCACCACGGCCCGCGGGTGGAAGGGGATGGACCCCTTCTACTTCTTCATGAACCCGAGCCCCGCCTACGAGGTCACCTTCCTCGCCAAGCTGCCCGCGGAGCTCACGTGCGGCGGCGGGGCCAAGACCAGCCACGAGGTCGCCAACTACATACAGAGGGTCATCGCCGCCACGCTCTCCTACGAGTGCACCAGCTTCACCAGGAAGGACAAGTACAAGGCCCTCGCCGGGAACGACGGGACAGTGCCGCCGGAGAAGCCCAAGTTGCACGCCAATAAGATCATGGGGTGTTAGGTTTAAGGGATGAAAGCACAACGTATACCTAACCAAACACGTTCTGCACTCAAGTACGCGTCAAAAGAAAAAATTTATCCTGCCATCTCACACGAAATTCATATGTTTGCACGTCATTACACAGTCACAATTATTTCCCGAGCTCCTAAAAATTTGACCTCTCCCCACATATCCCCCGTCGTATAATTTGGTTAGGGACGAAACTGTCCACTAAAAAATATAATTTTAGGTGAGTTGGCAAGATAAAAAATTTTAGCGTACTTATGTGTCTAACGTATTTAATTGGGTGTACCTATATAGTTTTATTATCTTTTAAATTAATTAAAATCAGATTAAATTTGATTTTAATTTTAATTTGTTTCTGAAAACAAGTGTTGAATTTATTTGATTAGGAAAAGTGAGTGATATACCTGTACTACGAATCGTTTCGATGTTAATTGTGAATCAGATCAGACTACAAAAAATTTGTGTCTGCTCAATATTGTATCTTGCTTGATAAGGTGAGATTTGGAAAGAAAAATAGTCAAATACCGAGTATATTTTTGAGTTTTTGATGATTAATATTGGTACTGCTACATTCCTAATATCTGCATGATTAGTGTACCTAATATAATATATTAGAACGTTAATGACATTCATTATTTTTTTAATACTACATCAAGCCCTATCTGCTCAATAACTTAATTCCACCTTTTTAATGGGGTTCGTAGCTGTTGAAAAAATTCAGTACAACAATTAGATGAAGCGAAATTTTTTAGATGAATATAAATTCGTTGTGTTGTGGTATAGAGAAGTCAATGTCGTTAATCACGCTCTGATCGTGTGTTCTTGTTTCATCAACCAGACATAGGTTCATGTCTCCTTTGTAGTAAAGGATAATCAAGACCTCTACATAAATAATGTGAGATCCTACTAGGGTGTCCCCTTTGGACTAGAACATTAATAATTATAGGATTCAAATATATTTGATTTTCTATTCTTTATTCTTATATTATGATCTGTTATTGTAGATGACAACTTATAAATTAAAAGTAATACAAGACATTTAGTTATTTAGAGACATATATTAATACAGAGAACAAATCAAATAAAAATTGCGGTAGAAATGCAAACTGTCATAACCGGTAGAATTTGAGTGAGTACGGGAAAAAGCAAATGGACTTGATAAAAAGTAATTGTGAACTGGTAAACCGTGATGAATCCGGTAGAACAACGAAAATAAATGTGATAGTACTTCACTGCGACAAATCTTGGGAAATCTTAAGCGGTCTAACGGCTTGCATAAGTTTATACGTTTGAATGTTCTACCAAATTTATATTAAAATGCACCGCTATTAATATATTATATAGTAAGAAAATGGGATAGTTAATCTAAAACAAAGAATTTTTTGAAAGTATAATATGATCATAACAAAAAACTGAAAAATGCAACGGATTTTAAGTAAATATATGTAATATATATAACTTTTAAATTTAATTTATCTTAAAATATGTAATTCTGTAATCGCGATGTATTTGTTAATGTGATTATTTAACATTGGGTCTGAATTTTGACATAGATTAATTATTAAAAAAAGGTATTAAGTAATTATATGGATCCAACGGTCAAAAATAAATTGAAACTAATGGAGCGAGTCAAACGTGCGTATGAAGCTATTTTTCGCTACTCCTTCATTTCCTCTTCCTTCACCATCTCAATTGGTATCAATCACATTTTGTTCCCAAAATTTCAACTTTCTCTCGGTTTCCCGCATTTTCTCTCCGTTTCCGGCCACCCAATCGGATAATTTTCAGTTTTGTGAAAGGATGGCTACTTACGCGTTCCTGACGAACAGAGATCCGGACTTCGATAGGAACGAAATGGCCCTCGGCGACAAGCTTCAGGTCTTCAAGAACCCCAAATTCAACGCAGATGCGTATTTTATGGCCAAGTGCCCCACCATGAGCGAGAAGGTCAGGATTTTAATCTGTTACAAACGAAAGGGAAAATTGCAAAAACCGGTAACATAAGATTGTGTATTTTATTTATTGAAAAAAAGTAAATATCAATTTATTTCTTTTCCCTAAAATGTGACATTTGAAAAATGACAAAATTATTTTGGAATTATTTATTAAAATATTATTTTTTTCTAACCCGAGCACTTATTCTTACTTCTTCTTCGACCCAATATCACCAGTTGGCAACGTGATAACTCAATGATGACAAAAAGAGTCGTACTAGTTTGTCGGTAAGAGAAGAAAAAAAATCGGCGAACTGTAGTTACAAAAGTTTAATTTATCTTTAAAATATAAATTTTAGGGTCATTTTCATCGATTGATTTTGACAAAATTTCACATTTTTGAGAAGAATAAAAAAAACTGAAGTTGATATTTAATTTTTGCAATAAAAAGTACATATTCTTTTTTCAGTTTGCAAAAATAAAATAATACATATCCACTTTTGATGTGGCAGGAGGTGAAGGCCATGTGCGGTAGTCTGAATGAGTTGAAGAAAGCTTCTGCAGAGGAAATGCGCAAATGTGTTTATGCCAATTATGCATCTTTCATTCGGTACTACTCTTCACATACGTTGTATCTTCTTTGTTTCAATTATAATCGCAAACTTAACGTTTTTGAACGGGCTCGAATTCAATTCGACTTATAAATCGAGCCTAAATTAAAAATTCAGAACCAACCAAAAACTGAATTTAAGAACTATAATTCGAATCGGACTATTTCCTCGCATAACAGTCCTAAGCATGGTTCCAATAATTAGAGAATCGAAAAGTCCAATCCGATCTGATTTCAAAACTGTGCCCACCACTACACGTTTCGTTACTATCTTGAAAAAGTGTAACAGCATAAGACCGTGTACTTTTCCGGTTCAACTGGCTTAGACCGTATAAGACCGTTCCGGTTTCAACTGGGTTAGACCGTGTATTTTTGTTTTGGGGCTATTCTCGCGCCTTTTTCGGTGTGAGATTAATTAATTATCATTAAGAGTATACATTATCAGGACCGTGTACTTTGGACTTGACATCAGGAACTTAGTAACTAGAACTATGGTTAGTAGCCCGGTTTTAGTTTTGAATTTGACAGTTACATTCATTACTAGACCGATTTCGATTCTCAAAACTCATAACCACAAGTTAACCAGTAAAATAACCAAATTGGTTTGCATCACCACAAGTCCATGTCTGGTCCACTCATGTATATTATGTATTTATTATTTTATTTTACTAACATCTTAACATTCTGGTTTCAATTAACATCTTTTATAACTGTGAATTTAATGTTTTGGGTTAAAAATTAGGCTCAAATTCTTCTTATTCGACCTGTCAATCGAGCCAAAGTTAAAAATCAAAAAACAACTGGGAACTAAATTTAAGAACTGCATTGGTCTTTTCCTCATATAACAATTTCAAGTATGGCTCCAATAATCAGAAAACCAAAAAGTTCAGTCTAATTCAACTCTAGTCAGTTAGATCCGATTTCAGAACCGTGCCCACCCCTGCACATTACTGCAAGACACATTTTTACCATTTTCCCCGACTTACGATACACATTTTTACCATTTTCCCCGACTTACGATAGACATGCATTACCATCACAGCGTGGCAAAGGAGATCTCAGCTCTAGAGGGCCAGCTCTTCACCCTGAGAAACCTCCTCTCCTCCCAAGCCGCCCTCGTCCACGGCCTCTCCGACGGTGCCCACATCGACTCCATAACCGCCGGAGACGCCGCAAAAGAGAGCGCCAAGAACAAAGACTCCAAGAACACGGAAGTCTCCAAGAGGGACAGCTGGTACGTCGACTACATCGACAAGCTCGAGGTCTTGCTGTCCGAACGGAGCGTCGACGAGGTCCTGAAGACCTTGGACGAAGGAGAGGCCATGGCGCGCGACGCCGGCGAGAGCAAGAAGCTGAACCCGGCGGCCATATCGCATCTGAAGGAGTCCATAGCCGAGAAGAGGCAGAGACTCGCCGACCAGCTCGCGGAGTCTGCCTCGCAGCACTCCACGCGCGGCGTCGAGCTCAGGCGGGCCGTCCAGAGCCTCAAGAGGCTCGGGGACGGCCCGCGGGCCCACGCGCTGCTCCTCAACTCGCACCAGCAGAGGCTGCAGCGGACCATGCATCACATACGCAGCAATTTCTCGCAGGTAATTTTGTGTTCGACTGGTGGATCGATTATTAGTGATTTTTTAGGGATAGCAATAGGGCAGGTTTGGGACAGATTTGGCAATCTCCGCCCTCTCCTGTCCCGTTAGAATCGAATCGGAGATTTTCCGTTTCTTACGAAAACGAGGATTTCACGTTGAGTTTGGAGATTTTCTGTTTTCTGTTTTCAAACCCCAAAAAATGTTAAAACATATTTATTCTTTAATAAAACTTGTATTGAAGATTATTATTTTAATAAAATAAATACTTAGAATATTATTTTTATTAAACATGTATTGTAAAATATTATTTTAACAAAAGAAGAAATTTTTTTTCAATAAATATGTATTTTAAAATATGATTTTTAATTTAAAATATATATTTTTAATATATCGGGGCGGAGTGGGATAGGGATATCTCATCCTGTTCCCGCCCTGTTTCCATCCGAATTTAGAGATTCCCATCGGAAACAAAGAATATTGTCATTCCTAGATTTTTATCGTATGGTCGAAATTATTAGTGTTTTTTGCCTTATGGTCGAAATTCAAGTTATTTCGATTCGGTATAATTATTAGTCAAACTTTAAATCGATTAGCAAATGCAGTAAAATATATATGTCAGGTATTTTTCATTCATATGACAAATATTCATATGTATTAGAGTTAAAAAATATGTCTTTATTTATTTTCTAATTATTTGTGTATATGGGAGTATTTTTAAAATGAGATTCATTGTGTTTTGACAAAGTTTTTTTAGTTAAAGTACATTGGAATTTTGGAACAATGAGAAAGTTAGGGAGGGAAAAAATGGAATAAAAATGAGAATTTGAGTGAAGGTTTTGAAAATGTATGTCCTCAAATTGGTATATAATTATATTTCAATAAATTTGATTCTAAAACTTTCGAATTTTCTCTGATTTTCTAAAGAATTGAGTTGAATGAATTTTAGCTGAAATTTAAAACTCGTTCCCGATGATTCAATTAAACTTAGTTCTATTAAGTCAACTCAAAAACAAAATTGGTCATTTAATTGTACTATATTTTCTTAACTTGTTTGGAAGTATCTTATTTTATTAATGAATCATTTAGTTTTTTTAGATATTGGAGTTTGATGATATAATTATAGATCATAATCGAATATTGCACACCCTTGCTCCCGACACCCGACAGGGAGGTAGCTCGGCCGCCCTGTCGCAGGCGGTGTTCTCCACGATCGCGCGGGCCATCACCAACTCGTTCGCGGTGTTCAACGACGAGCCCGCGTACACGTCGGAGCTGGTGACTTGGGGCGCAAGGCAGGTGGAGGGCTTCGCCCTCCTCCTGAAGCGGCACGTGCTGGCACCCGCGGCCGCAGCGGGAGGGATAAGGGTGGCCGCGGAGTGCGTGCACACGTCGCTCGGGCACTGCGCGCTGCTGGAGGCGCGCGGCCTCGCGCTCTCGCCCATCTTGCTCAGGCACTTCAAGCCCAGCGTCGAGTGCGCTCTGGCCGGGAACTTGAAGAGGATCGAGCACGCCAGTGCTGCTCTCGCCGCGGCCGATGACTGGATGCTTGTGTTTTCGCCCACCGGCGTGAGGCTGGGATCGGCCGGAGGCGGGTCTGCGGGGTCGTCTGGTGGGTCGCAGCCGAAGCTCTCGAGCAGTGCTCATAGGTTCAATACCATGGTGCAGGTGAGTATTGAAAAATAATTGGACAAGTCAGAAATTTTTGAGACACTTATTTTCTTAATGGGCAGGACACTACCCTTTTAACATTAGACTTTACTGAGTCGAATATGACATTTGGGGACGAATAAAAAATTAATTGAATTAATTTAGAATTGCTAGAACTAGCAAGAAATTTGAAGGACTTTGTATTTGATACCTTTTCAAAATCATCGTCAGTTAGATTGATATGGATATGATGCAACTTAATTAAATCGGTGAGCTCGTCACACGACCACGTCATATATACTAAATTGTACACATTAAAAAACGTTATTGTTGTATAATGACTTTGTACATGTGCCTTTTTCGAATCTCCCTCTAAGCTGCTCAAGCTTGTCAAACGGCGTGCCAAATTGTAATGTTATTGTTTTATGACGACGTGTTTCAAAAACTGAAAGTCAAAATAAAGCTAACATATATCTTAGACGGTGTCACGTAGACGAATTACACCTGAACGAAAGTGAACAGTATCTATAAATACATGAATCTTCAATTTGCCCTAAATCTTGCATCTTATGAATTACAATTCTTGACAATCAAAATATATGTATGGATTCAGGAACTATTTGAGGACATGGGTCCTCTGGAGATCCTGAACCTGGAGACCCAAACCCTAGATGGAGTGTTCCAAGTGTTCACCTCCTACATCAACCTGCTCATCAATGCCATGCCAGGCTCCATAGAGGATGCTGAGAACCTCGACGGCAATGTAGGCCACAAGATCGTCAAAATGGCCGAAACAGAGACCCAACAGATCGCTCTGCTGGCGAACGCGTCGCTGCTGGCGGACGAGCTGCTCCCGCGCGGCGCACTCAAGCTCGACATGGTTCCCGGGAAGAAGAGCCGCCTGCCGGAGCAGAAGGAGTGGAAGAGGAAGCTCCAGCGCCTCGTCGAGCGGCTGAGGGATAGTTTCTGCAGACAGCATGCTCTTGAGCTGATATTTAACGAAGATGGTGATGTGAGAATCAGTGCTGATGTGTATATAAGCATGGAGGGTGGTCCTGAGCCTCCTGAGTGGTTCCCAACTCCAATCTTCCAGGTCAGTTGTTGTTTGTTTTTTATTCGAGATGGGAATTTGATGTTCCCGCTCTGACAAGACAGGAGATGGAGATCACTGAATCTGAAGGGAACCGGTGTTCCCAATCTGATGGGGCAGGAAATGAAAATCACTAAATCTGTCTTACGTTTGCAGTGATGAAATTCCTGATGTTCCCGATCTGATAGGGTAGGGGGCAGAGTCGGAGATTATTGAATGTGTTCCGAACTCTCGTGTTGTTGTGTTGTACAGAGGGAAAATAGCTTGAACTTGACGGGACTTGATGTTCTGATTCAATACGAGGGTTTGATACAGATTTGGTAATCTTGTCCCCTACCTCGATGGGTCGAATACACCGAATTCCTATAAATTCGGGGGGTTTTGTTACCCATGGCTGACTTCTCCAAAGAGTTTTTGTGTATATTTTTAATCAAAAACTTTGTTCTAGCTATCCAAATTTAAACTATTTGACAAATCCATATGGAAAGTGAATCGGCCGCGTAAGTCATGTGACCTCCAATTTATTTAAATTGATATAATTGCTTTTAAAAATAATAATCATTTGAAAGGTATTTTTATCTATTCAATTCAATTCTTTAAAGTATAAATTCATGACGCGGTTTTGCAATTCTCTAGTTCTCCATGTACGTAAGTGTTTAAAGACTGTCTTATATAACAAGTTTGGACTTCCCTTTATCCCTTACAGTTTGAATTTTTAAGTGAGTCAGATTTTAACGTCATCTTCTCTGTATGCATATACTGAATATAGCATCTGATGAAATAAATTTTGGAACAGGAGCTATTTGAGAAACTGACTAGGATGGCGATAATTGCAACCGACATGTTTGTGGGGAGAGAAAGATTTGCAACAGTTCTATTAATGAGACTCGCCGAGACAGTGATCTTGTGGCTCTCTAATGACCAAACCTTCTGGGAACAGCTTCAGGCCCCAACCCCTTTGGGACCACTTGGCCTCCAACAGGTAATGTATGGTACCACAGAACTAATCTACATATCTCCGATGTTCTAACGATAGGCGAGTCATAAAACACTGATATGGAGGTCACTTTCTAAACAGACTGGTGTCAAAAGACGTTCAAAACAGAATCAAAATATGTTACCATGTCAGAAGTCTGACCCACCTAAAAGCTCAAGCTGATAGGTGGAGGTTGAGACTGTTATTTAAGCTGGTGAACAGATTCACATCTTTCAAACGTAGAACTCTGACATTACCCGTTGCAAGATTTTCAAATTTTACTGTGGTTTTGATGCAGTTTTATTTGGACATGCAATTTGTGATACTGTTTACTTCACAAGGCCGTTACTTGTCCCGGAACCTGCACCAAGTGATAAAGGATGTTATAGGCAAGGCCATTGAGGTTGTCTCTGGAACTGGTGTTGATCCTTACAGGTATGTCTGGTTTTATGAAATAAACAAGAGAAAAAAATCAAGATTTGTGAAGAGTTTGGGAAATCAATAATTACATGTCACAAGTACTTTGAACTATGTGTGATTATATGTCATTGACCTGTGATTTTTTTGGATGCATAAATGTCACTTACATTGTAGCCAAAGTTTACTGTAACGATAAATTTATTTGAAGATAATGAGCAGTAGCTCAAGGTATTTTTGTCGTTTTACAAAATAATGGGCCGCACGTGCTCAACACGTGATCTGACATATCTAGCGTTGACAGTATGGATGCACATAATCAAAAGACGAGGAACGGTAACATGAGGGTATTTTCGTCATTTTTTCCAAAATAATTGATCACAAGTTTCGCACATGATTTGAAAGTGATAAATAAAAGTTTTTCAGATGACCTCATGAGTTTAGAACAGTGACGTAATAATCGTGATTAGTTGAGGACAGTTAGATGTAAACTTTTTCTTATGGATATGGGTTTTGCAGCATATTGCCAGGAGATGATTGGTTCATAGAGGTGTCACAAATAGCAATGAAGATGTTGGCTGAGAAAGCTAATTTTGAATTTGGAGCACCTGCAAGCCCCACTGCTTCTGTAGCAGCAAACAGTCAATTCTCCTATGACTAAACTAAATACAGTTTAGCCCATTTGTCTTGTGTAGTGTTGGCTTATTTGTACAGACATAGTACCAGGTATGTATGTATCTCTACTTCATTTCAACTCAACCTTGTTATTTATGCTATGTCATTTCACCTTTCATTCAATTGCTTCTTCTTCCTTTTTTATCGATGATAAAATAGTAAATATTAAACTAAGATAATCCCTATAATCCCAAAATTGACTCCAAACACATGACTCTTTAGAATTTTAAAAAGTGTATTTTTATGAGATAATGCACGTGTTGACCAATCAAACCAGCTCAATAGAATATTTCTGTTTAATCGCTTTCATTTACTGATTTGAGTTTTCAGGCTAGATCAAGATTAGACAAAGTGTTTAATTTTGTTTCACGTCTAAAAGATATGGATTTCAATATGCCATTAATTTTTGTTCACGTTAAAAGTTTCGAACGTGAATATCAATTTACCATGTAAGCCAGGTCTAAATTACCACACTTACGAAGTTATCACTAGAAACAAAAACAAAAAAGATTGGAGTACATTCAATTATGTCCTCCACGCTGTTGAATTGGAGATATTGGGTCTCTGCCAAATACAAAACGGGTTTAGTAACTCTCATTCTTTTCGTGTGAAATTTAAAATATTGAATTCTCGTGAAACTCGGGAATTTTTGGTATCCTCAGATATTATTTTGAACTTTTTAGATATGTCCTGAAACTATTGAATATGGTCAACATGAGGAAAGTAAGGTGCAGTGCAGGTTTGAAGGAGTCACTGAGTCAGGGTCATCATATTGGGAATGCAAAGGACCCAATCAACAGCTCCACCTTCCTGCAAAAGAGTAAATGCTCATAATTGAAAAACATTTTGGTCCCCACATTAAAACAAAAGCTGTTTTAACTCCCAATATCTAATCATTAATCTGAATATTCTTCACATAAAAACCGTATCTTTGGTCATAGATACTAAATACAATAATTTGTTAATCTCCAATCCACTTGGACCAAAAAATTGACATGTAGAAATTCAAAATTGTTTTGTAAACCGTGATGAATTCACATCTTCTTGACGTAAGATTTTAATATGTAAACTAGTGATAATATTTCGTCACGTGCAAAGTTAAGTAGTATTGCATGTGTATTGTAAATCTTTGGCCTAAAGCATGGTGAGATTGCCTGCATCCAACACCGAGCATTCAAGATACTTTCAATTCTTAGGCTAATGCAACTCGCACTTGAAACATATGCAAATTCATAGGTATTAGGTGTGAGTTGACTAATTCTCAAATGATTCAAATCCTAGAATAAATGAAAATCAGAAAATGGTCGATTCAGTCTATCCTTGATTTTTCTTTTTTTCCTGCTTAGCATCATTTTTCTATATACATCACGTTTTCTCTCTTTTTCTTTTATTAATGTATTTAGCTGGCTTTTGGTTTTTTTTTTTTAAAGTTTTAGTTAGTTTCATTAATAAAATATTTTCTTTTCGTTGATAAAAAAACAAGTTTCGGTGTCATGTTATTTTAGGGATGAGAAAAATCTCTAAGCCCAATAGAGATCCAATATCCTTGATATGGAGATGGAGAAAATCGGCCGCGTTGTCATGTTATAACGAGGCAACATATTGGACCTGACAGAATCTCCATGTCTGATCCGACGGGATAAAAAGACGGATATCACTTCACCTATCCCATATTAATTCACCTAAAAGCTTCATATGACAATTAAATGAATTCACTATTTATATTTTCACATGTTTCATGCTGTACAAAACAAGAGAGAAGAATATATGGCCATCACAGATAAAACCCAAACAAGGTTGAGACAAATTGTGTTCTTGGATTTTTTTTAACATGATGCAATAGCATCTGAGGTTCCAAAGACACTATATCTTATTTTTGTCTTTTTATGGTTTTCAGATGCAGATTGGAGTGCCGACTTAAAAAGCCTCAACCAATGCGAAGATTATTGTAAATAGTTTCTTGAGATTCGAAACTGTGGACTGCAGAGACAAAGACCTCGGAGTTCACAAACAAGTCCAAGAAATCTCTTCCATGGAACATTTCAAAGTACACAATCTAAACCAGACTTCAAGGAACAAAGGAAGGTGTATTATGGAGCGGATCACATTGCCCAATCGAGTTCAAATTTGTCAAGACTCGGCTCAATATTTTTTAAAATTACTATCCCCAAATCTAGTTCAGACTCAAATACGTTTATATAGTTAAGCTCAAAAGAAGTATTCAAATTTAAATTTAACTAAATTCGTATCGCATTCAACCATGAATTGTTGTGAGTATTATAAGTTTGAATTTATATTTTATTGTATTATATAAAATATATGATTAGTTGAATATTAAATAAGTTGGCTCGCTAGTTTATATCGGATATCGATAATCTGAACTCAAGTTCAGCTCGTTTAATAAACGAGTCCATTGTACAACTTGAATTTAACTCAATTACAATAAGGCCAAAACGACTATTTAAAGAATCGATAGTTCTTTAAAAGCTCAACTTACTTAGACCCCTAATCATTTAATGCATGATGGTGGGTTCAGTTATTCTGTTGGATCGAGAATATCGAATTCATGTTAGGGTTGAGGCATATTTTGCTTCTCTGTAAGATGGCGATGAGGAAATTTCATAGCAGACTACCCGTCAGATCGGCGCCACCGAATCCTCGTCGGGGTTCGAGACTAGTGTACTGCGGCTAGCTGTCAAGTGGCTGATTTTGAGGCAACGGGTTTCTAGGAATGTGACAAAGCAACTGCTACATTGACAATTTAGGGAAGTTGTTTTTGGATCTTTTGAAACTAAGACTAAATATTAGTTTAATAATTTCTTCCTCTAAAGAAAAAATATACACTTGGCTTGGGTAGCGATCTCAGATTCTCAGACATGTTCTATAGTAACAACATAACGTTCAGATATTATTATACTTTTTTCAAATTTCACATAACGACTCCTTCAAACGAGGAGGTCATGATTCAGACATAAATATGCTTTTCAGCATCACTATCTGTAAAGCAAAAGCAAGTGCACAAAGCTAAAAGCAAAGGATTTTTGTGTTTCTACTCATTTTCCTCTTCCTTTCATTATCTTCACCTCTGAATCACTGTGAAGCTCGTAACAACACCAGAAATGGGTGTTTTGCTGATATGGGTTGTTGTTTTGGTGCTGAGTGTGGCTTCTGGTGAATCATGCAGCTTCACTGACTTGAAGGGCTTGAACGGTTTCAAGGCAAGAATCCACGTGGACACCTCCGGCCGCCTGGCGAAATGGGTCGGCCGGAGCTGCTGCGCCTGGGAGGGCATTTCCTGCAGCAACGCGACCGGGAGGGTTACTGAGATTCGCCTCCCGGGGTTCGTGTCGGGAGACGACGGATCCGCCTTCCAGTCGGAGATGGAAGGCGAGCTGTCGCCTTCCATCGTCCTAGTTAGGTTCCTCGAGGTTCTCGACCTCGGGGGGCTTGCCGGAATCCGGGGGAGAATACCTCCCCTGATCGGATTCCGGCTCAAAAGGCTCAGGAGCATGTATCTCTACGGCAACAGAATCTCCGGCGGTTTGCCGGAGAGCATTGGCGAGATGACTGGTTTGGTGCATTTGGATCTTCACGGCAATTCACTTTCCGGCCACATACCAGACAGAATCGGGGAACTCAGAGCCTTGCAGGAGCTCGACCTGTCGAGCAACTTCTTCTCCGGGAAGATTCCGGTCACCGTCAACAACCTGACGGCCATTTCAGTGATGTACTTGGACGCCAACTTCCTCAGGGGCACGATCCCGTTTCCGTCGAGCACCGGCCAGTTGGCGTCTCTCGGGTTTTTAAGGCTAAACGAGAATCGCCTCACCGGAGCCATCCCTGACAGTTTCGGGTTTCTGGGTTCTCTCCGGCGAGTCTCTCTGGCAAACAATAGGCTCGATGGTCCGATTCCGGCCAGTTTGGGGAACTTGTCAGCGTTGGCCGAGATTTATCTCGACGTCAACGGATTTTCAAATCAAATACCAAAATCCATTGGCCTGCTCTCAAATCTCATACTCTTAAACCTTTCACATAACCAAATTCAAGAACCAGTTCCTCAAGAGCTATCTTCCCTCAACAATCTACAGACCCTAGACCTATCGTTCAACCGTATAAACCTATCGACAATCCCGACCTGGCTACCTGCATTGCCTTCGCTGTCGCGAATCTACCTGGCAAAATGCGGGATTCAGGGGAAAATTCCAGAGTTCTTGAGGACGAGTGCGAGTCCCATACAGGAACTTGACCTGTCGATGAATGATCTCACCGGCAGCATCCCCGAATGGCTCGGAGGCATCACAATGCTCTACTTGTTGAACCTATCTGGAAACTCCCTCGTCTCCACAATTCCCGACTCGATCACCGATCTGGAGAACTTGGGCGTGCTGGACTTGCACAGAAACAAGCTCACGGGATCCATAAGTCGGGTTTTCAAGATTGGACAGAGGTTTCCTGACGGATCTTTAACATATATCGATCTTTCTGATAACAGTTTCACGAGTGGCGCTGAGGGGATCGGGGAAGGCTCGCAGATGGAGATTCGGTATCTCAATCTATCGAGAAACTATCTACAGGGGAGAGTACCATCTACGATCGGTAAGTTGACACAAATGCAGAATTTAGACCTGAGCTACAATAAGCTCGGTTTTAACTTGCCCAAGGCTCTAGCGAGTCTAAACACGCTCGAGACGCTGAAGCTGCAGAAGAACAAGTTCACGGGTCAAATACCGAGCTCATTCTTGAATCTACGGAAGCTCAAGGAGTTGGATTTGTCAGGGAATCTTCTGGTCGGGAAGATTCCAGCTGGCAAACCGCTGAGTGACTTCCCCAGAAGCTCGTACTCTGGAAACAGAGGTTTATGTGGGAAGCCTCTCGCTCCTTGTTAGCTTTCGCGCTTCGACTAATACAATCATAACTAGGCATTTTTAATCAAATTCAGTATGCACCTAAAGATCCACTGTGACACAGAGTCAGATCTAATAGTAATATGCTATTTTTTCATGATTTTCTGTTCAGTTCTAATTTGCTAGCCTAACTAAGGTTTAAAGACTTTCTGTTAATTTATCTATGTTTTGTTTTCCCAGAACGAGTGATTCATAAGTAATAACTAAACGGAAGCCCATTGCTAAGTATAACCTTTATTATAGATTTAACTCGAAAATCTTACATGATTTGAGGACACATAGGAGATTCAAAGAGTGTCTTCACTTATCCTCAGTTGATTGTAATTCAAGTGATCGATTCCATTTAACCGTATGCAACATAAGATCTGCTCTGGCAACTCTTCAGCTTTATTTCCCTGTTTTAAGCAGTAAACGAAGAGTTCGATTCAAGAAGCGGCTACCAAAAATAGAAGAGAAGCTTAAAGTAAAATTAGAGAACTTGCCTGGATTGTGAGGCCAACGTCCAAAATGCAATGCTTGAGTCTGTCTAGGAATGCTTCAAACCCTTTCCTTGATATATAACTAAACCTATGCATATCAATGTCAATCTCCAAGTAATTTTCTCCCTGTAAAACTTGGTTTGGTTAGTATGCAGGAAGATAACAAACACGGGTTGTGGACTACGTTTACTGCAAAAAACTTACGGTGATCTATACAAATTTTAACACAATATGTCAATTCCATCAAAACTAACGGACAATGGGTCACATGCAAATCATGTGGCCTCCACTGTTTTCACGTAATTTTTATGAGAACGATAATTTTTATATAAAATTTTAAAAAGATATTTTAATTTTTACGTGTTAGTATTCTAAATTTGAAGGATCTTTTTATCTCTATCAATTTATTTTTAATGGTGTCTTTAACTATGCAAAAAAGACAAGTTTACTATGAGTTACATTCTTGTAAAAGTGAGATACTAGACAGCCTGTTTTTGCAATTATTTCCATAATATAATTGGCATGGAATGTACAAAGGAAGATCTATCCAACTAAATAATCCAATGTGTAGTAGTTTTAGGGACTTACCAAGTAGAATTCGTGTTGAGGCCTCGAAAGAACTGGCTTCTCATTGTAAGCCTGCATAAGCTTCCTCTCCGTTGAACCTAAATGAAGATCTTCCACATTCGCAACACGGCCCAGTATCTTCAACCTTTCTCGGAAGGGCACAATTGTATCAACAGCGAAACCTTTGACTTTTTCCACTTCGTCGTCGATCATCCTCTATTCCAAATATGGGAGGCAAAATGAATCAAACTTATGTCACAAGACTGGAAAAAATATATTGAAAATTCATATGAATGACGGCTCTGTCTTACTCTGATATTTTCTTGAAAATGTGATGGGAGTTCCTTGGCATAACTGTCTGAAAGTTTAAAGTACAAAACAATACTCATTCCTTCTCCGTCGATTTCATTCTGAAAAATGGCGGTTGGATATAACGGAGTCTGCAAAATCCACAAAAGGGTCAAATCAATAACAATGGGAAAGGAAGGTCACGTCCTTGTGTCGGATTCAAGAGCAAAAGCTCAGAATACCTGAACATTTACAACGAGAATAGGAGGAAGGGTCCCCGAAGGACTAGTAGCCGGGAGCTCTACAAAACGAGCTATATGATCTACTTTTCTCGGTGATAAGAACACATCTACACCGAATGGATAATATGCAGCATAATTAGGGGCGAAGACCTTCTTCTTGTCCCTGCCAGAGAAGGGTAATCCAATGAGGTTGGAAAATAGTTCACTTATAAAACTAAAAGATAAGCTCCATATTAATATCAGTATGATCCCCTCTAAAATAAAATCCAGATAAGTACAGTCTTCTCCACGTGTTTACCTTAAATAGTTTTCTCCGCGGACTCTGAAAGAACTTGGCTCGATATTTGACCAACAATCGAACATTTTCTTATCGATGGGGCAAAAGGGTACTTGAGAACCAGCAATTGGCCGTCGCAATAGCATCTTTGAAGACACTGAAATAGAAGAGTAACAGATTGAGTCGGACAACTAATATGAGCATATGTTGATCATGCTACTCCCCAAGGAACGGATGAGCTTAAAACCTATCCCCATGAAAGAGTGATAATCAATATAGTTTAGCGTAAATATGCCTTTAACTAGGTCATCACGTCGCTCTTTTGACTCCATTAAGCATGTTAAATTTCCAATGGGTGAAGTAATATAGTGAAATAGACACAATTGCTTCACTCTCATAGAAACTCAAGAGCTACAGTCCTGTGTGAATTCGACTCAAGTCAAATAACATTGACGGACAAATTTTCCAAAGATTCAAAACTGATGTTCACATGGATCACATACTGCAAGTAACAAGATAGTGTATGTATCCTGCAGTTGATAAAACTTCTGTAAAAAAATAGCAATGCTCACCTAGAGCAGCATTAGCATGCCCGTCTTTCCATTTAAAGGAATGTCTTCCAGCTTTCTTCCTTCCATTCGGAGGACTAGAGCTTACTGATCTTCTCTTCTCAATTGAAGGGACTGTCGAAGCTAGACAAGGCAGGCAGTTGTGCGGAAGAATTCCGCAATTATCCAACAACCCTTCATCCTTACCCGAATCATCATCTACCGAGGAGGAGATTTCATCTAGGAAAACGGGATGCCAACCTTCCGAGGCCAGAATGTTCAAATTCCTAGCAGCCTCGCTGACGGAGTTGCGTGCAGAATTCCCTATTATCCGATATGTGCATGCGATCAGTACAGGTTCTTCGGACAGTTAAAATCAAAGGTTTCAATTTATGCATCTATACGAGATGAGATAAATACCTGCTATCGATCCTCCTTCCAAACCATTAAGAGAAAACACATCTGTAAAAAAAACATGCTTGATTCATCAGAACAGAAGACAAGAAAAGTGAAACTCGTGTACACAACAGATGCTAGATATCTCAATAACACACCATCCTGAACACTTTCAAACTCGTCTTCACAGTCAGATTCGAACACTGCTATTGAATCAAACCATGCATCTTCAATGCCTCCTGTTAACAAAGTCATGCCATCAGTTCAAAAACACACTATTCTAGTTACTGGCAATATAGTAAAAGCTATCACGATGTGGCCTATCCTAGCCATTAGTTAGGTAATTGTAAACATTTCCACCATGAAGAAAATAAAAATCTTCCAAGCAAAATATGAAGAAAGACCCAGCAGCAGCGTTTTGTTTAGTTTAATCCCATTTAAAACCGCTCATTCACATGATGACTCAAATCTTCAAATCATTAGATGAATGTTCAAGCTGCTTTCCAAATTCATAGATCTTCGTCAAAAGCTAACTACTGAGTAAAAAATGCTGGATAGTGCAACATTTTCACAGTTCAATAAAACGGACCACTAAGATAATCTCAGCTAAAAGCATCGCCTATGAACACGATCTCATCCATTGGTGGGATATTAGAATTTCAGTTCCTTTCCAATAAAACTTAAACTGAGCTAATCAACACAACCACATAATGCATCAAACAGCCAGAAACTAAAAGACCAAATTGAACCTACACGACCCCACATGAAAACCAATACCTTACTTGAGCATAAGATCAGAGAAAAAGACAATCCCTCAATTCCCAATGATAAAAGCTATCCAAAACAAGAACCAGTTTCAGCTTTTTGTAAAGATAAAGACATTTTCACTTTAGTTTCCTCAAGAATCACATTTCTTTTCCCCGGTAAAATCCACAACCGAGCCCGCGTTTCACGCCAACAATCCAACCACCACCTCACCATAAAATTAAATCAAAAACAAGCCAAATACACAAGAAAATGGAACCAGAAAGTCCTAAATCATGACCCGTAAAGAACACAATGTCAAAAACACATAAAACCAAATTATTCCAAATACAAATAAATATATATTCCAAAAATCCCCTGTTTCTGAGGATAAAAGAAATAAAATAAAGATGAGACCTTGGAAAGTTGGGTTGGTGAAGGAGCGATCGGGCTGGCCGGAGATTCCGTGATCGGCGGCGACCCTCTCCGGCGACAGACGAGAAGAGACCTTATTTTTGATCCCTCTCTTGCCTCTCTTCCGGTGACCGGAGCTCTTCCTCTGCTTCGCCGCCGACGACCGGAACTTCCCTCCGGCGCACCCTTCCGGCGTCGACACGCACGCCCCCATAACTCTAGCTCCGATCACTGCAGCTAGAGAGAGAGAGATAGAGAAAGTTGAGATTTTTATTTATTTTCAGAGAAAGAGAAATGAAACCAAAAAAAAAAAAAAAAACACTGACGAGACAAAGGCAACGTTGAGGTTTTTATTGCAGCGGAGAGAGAGAGGAAGAGAAGTGGCGTGGGACCCACCAGCCAAGAGTTTTTTTTTATTATTTATTTTCCCAAATTACTTATTCATTAAATTAAATTGGGGACGAGAATTGTGAGTGACGGCAGTTGCTTGTTGCTTCGGCGGGACCCACCGAGCCAGATCTCGCGACACGTGTCGGGATCTCCACCGCCCAGCGTGTGCAGCCCCACCGTGCGTTCGTGCGCCGGCCTCCACGCTGTCCGGCTCTCGTCGTCCAGTTTTGGCTTTACCCTATCTGAGAGTGTCAGTGACAGTAACCACAAATAAAACGCCACCGCTCCTCCCGTTTATTACCAAACCTGCCACTGCCGTACGCGACGCGACGTGGCATCGGGTGGAGGGTAGAGTCGTAAATTCGGGTGATGTGGAGTTTGGTGGTTACCGAAACTTACCATAAAGATACAAGAGTCAAGTCAAGAGTGTGGAGAAGAAGCCTGGATTTATTTTTGTGCTTAAGAGTTTGGGCCAAGCGAGGACCACAATAACCGCAGAAGCTTTCCAGATCCTGGCTCTTCTCTCCACGCAGATCTGCTTTTAATTACAAGCATTTCTTTTCCAATCCTAAAATTTTTACAGAACTAAAACATTAATTAACAATAAAAATGAGTATCACTATCAGTATCAACCAAATAAAAAGGCCATGTTTAGGTGGAATCAGGAAATGGGAAGAAAGTGTAAGCATATCGGATCGAATATCACAATATACTAAAATTTATTACAATATCGTTCGTTATGAGTGACACAGATGGTCAAAATGAACAATATCTTCCGTAAGTTTTAGTGTTTGGATATTAATAAAATAATTACTCCCGATCAGTGATTAAGAATTTAAATTAAATGAGAGTTAAGTTAGGAATTAAACTTTAATTAACAGAGATTGTGATTATGTTAGGTTTCTATTTTGTTAAAATGGTTATAAAATCAGTATATCACCATGAAATCAACTCACCTGCCATGTAAATTTTTAGAAAACTTCAACTCTTTCTTCTTGTACTCTTACTTAAAACAATCTATGATGGCCTATATCAAGGAAATGAATCGGTATTAATTAGTGGTGACGAAATATGATCACAAAACCCATCTCGTTACCATGTTATATAATCACGTGTTCATTATTTTGTAACCCAACTATACAATATTTATTGGTAGAGATTAGAATCAACAAATAAACAACTATCTTACCAAACTGTTATTTAGATATGACCAACTATTATTTTCCTTTGTTTGCACCTTATGCATAGAAAAATCATTTAATGGGTAATTAAATAAGCTTATAAGAAATCAGAGTGATATAGGTTGGTATGAAAAAGGACATGAGAGAGGAGTCAACATCCTTACCAGTATACAAGAGGGAATCAGGAGGAGATCTGTTTCTCTGTTCCAGGAGAGTGAAGCGTCAATTTAGAGGATCTGTATAATATTAATAATTTTTGGAGTTAGTACGTAACATAACCGAATGGGATCAAAATGAATCCTCTTGGAGATAAGAAACCATCGATAAATTCTAGAGAGCTAGTCAAAATTGGGAACAACTCAACAGCTAAACATATGTGATGGCTCAACAACTAATTTTATAATTCATAAGAAAACGGTTTGATAATGAATTTTATTTCATTTGCATTTCTAGCAAGTGAAAGTGAGAATAACGGGTCGGTTTTGTAGTCTCATCCGCATGTTAAATTAGATCAGAAATGTTAAGCATTTACTAATTTGAAGTATTTTTTTTTAAGAATGACAACTAAAAACGTTTAGGATAAATTTTGTAAGCATGCCCATTCAGTTCAATCAGATATAAAGTATTTTGTCTTTCTCAAATGAGAATATTAATGTTAAACCTCCAATCTGACAAGTTATGAGATGGAGATCACTTGATCCGCTATGTATGCACCCACAATAAGGTAGCAAATTTTTCGTACTCAACGATGATTCAGTATCTCGCGATATGACGAAATGAAAGACGTAAATTACTAAATATGCTTTAAACTCATCTCGTTGTTATCTCTATATAATTTTTTTTTAAAAAATATTAGTTACTCGTTATGAAATAGAATTTTCAGACGTGATGAAAACATTTGAAGAATAAATGAAAATTTATATTAAATAAAAGTAAGAGGGGATCAAATGATATTAGTAATGGTTGTATTGGGTTGCACGCCCTTAAGTGCTGTGTAAGCAATAATACTTTAAAAGATGCAAATGTCTAAGAAATAGGATAAAAACAAATCCTTGCCTTAATTGCATTCATTTGTATATACAAAGTGTGATTAGCTTCATATTATCTAATAAAGTTATAGATTGGTATTGATTCTTAGAATGATTGGGTTCTATTTTATTTTTTATGCAAATAAAAATCCATATCTTTTAGGTTCCTACCCCAACCGATCACACCACTGGAGAGGGAAAAACAAAAATCCAAAGTATACAATCACGTGTATATCCCTAAAGTGAGAGGACCCTCAAGATTTATTTCAAAATTATTAATCAAATATCATATAAATATGGTTATGAAATATTAAAATGTATATAAAAACAGTATATTGAACTTATACTCATCAAGTAATATTTGAAAAATGAGTGATGAACAATACATGTGTACGATGTCAAATATTAAATTAAAATAAATATTTTTAAAATGACATTTCAACAGTTTGAGTCTCATATTTGTAAGTCACGAGTTCAAATGAAGAAGAGAATTTCATGAATAAATAAAGGAATGATTGAATTGTAAAAAAATTTAATAAAATAAAGTCTATTTTAAGATAGTAAAAGAGAAGAAATGAGATAATTTCCTAATTTATGCAAATAAATGGCCTAACATAGCAATTAAAAATTGGAATACTAAACCGAACTAGTTGAGAGGATTTTAACTACATCACAAGTAGTCAAATTTAGTACACTTCCACTACCATTTGTTTAGTGCAATTATCATTCTCTCGATTCACACCTAATTCTATTCTAATTAATCTTCAAACTAAAACAGGGCATTAAATGTACCTAGTGGAAATCGACCGTTAAATATTGTTTTGGAATCCAAAATACGCAAGAGCTTTAGGTGGGGACTACTTGTAATCAATGTGAAGATAAAGGATAAGAAAAATCCAAGAAAATGAATGGGTTTGGATCTCAGATCAGGTCATTTTCAATTTTCTACTTTCGCATGCTATTGGGTCGCTGGTCATTTTCAGATTTCAATTCAGGTGTGTGTGTTCTGTGTGTGAGAGAGAGGCTTCAATGTCTGAACATGTAATGACTGTTTTTATCTATGCATTGTACAGTTCAATAAAAAGAAAGTCACTCACTTCATGGTTTTGGCCTAAGACACCGAGGAAATTGGTTTATGGCAAATTTAAGTAATCTTGCCTCTTGCTTTGGCAAATCAGAAATTTCAAATACTTATCAGATTTAGGTTATGTTATCATTTTATACATAATAAATTGCAAAAACTCTCTTATACTGTTAAAGTTTTGCATATGCTATATATTGTTTTTATCGCAAAAACTCTATATTAACTTATAATTTTCTTTTGCACCGTTAGTATACATTCGTTAAAAGTGAAAGAAAAACGCAGAATATATCAAAAAATTTCCCTCACCACTTAATATACACAATTGCAAAACTCTCCTTATACTACAGTACAACTGTGCAATAGTATATAAAAAGATCTTGCAAAAGCGATGAAAGTTGATTTCCAAATCTTGAATATATTTTTATTTTCTTTTAACGGGTTTATACTAACGGTGCAAAAAAAATTACAAGTTAACATATAGTTCTTACAATAAAAATAGCGTAGGAAGACTATATGTAAAATTATAACAATGTAAAAAGAGATTTTGCAATTATCGATGTTATATAAATGATAGTAGAACAGATTCATAACGAAATTAATGATCTCGTTCTCTATCCTGTCGGTTCAAAAATAACAGTCCCGTCGAATTTGAAAACTTCTTTCATACCTACTCTGGCCCTTCGAGAATGAAATGAAAGATGTAAAAGAGACATACCTGAACAGACGGCCACTTATACAAGCCTCCAAAGACGGTTCACAAGCTGACCTGAACAATGAGAGTAACTTGCACTTTGTCAACTTTTTGCCAGAAACTTGTAATTATGGGTTCATGAAAAGGTCATAGGTGGACTTAGGGAGATCTGTGAGTGGGCAAAAAATAGGTGCGACTCTTATGTTGATTTTTCCCCCCAATAATTGTGACTATTTAATGTGCAAGCAAAGTCAACAAGTGTTCATAGGCCAAATTCAGCTCATTGCACGCACATTCAATGAGCTCTTTATGATGCACAAAATAAATCCAGCATGCATGCAGAAAATAGTTGTCTTGTTTTAATTAATCTTAAATTTATTTGTAATGTTTCACCCAATTTATTTTTAAACAACGAGAAGCATTTTAAACACACACAGAGAGGGCAATTGTTTAGCATTTTAAACACACACAGAGAAGCTAATTAAACAATTGTGCTTGATGATCTAACAAAAAATTCATCATCTGTGACACAATTTTTGAAAGAACAACGCTAATTTTATTAAACAACTAACCCGGCATCACGTCAGAGACAGCCAAAACAAGATCCTAAATTATTTGTGACATGATATATAGACATGTTTACATATCTATTTTAAAAAACTCAAAATACACCTAGAAATTTTTACATACTTAAACAAAAAGATAAAATAACTTAAAATTTAGATTGTCATCAAATCCTTATAAGAATAATAAATTGTTACAAAATATATTATTTTGCTTTATATAAAATTAATGTAAAACAAAATAGAACTACTTACAAGTTACTTTGGATCATTTCTAGACATTCCAATTAAAATAGGTAACTTTAATGTCAAATTAATACAGCCTTAAATCAGAATATGGGTTTAATCAATTAATTTTTAAAAGACAGATAATATTGACCTGCATGTTTACACCACGTACCTCTAAACAACACCATCAATTTGGACAACACCTTTGTGGTGTGCAAGACATGTCAAAATCCACTGAAACACTTCATTACAATAATGGTTCCAACTAAAATATCTTAGGGTACAACTAAAAGATCTAAATCATGATTTAGTTTCTTACTAGGGTTGTTTGGTGTGTGATGGGGAGAGCTACACCACCTGCTAAAGAGTACTTTTCTATTGACATTTTTTACCTTTCAAATTCCAAGTAACAATTAATGTTATGTTTATGAATCAACACATTCCTCCACCAACTTTACTAATACTTTTGACTTTTACAATATCATATTTAAACCATACAACTTATTATCCAGCTTTGTAAAATAAAGGAAATTGCCTGCAGTTTGGTAATGTTCAACTTCATTGAGGTTAGCCTGGTCAAATGATGGGCTTCCATCCCTTCAACACTTGCCAAAAGGTTTCACATTCAAAACATACTTTGAAATGTTAAGCATAATTGGGTTTACATTTTACAAGATTGGGACTTTTGACAAAATTAAAAAATATATTTACAAATGTAGGTTAGGCACACAAGGGGTTTGACACATATCAGCAGTTCAGCACCACGTTCAAGATAGTTTTTTTCTTTTATTTTCACGGTAGTGATTTAATATGAACAATAACGCATTATATATTTAATTTAGTGATGATAACAATAATACTTATATTTTCAAAGATATTCATATGAGTTTAATGTGATATATATAAAGTTTGATCGACCTACCCTGCAAGGAACCCGAGTTTGATTCCTAGAGCAAGCTTTCAAGTAAAAGAAAAAAACTGCCACATAAACCTACATTTGCAAATATTTTGTTCGATTACACTCTCCGTAGTAAGATTGAATGATTGTTCAGATTTCATTAAATTGCATGTTTGAGATTATGTTATGACTTAATTTCTGGTTAACTTAGATTAGAATTAGATTAATATTTATGGTTTTATTTTAGTTTGTGCTTGGTGATAAAAGAAAATTGGTCTACCCAATGCACTGTTGGAGTTTAGTAGGTTATGAGTTTTACTTGATTTTACAATATGTCCTACCAGGAAATTATACAAGCAAAAGTTCATCATAATATGCATGTTGGACACCATGATACAAAACATTAGTACAATAGGGCAATGTCTAAATGTGTATATTAATTGCTCTTTAATCTTATACTTAACAAACTTGAGATTAACCCCATATTTACCTGATGTACTTACTATATTAAAACCTAACAACCTTTCACTCAATCTAGCAAGAAAAAACTACCACCCAAAAATTGAAGCAAGCTGTGAAAATTGAATCATATACTATGCAACTACAATTCAAATACAGTGTTGTGAGCAGTACCTTGAAAGAAAATCATGATATGCATTGCAGCAGAGGGCCCTCAGCAGCAACAGAGTTTGGGGGAGCTCAATCAGGACAGCTCATGGAATGCCTGGTCAGTCAGAAGGGTCCAATATTGGTATCAATGACATTTTTTTTAATGGTACAAAATATCAGTTTTTCAGACATATTGTACCATGTTTGCATTATTGCCACACACTGTGCTCCTGAAATCATAATTTGAGTTCTCATAAGATTGTTCACTAAATATCTACACTGAAAAAATGAAATTTGAATGCTCCACAGTAACTTAAACAGGATCATGTGATGCCTCTGATCCAGTTGTCTAGCACTAAGATTCTAAGTGGTGTTGATGTGCTCTATAGTCTTGCATAAATGAGGAACACCTTTTGGATCATATGGTTCCACAGCTAATATGTCGACTTTGTTTGGTTTTGTCACCTCTCTTACGCATAGGAATGTATTTTCTACACATGGGTCATAATATTACTAGACTTTTGTGTATGGAACGAGACTATAGGGTGTGGAGGCCCGGGAGACCCACAAACACATTCCCAAATCGACAAACTTTGATACTTTGTTTAGTTTAATAATTATTTTTATAGTCATTTCTTCTCATATTCTTTTGATGTGAGTTTCTTCCCAGCGTGAGACTTATTTTTCTGACCTATGAGCTTAACTTTAACACATACGTTGCAGAAATTGGTTTGGAACCTTTGGTAGCTCTGTCTCTGTGACCTAAATCTCACAAAGCTATGTAATACAACATAGCTCAACAATCAGTTACACATATTCTTCAAGAAAATGAACAAAACAAAATAAATAAATCTAATATCAACTTGAAGCTTAAAAGCAGTTCTTACACTACCTATCATTATAGATGATGTGGTAATTCAGTATGCATCCTCATTTATCACATTCTTTTGCCTAAGGTTCCTTATAACATATACATGTGTTTACCGCCTTATCTTTATATCGAGCTAATGAAACAAACATATCAGCTAAAACTACACAACACAATAATGTATTGTCAGATTATAACGTGACGAACAAAAATAAAACATTATCATAGGTTCTAGCAAAATCAACTGAAAACCATTGAGAAACCTTCATATGTGCCTGTTAATGCACAACTATTACTATCATCACAAGTCTTAAATGTTCAGAGTAGGCACCTTCATATGTTGTCTTGGCATGGGGTCTCGATTGTATACAATACAAGCAATAATCGATACAATTAACATCAATAATGAATATAGATGCATATAATACAAACCTCATACACATTGACGAAGCTTTCCTTAGTTTGACAATTCCTCTGGTGGTTTTCGAGCAAAGCATTGTCACTCTATTGGAGACACACCTACAAGCAACACAGTCACAATTCGAAAACAACATACACAACTTCATCAATCCAATTTCATCAAACACATTGAGTGCATTTCCAAAACCTTCCTTTCTAGTGTTTTTGTCATATAATTCGAACGATTCAGCGTGCGATTCCTGAAATTTAATCTCGATCTGCTCTTGTTCCCGAATTCAACTATCGCGACAAGAACTTCAGGTTTTTCCGGGAAAATTCAAAACGAAAACTGAACGATTCAGTGGAAATCGAAGTGATCGGATTCAAACCTGACGTGATTGATGGAGTTGATCGGTCGCTGATCGTTCTCTTCCCTGTAAAATTGAGAGCATGACTGTGAAGATCGAAGCTGAAGCTTGAATTTGGATGGTTTCAGAAACTCCATGTTCCCTCCGAAATCAATTTGTTCCCTCCTTTTCTTATTCAGATATTTTCATTTACCGTTTCAATTCTGTGTATAAATAAGTGTTTGGATACAAGTTTTAAAACGAAACCAATTTTCCTTCGGGTTTAGAATTGGGCCGCGAGATAAACAGAAGAAGAGGACACAAGCCCATAACCTCATGGACTGAGGAAGCAAGCCCTTGGGCCCAATGGGCTAATCATATCATGAAATCAACAAGAAAGGCCCAACTTCTGTCGACCTGGCCATTAAGTGCGTTTATAATTATACATCAATTTTCTAATAAATACTGAAAATGAGAGTATTGAATTGAACATACAAAATAATCAATGAAGAGACAAGATGAAAAGTCCGCTTAAAATTTTGAATAAATGAACGCATGAAAGATATTATTTATTTGGGTTACGCTGGTCTGACCATGCCGCTTTGCTTTTAGAGCCTTTCGACAACTGGTGGTCGAGGGACCAAAATGCAGGAGAATTGTTGAAGAATCTTGAGTAGCATCGCATGCTTTTCGATTTTCGAAGTGGATGGAGTTGCTTGGGAGTTTATGCGGAGAAGGCTCGCCTCTTAGGGTTGTCGCTTGAGAAAAAAGAAATTTATCAGAGGCAGAGATCGAAGCGATTATGGCTCCAAGAGGGGGACATCAACACAAAATATTTTCATACATGTGTCGCGCATCAGAGGAGGGTTGATGGGATTGATAAATTATAGGATGCGTCGGGGGTGTGAAGAAACTGGGAGTCGGGACTTCGGGAGGTAATTTTGAAATACTATATTGAGTTGTTTGAATGTCACGTTGATGAAGCAGCTGATGCAGTCTGAAAATATCTGTTCTTCTGTTATTTCAATGGACTATCCCCGTTACTTTTAGTGATGTATACGTCATTGAAAGAAATGCCGAAATGAAAAAAGAGTGTTGGATTTATTCCAACAGTTAGGGTCACTTGAGGATAACATGTTGACTAATAAAGTAACGAAAGAGGAAGTTAAGGAAGTAGTTTTTGGGATGGAGGCAGCCAAGGGTTTTTTCAAACTTTTCGGGAGATTGTCAAGGAAGATATTGTGAAGGAGGCTCGATGTTTTTTTTGTGGAAATAGAAAGATCGGATCAGACACTCGAGAGACAAACTTGGCCCTTATTCCGAAGAAGAATTTGTCATCTAATATTGGGGGATTTGAAACCTATCGCCTTTTGATGTGTAATGTTATTAAATCTTTACTAAAATTTTGGTGAATCAGCTTCGATCTCTGTTATCTAAGTTGATTTCGAAATCGCAAAGTGCATTTACTCAAGGGAGGCTTATTTCAGATAACATACTGGTTGGTTTTGAGATTTTGCATCTATAGAAAGACCAGGGAAGGGACTTGTGACGCTAAAGATTGACATGTCGAAAGCCTACGACATGATGAAATAGAGTTATATATTGGAGGTGATGTCAAGGTTGAGGTTCAGTGTGCATTGGATCACATTGATCAATGAGTTATTGTCTTCGATTTCATTATCGATAGTTATAAGCGGTCGTCGTATTCCTCTCGTTCGTTCGGCTCAAGGCATTAGGCAGGGGTATCATTTATTGCCTTATTTTATTATAATGTGTGCGGAAGGGATGTCCGGATTGTTGGAGCATGCTCGAAGGTAGTAGTCATTGTGGGGATGCGTTGTTTCACAAGAAGAACCCTGTTTGTGACACATTCTATAGGGATGACAACTATCTTTTTGTGAATATAATGATAGAGCGGCAAGAAGCTTGGTTGGTATTTTTGTAGCCTACATGAGAGCATATGGTCAGGTGATTATGCGGAAAAGCGTACCGTGCAACTTAGTATGAACACGCTACATAAGGCGAGAGGAAGGATTATTACTCGCTTGGGTTTCAGGGAGGAGGCGGAACCAATTTTGTACGAGGACCTCCCAAATATTATTGGCTATAACCGAAGGGGGATTTTCTTATCTCCTCGATCATATTCAATCTAGAGTGGGCTCGTGGAATGAGAAGTATTTTTTTTCTAAGGCGGGGCTTAGTTCGACGTGGCCTTATGGATTCCTTGCTGTTGGAGGCTATGACAATGATGGAAGCCATTCGGTGGGTAATCGACTCGGGCGAGGATCATTAATCATGTGGTGTTCAAGACTGACAATCAACAATTGGTATAATGTTTGCAGTCATGTCATTCGTTACGGTCGTATGCGGGGTTGATTTTGGGAGATTGTTGGAAGTTTTTATTCAATTATTGTAATTATTTAGTTTGTTTTGTTAGACTTTTAGGTAGTATGACAGATCATTCGATGACTATATTAACCCGCTTGGGCCTTGATTGTGAGTTTGAAGGTGGAATTTTTCCGCAACCTCTTATTGTTGCACTATGTAATGATTATATAAAGCTTCCTTAGACCACTGCGCCAATCGCCAAGCACATTTTCATTATATTCCTTGCCATTTTAAACATATGATCACAAATTTAAAATAATAAAAAAACACAAAACAATAATTTAATTTATTCATAAATATAAAAATATTTCTTGAATGAATACATAGTATTTATGGGTTTTCAAATATATAGGTTTCTATTTATAATTTCATCTATAAAAGAATTAAAAATCAAGGACAAACCTACAGATATTTAATGCAGCGCGTCCGTTTTCTTGGAAGAAAAAACTTCCTATGTAAATTGATTAGTTCAAACTTTGACCGAGAGAGCCTTAAGAATTTTATTCCGTCAATCATTAATGATAATATATATGCTAAATAATTTTGTATGAAATTAAATCACCTTATAGTTCTAGGCTTCTAGCGCAGTCGTGTCGTTGAAACGACATCGTTTCGTTACTCTCCCCTTCGCGAACGAGCCCTCGTTCGGGGTGTGGTTTTCAGTTACTAACTCTTCAGCAAACGAAAATCCGAACCGCCCACTCCACGCGCCACCCCGCGCGTCCCAAACTAACGGTTCTTTTACATCAGATACATGTCTCCGTGAACCATCTGCTGCTTTTTAACTAGAAACGCGCCGGGTTCGCGCGTGGGTTTTGGGAGGCAAATTAATACGAACAGAGATCACATTCACGCGGTTAACGAAAGAGAAAAATGGAAGCTCCAAACTAGAAACCAAAACCGAGCGAGCGAGCGAGAGAGAGAGAGAGACAAAGATTTGGAGCAAGAAATCGAAGAATCGGAGGAAACAGAAACGCGGTTCATCGCAAAATCGCGATTCGCGCACAGAGAGGTGTTGGAGGAGAGGATCGATCGGCACTGGGCCAGTTCATAGGTCAATCTGAGTAGCCGAGTCGCGATTCTGGTTCGAATCGTTGAAGATGAATGGATGGGACAGAGTCCGGACGGCGACGTCGAGACTCGGTCGCCGAACCGGTACAGAGGCTCCAGAGGGCATTGCGTCGTCTCGGTCGGTTCGACTCGGCCGAGTTCAGCCCCAGGCTCCGGGTCACCGAACAATCTACTGTAACGATCGTGAGGCAAATGCGCCGGTCAGATTCAAGGTTCGTTTTCGTCTCTATCGCGTCCTTATATGTTCGTTGATGTGTGTATGTATGTATTGCTTGTTCTAGTGTTTGGCTGCTGAGAAACGGTGAGAGAAATCACTGGAAATTTTGAATGCCACTGGCGTCTGAGCAATTTTGTGAAATCCTGAATCAGAAAACTGTAGGAGTTAGGGTATGTAGTAGTTTTAGTGTTCATGTTATTGTGTGATAATATACTTATATTTTCCTCATTAATTAATTTGTGGTTTTTGATGAACTGGTGTATGTAAGTATGGAGGATTCTGAATATTTATTTTGGATACTTGGAGATAGACTATAACACTATCTTACACAAAAGGAGATGTGTTTTCTTGGAATGATTTGCATGTGAACTCGGTAGAGTGTTCTTGTAGAACTGTGGTTCTTATTATTTGTTTTTCTCGTGTACTAGTAGAATACAACAAGACACTCATTTTACTGGCTCTGACCTCTTAGGAGTGGGAATTTTTGGATGTCGTGTTTGTTTTTCTATCGGATTTTCTTTTTGGCAAGATAAATACATAAAAGCTTTGCTAAATATTTCAGAAGATGGGTGATAGTTAGAAGAAATAACTTAGACGTTAGACTATAATCATCGTTATAATATCTGTTTTTATTAATTTATAAAAAAATGTAACGTGTATACATAGTGGAATAATCAGGCAGCGAAAGTTAAATTTCCTCCTTCCACACGTACTCCTTTCCATGTAAAGCAACTTGGCTTATTGCCAAATTTGAAATGTAATTTTGTCCTAGGACAAGGGTAAAATAGGTTATGTAGGAGGTTATGGAATAAAATTGTCTTAAATTAGACAGGAATAAGATCAACAATTGAATGAAGTGCTTCATTTAAGAATTCATGTACTGTGGTAAATATTTGATATCCTCCATAGAGACACCTTGTAGCAGTTTAATGCCTCTTTCTGTTTCACTGCGAGTTTTGAAGAGTACAATCATAACCCCGGTGTTGCTCATTGCTCTTTCAAGATTTTTGTGATACTTTATGCTTATTTTTCCCTCTCCATGTTTTCAAATAAAATTGGACTTATTTATATTAACCTTGGAACATTTTGCTCAGGGGAATTCTGTATCAACTACAAAGTACAACTTCTTAACCTTTTTTCCTAAAGGGTTATTCGAGCAGGTAAGTTTATCCTTTTATCAATGTTCATATTGTTTTTGCCTTCCTTTTCTACATGTTTTCCTTTTATGGAAGTTAACACATGATAAAGTGGCGGTTTCCTAAATTTGTTGATAAAATCTTCGAAATGTGGTACTCATTTTGTCCCACAAATGCTATCTTCTTTGAACTGTTAGGTTAATCCATTGTCGCCACATCTGACATTTTTTTACTGAAATTCCTGAGAACATTCTGTGTTTGTATTGACAGTTCAGGCGGGTAGCAAATCGGTACTTCCTTATGATCTCGATATTATCAATGACACCAATGAGGTATGTTAAGTCAGACTCATGGTATTGCTAGCTTCATTATTAGGAGGTGGGGTTTTGGTCAGGTTGAGATAATTGACATTTACCTTGATTCATTGGTTAGTTCAGGATGCTGTACAGATAATGATGACAATAGCCTGCAAAATTGTCGTATGAAAAAAATAGTTGAATATTTTAAAACTTAATTTGTTCAATTATCCATTGCACATTAATTGCTCTTTTTCTAATGATATGCTATATTCTATTCTGAACACATCTTTCTTCTATTCTTTGACATGTTAGATTCATGTTTCTACTTGTACCTTCATTTGCTTGTTTTCTAAAATGCTATACACAGAACCTTTCCTGTTGCTTTCTTCTACCCGAAAATTGTTTTTGCATTATAAACTGAAGCCACCACATGGAAGAGAAGTTTTCATATCATAGTCTTGCAACTAATATGATCTTGTTATGAATCAGAGCACTGTGTACTTACATATTTGTCTCATTTTGCAGTCCCGTGAGTCCCATAACGAATGTTGTTCCACTGACTATTGTGCTCTTAGCGTCTCTTATCAAAGAAGGATTTGAGGATTGGGTAAGTAATTATAGTAGCATGCAGTCCCCCCTATAACTTTCCTGTATGTGGTGCTACTACAAACTTTAGCTAGGACATAAAGACTGATTTTTTTCTTCATTATTGTAAATAATATATGAATAATGTGTATTTTCCCTTTACCTTTTTCTTTCTTTTTTGTTATGGGTAACAGAAGCGTTACCAGAACGATATGACGATAAATAACAATCTTATAGAAGTGTTACAAGATAAAAGGTGGGAGAGCATTCCATGGAAGAAGTTACAGGTTGGAGATGTTGTCCGGGTGAGTTTTGTGCCCTTTTTTGTTTTTTTTTGTTGTCACATTGGATAATGTGGATGATCCTACTTGTACAAATGTATATTATTTTTGCCTCACTGGAGCGATGATGTTGATCAGCACGTTCGTTGACATTGACACTTTTGTGTGTGTCATTACAATTGTCTTTTTTCATGATTATGATATTTACAGCATTTTCTAAATCTGTAAACTATTTACTTTCAAATATGCTATCTGCCATTTTTGTGTTTGGAATAATTTGAGATGTTAATACTGATCAAATTGTAATTTTTCAAAGTGGCCAATTGTATGGTTGTTGTAACTATAAAGTAAACAAGTATGTGTTTTTCTAAATATTTTGTTGTTATTTCCAATTAATTATTAAAGAAAGTAGTCATGTGAAGTTCGATGTCAATTTTTAGTGTCATGGATGTTTAAAATGGGAGGTGGTAGTTTCTAATTGTTTGATTTTGGAACTTGTTCAAGAGTATCAATTAAAATGTCCATAGCTGTACAAAAGTTATGAAACTGTTTAAGTTAAGGGTGGGAAGTACTTGCGCTGCTTTGTTGATTGTCTTTTTCTCCTTCATTTATTTGCATATTATAAAATGAAGTGTTCTTCTGTTACAGGTCAAGCAGGATGGATTTTTTCCTGCAGATCTGCTTTTCCTTGCTAGTACAAACCCTGATGGCATCTGCTACATTGAGGTTTTATATTGTTCTTTCTCTTTCCTCAGAAAGTTAAATCTTCTTTACAGTTATGTTACATAAGAAAATAATTTATCTTCTGAAAAGCTCCCTTTCCTTTTTGGTTGTAGACTGCAAATTTAGATGGAGAAACGAATTTGAAGATCCGAAAGGCATCAGAAAAGACTTGGGATTATTTGACTCCTGATAAAGCCTCTGAAATAAAAGGTTGTTCACTAGTCAATTAAGTGTCTTGATATTTTTTTTATTTCCTCTGATCTATAATCAAATGTTTGTTTTTTTGCAAAGTTTTATATACCACAAGTGACAGTCTTATAGTATCTGTGGGGCCTTAATTGCAATATCTAATTTAGTTAGGATCCATGCAATTTATGGTACAGGCTCTTCTGCTTGAAAGCTATGCTTCCCTTGGTTTATTGTGATAACCTGGCCCATGAATTCCTGTACTTAACTGATATTTTTTTGGTCATGTTCATGTCTTATTAGCGGGAAAGGGCGGGGGAGGATATTTTTTTCCTCAATTAGTAGGATATATTGTAATATTTTATGCAGTAGTGCAAGTTCTCTGTGTTCCCTCTTGTTCAGTATCTTATTAACTAATGATGATGCCACTGATGTGTAAGAGAGGTTGTCTTGCCTTCATTTTCTTGGACCAGAATTATCAGGCTACACAACTTATAATTATATAAACTATGAATTGTTGTCTCGTTTGATTGCATGGCTAGCACAAACATTACTGATGTTTTTGTTTTGTTGACGCTTATGCACCTATTGCATGCAAAATGACTTTTGCCTTCTTCCTAGTTATAAATCCTCATAACTATTCTATTTATCAACTGTAGGTGAGGTACAGTGCGAGGAACCCAATAATTCATTGTACACCTTCACTGGCAATCTTATAATTCAGGAACAAACATTGTCTCTCAATCCAAACCACCTTCTACTGCGAGTATGATCCATATTTCTTCCCTGTCAAATTAGCACTTGAATCCCCATTTGACATGTTTATAACGTTTAAAGTAGTTGAAATGTTGAAGATATATTATTTGGTTCCTCGTATTATTATGTATAATCGATGCATGGGTTATATACCTGTTCCATTTAATCAGCACTGTTTATGATGTCCATTCTCCATTTGTGAAATTGTAATGCAATCCACTGATTGACGCACTTGTTCTTGTTGACAGGGATGCAGTCTTAGAAACACTGAGTACATTGTTGGGGCCGTTGTTTTTACAGGTCATGAAACAAAGGTTGGTTTGAATGGTGTAGTTTACTGGACACATATACTTCGATATCCTTGGTTCTTGTAACTGTCATAGGAACTCAGCTGCCTATTATATACCTTAATAGAAATTTCAAGCACATTGTAGTTGAATTTAATGCCTCCATTGATTTTAAGTCATGGTCTCCATCCAGCGACACTGAGGCTTTATTTTCTTGGAAAATATTTAGGGTAAATTCCACATGACCCCCCTTAACTATAAGCGTGTCTCACATGCACCCCCTTAACTACAAAATCAATCTGTGAGGTGCCTTAACTATCCAAAAATCCCACTTTACCTTTTTTTGTTGACTTTTTTCAAAATTCTGTTAAGTTTTTGTGAAATGACGAAAATACCCTTGTATCTGAAAAATTAAAATAAATAAATAAAAATGATTTTGAACTTTTTTTTTTAATTTTCTCGTTCTACAAAATAAAGAATAAAATTTTGTTAATAGTAAAAATAATTTTTAAAAAGTTTTTTTTATAAAAAAAATTTAAAAATAAAAAGTTACTTTTAAACATCGTTTTTTATTTTTATTAATTTTTATAAATAATTTTTTTTAAATAAAAATTTAATACTAAAATATTATTTTTATTCTTTATTTTGTACAACGAGAAAATAGAAAAAAAAAGTTCAAAATCATTTTTATTTATTTATTTTAATTTTTCAGATACAAGGGTATTTTCGTCATTTCACAAAAAACTTAACAGAATTTTGAAAAAAGTCAACAAAAAAAGGTAAAGTGGGATTTTTGGATAGTTAAGGCACCTCACAGATTGATTTTGTAGTTAAGGGGGGCATGTGAGACACGCTTATAGTTAAGGGGGGTCATGTGGAATTTACCCAAATATTTATCATGTGTTTTATGTGCATGACATGTGTTGTAATTCCTTCTGTACCTTTTAGTCAATTTTTTGTATGTTAAAGCAGTTTTTTGTGGCCTTGGGCAGGTTATGATGAATGCCATGAATGTTCCTTCCAAAAGAAGTACATTAGAGAGGAAACTTGACAAACTTATACTTGCTCTTTTCGCCACACTATCTGTCATGTGTTTGATTGGAAGCATAGCCTGGTACGTCTTATCTCTACACTTAATATATGTTGCCAGAGTAGTGTTGAATTTTCTGTCAACCATTCACAATCATATGTGATTTTCTCACTGGACTCTTCTTTTGAGATTCTGCAGTGCTGTATTTTTAGACCACAAATATTTCTATATGGCTCCTGGTCGCGGGTACAGAAATTTGTGGCTTGATGGGCAGTTCAACCCTGACCAGAGAATTTGGGTACTGCAACCACTGAGATGAATGTTATGAGTTGAGAATTGAGATTATTATTATTCCTATGCTTGAGACCTGTTGTTGCTGGTTTTGCAGGTTTTCATATTGACTTTATTTACCCTACTTACTCTGTACTCTCCAATTATCCCCATCTCACTCTATGTTTCCATTGAGGTCAGTGCTGTATGACCCTAGCATATTGTTGTTATATCCTGCTTCAGCAATGTGCATGTAGGTTTTCTGCTAGGCTTTATTTGTTTTCCCTTTCGTTTACATAACTCTCACAAACAATTTCAGATGATCAAGTTTATTCAGTCCACTCAATTTATTAACAAGGACTTACATATGTACCATGTTGAAACAAACACACCCGCATTGGCTAGGACCTCCAATTTGAATGAAGAACTTGGACAGGTAGACTATTATCATATTGACTTGAGTTCTGAAGCTATATTGGCAAACCAAGTCAGTTGTATTTGTGAAACTCTTACTGTATTCTGTCTTTTATCACCGTCTCTCTCTCTCTCTCTCTCTCTCTGCTGTCTTGTCCGTCACTCTAAATTTTCTTTCTATGGATTGTGTTTTTGTCAGGTGGAATACATATTTTCTGATAAAACTGGTACTCTTACAAGAAATTTGATGGAGTTTTTCAAGTGCTCAATTGGAGGCGAGGTGTATGGGACTGGTATCACAGAAATAGAGAGAGGAATAGCACAGCGGAGTGGCTTGCAAATTGAGGAGGTAGGCTTTGTTATCTTCTTTGGAAAACATAAGTATTGTGTAAATTAATATAATTGTCTACCACATGACATTTCTTGCAGCCACAACCATCAGCTAATATGATCCGTGAAAAGGGTTTTAACTTTGATGATGCTCGGCTTATGCGAGGTGCATGGAGAAATGAGCCTAATCCTGACGCTTGCAAGGTAGATAATTTTATGTTAAGGACTCAAATTGAGTATATCTTACATTAAAAGGAGGTTTGTATCTGTGAGCAACAGACAAGTAAAACCCTGAATCCAAAATATATACAGTTTTAACCTAAAGGATGTTATGAATCATTCTTCCTCCTCCTTTCTCTCTCAAAAGTCATTGTTTACTCGATGTTAATTATTTCATTTCTTAAGGATATATATCTGGAAATATTCATACTTACTATACAACTGTGATAAGAAGGATTTTCATTTTCTTGTTTGGTAGTGTTATGTTCTTAAGATGTAGAACAGTTATTACCTTAAATTTTACAGAAACCATTCTAGTATTTTGCAAATCACTGCTTGAAAAGGGAAATATCCTGTCTCCTAATTTTTTGAAATGATGTTTAAGTAATAGTTCTGTTGTTTCTGTAGGAATTCTTTAGGTGCCTTGCTATATGTCACACTGTTCTTCCTGAAGGAGATGAATCCCCAGAAAAGATCAAGTATCAAGCTGCATCCCCAGATGAGGCTGCTTTGGTTTCTGCTGCGAAAAACTTTGGCTTCTTCTTTTTCAGGTTTGTACTTTCTCATCTCTTGTTTACCTGCAAAATTTGGCCAAATGGTAGACGTTCTTCCACCTCTTCCAAGTCCACTTGACTAATTGGAAAGTGGTCAGGATATTTGGTGGTTTTGAATCTTGAGGCAATTAGCCTTCACCTTATTAAGTTCTCACGGGTCAAGTACCAGACATGATTTTCTTAGCAAGACGCTGAGCAAGTTTGAGTTTGCCATATGAAATTATGAATTAATCTCAAACTTGCGTATGTTTTAGTTCATTTTGTAATGTTCGTTTCCACTGGATTGTGGATCCATGGTTCTTGTTTTAGTTAGCATTTTGTTTTATTGGAAACTTTGCAACTGTTTTTGAAGTATCCCATAATTTGAGGCTAATCATTCTATATATTCTTAGACGGACACCTACTACGATATACGTTCGGGAATCTCATGTTGAGAGCATGGGGAAGTACCAAGACGTGACATACGAGATTCTGAATGTGCTTGAATTTAATAGGTAATAAATCCTAATAGTATCTTTATTTCCGAGTTCGTGGTTAATAACACTAACACATTTTTATCTTTGTTTATATGATTAGTACAAGGAAACGCCAATCTGTTGTATGCCGTTACTCAGATGGGAGGCTTGTATTATATTGCAAGGTAAAAATATCGTGTGCTTCTAAATCTGCCAATGATTACAATTTGCAATTAACATAACAGAGGCATGTAACCATCCATTTTACAGGGTGCTGATTCTGTAATATATGAGAGGTTGGCTGCTGGAAATGATGGTTTAAAAAGGGTTAGTAGGGAACACTTGGAACAGTTTGGATCTTCGGGATTACGTACCCTTTGCTTGGCCTACAAAGATTTAAACCCTGCTACGTATGAAAGCTGGAACGAGAAATTTCTCCAGGCTAAATCTTCTCTAGTAGATCGTGAAAAGAAGTTGGATGAGGTAACTTGTGTTTGTTTAGACTTCATTTTTTCTGATAAAAGATTTTATGCTGAACACATTTTTCTCTGATAAAAGAAGTTTGTATCCATGCTCACAGACGAACTTCATATTTGAAGCTTGTATTCTTAGTTCATTTTCCTTGTGTCGTCTATTTGTCTGCAACCATTAGGATTTCAAACCCCTGGAACTTGAGATAATATGGATTGTAAGAGACCAACTTACCCTTTCTCTAATACATGAAATTTCCCCCTTGGTGTTTTTAGAATTTATTACCTTGGAAAAGAAAGTATTAACTGTCTGTCATTTTATGTTTTTGTTGGACTAAAAAATTATGAATCTAGTTATATTAGTTTATGTAAACTGGTTATTCAGATCCTTCTATCTGTTGTATTGTTATTTGCTATTATTTAAAGACAGCATTTTGCTACTATTCTGGATTAAGGATTTACTGTAACATCATATAAGTGGTATCTTCGCACTCTTCTCCTTGAAATGCATTATTGCATACTTATTGCGAAACTGTTGCAGATGGCAGAACTCATAGAAAATGATCTTATTTTGATTGGATGCACTGCTATAGAAGACAAGCTCCAAGAAGGGGTGCCAGATTGTATAGAGACTCTCTCGAGAGCTGGAATTAAGATTTGGATGTTGACTGGGGACAAGATAGAAACAGCGATAAATATAGCCTATGGTGAGTCAGTCTTTACTGAGAACTTGCACATATTATGTATGTTCATGAATTGTGTGTACTTCTCTTATGCATGACTTCGTCTTCTTGAGTATGCATCACATTTTTCTTCGTTGCAGCTTGCAACTTAATTAATAATGAGATGAAACAGTTCGTCATCAGTTCAGAAACAGACGCAATTAGAGAAGTAGAAGAGAGGGTAAGCATCATTGTTTATGTTCTCTCTTTTCTCCCAACCCTTCCTCCCTAGCATGCTTTTGCACACTTTAATTCGCATACAATCTATCATTGTAAAAATTGAAATTTTGAGTTCAGGGTGATCAAGTGGAAATTGCACAGTTTATTAAAGAAGAAGTGAAAAGGGGGCTTTTGAAGTGCAAAGATGAAGCACAAAGCTATTTTCAAACTACATCAGGACCAAAATTAGCACTTGTAATAGATGGGAAATGTTTGATGTATGCATTGGACCCAAGTTTACGAGTAATGCTGCTTAATTTAAGCCTGAACTGTAGTTCAGTAGTGTGCTGTCGGGTATCTCCTTTACAGAAAGCTCAGGTAAAGTTCTTGATAGCAATTTAATTCATGCATCAATAGGTTTCAGTGGATTATCTCAGATAAAATTAAAGATATCTCTACTATTGTATAAGCATCTAGTTATGAGTTTAATAGTTGGTTCAAAATATTTCAATCTGATATTTATTTATATTCTTCCGTTTGCCACATAAATAAATCATATAAACCTATTCATATTAAATAACAATTAGAAGTGGTTGGTAGATCGACTTTTTAGGTTTATGTATTTTTACCTCGTCCCACTACAGCATTGTCAGTATGTGCCTCAATGAACATGGGTTTCACACATTTGTTAAGTCTATTCTTCCTTGGTCTACTAGTAATTTTATGTACCGTTTCCTTGAGATATTAAGTACTATTTCGTTGACTTCTAATTATTTTATTCGTATGAACTGAGAAGTGCAAGCCAATACTTGATTTTGAAGTCGCAAAGTGATTTTTGTTTTGCAGGTGACTAGTTTAGTAAAGAAAGGAGCTAAGAAAATAACACTTAGTATTGGTGATGGTGCAAATGATGTTAGCATGATACAAGCTGCTCATGTTGGGGTTGGAATAAGTGGGCTGGAAGGGATGCAGGCAGTGATGGCTAGTGATTTCGCAATAGCCCAATTTCGTTTTCTTACAGATTTACTTCTCGTGCATGGACGGTGGTCATATGCCAGAATATCCAAGGTCCAACTCATGTACAACTATTTGAATTTTTTCAATAAAATCTGTTTAGTTGATCAAATGTATGAATGTTGGTTCTTTTTTGCAGGTGGTGACATACTTTTTTTACAAGAATCTTACATTCACTTTGACTCAATTTTGGTTCACCTTTCAAGCTGGATTTTCTGGCCAAAGATTCTACGACGATTGGTACCAGTCGCTGTATAATGTCATATTTACAGCTCTTCCTGTCGTCATTGTGGGGCTTTTTGACAAGGTACATTGCATATTTCCGTTCATTTTGATCACACAAATATTTCTTCCTGATGAATATTTCTACAAAATACAATACGTGTACAATCAGGCTTTTGAAAACATAATTTTCCTGTCTAATGTCTAATAGTTTCCACCAATCATTCAGATGAATTTTTATCTCAGTTGGTGAATTTTGTTTTTTAGGATGTCAGTGCTTCGCTCTCAAAGAAATACCCTCAACTGTATATGGAGGGGATAAGAAACACGTTCTTCTCATGGAGAGTCGTAGCAGTGTGGGCTTTCTTTTCGGTCTACCAATCCCTAGTCCTTTATCACTTCACTGTTGATTCCAGCAACGTTGGTTTGAATTCGTCGGGCAAGATATTTGGTCTTTGGGATGTCAGCACGGTGGCCTTCACTTGTGTTGTGGTTACAGTAAATATCCGTCTTCTTATGATATGCAATTCAATCACAAGGTGGCATTATGTCGGTGTTGGGGGAAGTATCGTGACCTGGTTTATATTTGCTTTTATATATTCGGCTGTTCAGACTCCGGGTGTACAGGTCAGGCATTTTTACCTCTCTTGTCATTTCTTTCCATAAAACTACACTCTGTCATCTATATACTAACTTCTCTTTTACTTATGGGTTGCAGACGAATGTGCTTTACGCCATATTTGTTGTGATGAGCACATTCTATTTCTACCTTGCACTTCTGCTTGTCCCCATCGCTGCACTTGTGTGTGACTTCATCTACTTAGGGTACGTTTCAGAAACTCTGATCTCATGGAAGTGTTCCATAAGTTATATACTTTGTCCCAAAATAAGTGTTTGTCTTTAAGCATTCAAATTTTAGTATTTGACTTTCCAACCTTTACCTCATGTCTCTATTGCTTAAGTTCTTATAACTAGCTTCTGGAGTTTATTTTCGGTGATCCATGTTTAATCAATGTGCCACTTATTTTGGAACATCATTTTTTAAAGTTAAGACACTTATTTTTGGATAGTGGAGTATATAATGTGGAAAAAATACTGTTTTTGTACTTCGTGAAGCTTGCTAGTGATGTTTAAGTTGGTTGCATCGTATTAGACATCATAAGCATAACCCCTAGAGACTAATCTCTCATACTGTTGATTGCTTGTAAATGAAACCTTAATTTTGTGTTCATCTGGATACATACAGGATACAAAGATGGTTCTTCCCCTACGATTACCAGGTCATTCAAGAAATTCACAGGCACGAGCCCGACGACAATTCCAGGGAAGAATTGCTCAAGATCAGGAACCAGCTCACTCCGGAGGAGGCAAGAAGCCATGCAATTTCTCAACTCCCGCGACAGATATCAAGGCACACCGGCTTTGCCTTTGACTCGCCTGGGTACGAATCATTCTTCGCTTCACAGTTCGGTATTCATGCCCCACAGAAGGCATGGGACGTCGTAAGGAGAGCCAGTGCGAGGTCAGGTCCTAAACCATCTAAAAAGAAGTGAACCTAAATTTTTTTGCCATTGATCAGTTATGTACAAAGAAACATTTATGTTTGACTGACAGCATTAGAAGTTTTTATAGAAATAGATATATGTGATTTAGCTTACTGTTGGTCTAGTTTGTAAATGTAGATTTATTCAACTTTTTCCTGCTCTTACGTTTAGAAAATTTTGCAGTATGATGTGTTTAAGACTCATTTGAGGATATTTTGGTTGTGGAGTGGTCATTCACTTTCTCACATATGTCTTTCATGTTGCTTGGGCTTGAGGTGGTGTGTTTTTCCTGGATGTTGTTTGGTCCCCTAGAAAATGGTGGACGATCTCGAGATTGAAAACGCATAGGAAGAAGAGAAGCAACGGCAATCCCGAGTTAGGCTTCCATTACATGAACAAACGAAGAGTAACGAATACTACTCGTAACGAAGAGTAAAGGACATGAGACTACTACTCGTAACGAATACTCACAACCGGTTTAAAAAAATGTTAAATGCTAGTTGAGTGTAGACAATCTTTTCAAAATTAGTTGAGAATTAATTTAGAAATTAATCAGATGAATAATTGATTGGAGATTACACGGTGCTAGTAGGTCGAAATTGGAGATTAATGTAAAAATGAATGAATCAAAGAATTAATTAGATTTATTGGATTTGTTGCTAAAGGAGCCAAAGGGCTGAGTAATATTTGTTCAGGCCCAATCTTAATGGTTCAGCCCGATTGTCCTACGGACCTATGGTCAAGCCCAAAGTTCCAATTATGAATTACGCTAAAATGCGCGGGGAGCGTTTATAAACGAGTGTGCCAAAAAAAGGAGAAGGGTGGATTGGCGTCACGTGGCGCGCGCCTTATGATTTTGACTCGGCGGAGCCACCGGAGAGAGAGAGAGAAAGAATGCGATATCAAATTTGAGACTGTTCATTTCATCTGCATTTGAGCCTAATTTACATTTCATTTCACTTCACCTCTCGCATGCCATTTCCATTTTCACTACAATTACACACACACACACAAAATCTCCATTCCTCCGATTATCTTCGTCGTCGTCGTGTTCTCGGTAGAGAGAAGCAAGAGGTCAGTGATGTTCGGCGGATCGAGACTGAGCCGATCGGAGAATCGAACCTTGTCGTCGGTGCTCGGAACCGTCCCGGCGTTGAGCTAAGGATCGTAAGATCTGCGATCTGTTACGGTAGAGGTGTTTGGGATCTGAGAAACGATGCCGTCGAACGCGGATCTGGACCGTCAGATCGAGAACCTGAGGGAGTGCAAGGCGTTGCCGGAGGCGGAGGTGAAGGCGCTGTGCGAGCAGGCGAAGGCGATTCTGGTGGAGGAGTGGAACGTGCAGCCGGTGAAGTGTCCCGTGACGGTGTGCGGTGACATTCACGGCCAATTTTACGACCTCATCGAGCTGTTCCGGATCGGAGGGAACTCTCCAGATACCAATTATTTATTCATGGGCGATTATGTAGGTCAGTCTCTGCTCAATATATGAGTTTCATTTGCGTCTTCTAGGTTCTCGTCTCTATGCAATTGATGATGATTTAGATTGTGTATGTATGAGTTGATTTGTTGAATTTGATTTTGTAAAAGCATTCTCTGCTGGATCCAATAGACGTTTACTGCTGGTTTCAAAGATATAATTAGTTCTGATTCAATATCTTTATTTCTCTGTATGATGATTTATTAAGGGGATTATTCTCTCGTGAGATTGTTTTTGGGTGGTATTTAGCTGGGACTCAAATTCTTAGGCATCAAAACTTGCGTTGGTAGTTAGCATGATTGTGCTTGGTTGTTATCATGGGCTTGAATTGTCTCAAACTGAATTTGGGTTATGCGTGACAAGGAGTTCTGGTGAGCCTTTGTTGATATAGTAAGGTTGTGGTATGATCACCCATGTACCATATTATGTATCATGACCCGAGAGTTGTATATGTGATAAGTAGTTCATTGTGCAATTGTATGGACGTTAAAACCCTCCTAGATACCAATTAATGGTGGATGTGTGTATCATGGATTAGTGTCTGGTGGAGGAATTTGAAGTTGAAGACGAGGGTGTGCTTAGAGAAACCTTGTTGTGAAAAAAAACTTTTCCACCCATGAATTAGAACTAAGAAGGGTTGGAAGAAGACGGAGCAGAGTGATGTATGATTTGATGTTTTAATGCAGAATAGCTATGCGCATTAAATGTGTACCAGGATTGGAAATAGTTTGGTAAACTTATTTGTACCTTTGTAGTTGACACTGGTTGCTATGCTCCTCGGAACTAATGTGTTTTCAGCAGATTGTACCTCCCATCTTAATTGCTGTCCTGTTGTTATGTTTCTCCAAATTGGATTATATTCGTTTGAATAGCTAGGTGACATAAATTATTAATTAAGTTTGCATCATCTGTATTCTGTATAATCCTTTTACTTGTGTGAATATGCTACTGTTTCCTCATTTCCGCTACATTGATGCAGATCGTGGGTACTATTCAGTGGAGACTGTCTCTCTTTTAGTGGCTTTGAAAGCTCGTTATAGAGATAGGATCACTATTCTGAGAGGGAATCACGAGAGCCGCCAAATTACTCAAGTGTAAGTCTCAAATCTTTTCATCAATCATAGTAGAAACATGTATATTGTATTGCTCAAAAGTAAAATATATTCTGCACAAGATGTGTGAAAGCTCTTCATTTTCTTTATTGATTTTCATGTTAGTTCCTACAAGGTGTTTCATCATTAGCTCTAGCAGGCTACTAGTTTGGCTGGTCTTATTTTAAAAGGTTTTGCCTGATAGGGGTTGCCTTTTTATTCTCTGCCCTTTTGATTTCTCAATGAAGTAGTTCACCTGGAGTGAGACCCTATTATATTGGTAGATGCAGGCATGGTCTCATGTTAGTCTGGTCTGATTTATGTTGAATAATATAGCATAAGAATTGAAAACCATAAGATATGTATGCATAATTTCGAATAAGATTTTGCTGAAAAATGGTTGTGTTTGCTTTAAATACTGTGTTTCACGAATTGATGCAACATAGTTTTGTTTCTTGGCTTCATTTTTGTTGAGTGGATTTATTCCTCTTTCAGGTATGGCTTTTATGACGAATGCTTGAGAAAATATGGAAATGCCAATGTCTGGAAGTATTTCACTGATCTTTTCGACTATCTACCCCTTACAGCCCTTATAGAGAGTCAGGTATTTGAGTTGATGATATTAGGGAAAATGTCACTTGAGTATACCCAAGTATAGTTAGTTTTCACATGAGTATACCTGACTTAGGCCATCTCCAATGCTATATTCATATATCCAAAAATTATTACCAATGATTGAGTCTCTATATCTATTTCTCTCCAACCCAATCTCCAAAATTATCTCTATATGTCAACATCAAATATTACTTTTATTATTTAATAATTTTACATATTATATTTATATAATTCTAATTCTAATAAATTATTTAAATATATACATTAATTTACTAAAAATAAATGCATATAATAATCAAAATTTTATATAATAAAATATTAAAAATAACACATCGAATAAAACAAAATAATTCTACGAGTTAGTAAACTCGTCCCAACGAGTAATTTTAGTCAATATTTCGATCTTCTTAGTGAATAAGACAAATAATTGTGTTCGTTTATTTATTACTTTAATTGAAAATTTATGTTTGTTGTCGAATTTTTATTTAAAAACATTGTTTGTCGTCGATTCTAATAAAAAGTATATTTTTCAAAATAAATTACAAATGAAGTTATAATACAATAATTTTTTTATATTCAATTTACAATCAAATTAAATAGATTAATTAATTTCTTTTAAAAAAAATACACATAAATTACACTCATGAATAAAAATAAATTTAGTTACTCATTTATTACACTCATAAATAAAAAAAAATAATAGCATTTCACTTAAAACCCATTTATTCACTTTTGGAGATTGCAATAGTGTGTATTCAAATTTGAAGACTCACTGTAGCAAATATGCATATTTGGATATGCATATGCATATTTGGATACCTGCGTTGGAGAAGATAGTCTCCAAATATGCAAAAATTTGCATATTTGAATACAGGGTTGGAGATGCCCTTAGTTTTTTGTTTCTGTGATACTCTAATTTTTTTCCACTTTACACAGTCAAAATTTTAGAATATTCTGTTAGTATTTTCCACAAATGACAAAATTACTGCTCATCAAAATCAAATAATGATTTAATGTTAAATTGATGATGATGATGGGGGAGAGAAAGGCATGTATTGCAGGGATTGTTGCCTAGAGTGAGGCTCTGGTTTTGGAATTTTCCGGCGAAGGAAATTGGAGAACCAAACCAGAAGGACCTAACCCACAACGTGATTCGAGCAAAAACAGAAGCAAAATTGCGATGAAGACGGCCGAAGGAGGTTCACAGTGGTCGGAGGAGGTGAGGTTGAAGACTGTTAGATGGAGAATAAAGCTGCTGACACGGAGAGGAGACGGAGGTTTGTGATGGCCGGAGGAGGCGAGGTTGAAGACTGCAGCACCAATCCAGGAGAACGAAGTTGGAACTGGAACAGAGGAGGCGAAGATGAAGTAGAGTTAGGTTTGGATAGGTTAAGCTATTATTAGGGATTTTGAAATTTGAAAGATACTAAAGAGCAATTTTGTCTTTTCAACATAAAATACAACAGATTTAGAGGGAGTGTAGTAAAGTGGAAAAAGAAGATAGTTGAGACACCACAGAAACCAAAAAACACAAACACAGTTTGGTATAGTCATGTGAAAACCAACTATGGTTATGTTACTTCGGTATAGAAAAGTGACATTTTCCTGTCACATTATGTCTTTTGATTGTGGTTAATCTCAGTGCTGCCTCTGACTCATGCATTGTTGTACTGCAGATCTTCTGTTTGCACGGTGGTCTTTCACCATCTTTGGATACATTAGATAATATTCGAGCTTTGGACCGTATACAGGAGGTATGTATAGTTCCTTGCCCGATGCTCATTGATCAATTAAAGTGAAGCATGTTAATGTCACTAATATTAATTTCCCCAATCATCTTTCACTCTTTTAAATGATCTTAGAAACTGAAATGCCACTTTAACTTCATCAAATGATTCCTAAAGCAATTTAAATTTCGGAACCCATTGCAAATCTTTTTAGAGGTTGCTGACTCTCTGATTTTAAGTGCCTGCTCTCTAGAACTCCATTCCATTACATTCAAGTCACTTTAAATCTTTGTGACTGATACCAGGTTTGTGTTTGTGTACAATTAGGTACCACACGAAGGACCAATGTGCGATCTCTTGTGGTCTGATCCGGATGATCGCTGTGGATGGGGGATATCTCCGCGTGGCGCTGGCTATACATTTGGACAAGATATAGCCTCTCAGTTCAACCATACCAACGGACTCACTTTGATTTCAAGAGCCCACCAGCTTGTCATGGAAGGATACAATTGGTGTCAGGTCAGCAAATTTGAATTTAAACCAATTTCTCTTTTTGTTCGTCAAATAATTATTATTGACCGCGATTTTAACGAACTATAGGAAAAGAATGTGGTGACCGTTTTTAGCGCCCCAAACTATTGCTACCGGTGTGGAAACATGGCTGCCATATTAGAGATTGGAGAGCATATGGACCAGAACTTTCTCCAGTTCGACCCAGCTCCTCGCCAAATTGAGCCTGACGCTACACGCAAGACTCCAGATTATTTTTTGTAATCTCCACCCGTATTATTTCAGCTACTTGTAATATTTTGGTTGCTGCTCTATTCATGTAGATGTGTTTTTTTTAAGGAAATGAGTTTTTTTGTGATGTACATTATGGTTATTATCAGACGGCATAATTCTTTTGTTTGGACTTTTGAGTATGTGCTGTACTTTGGTTGATGTTGTGGAGAAACTTGTAGAACTAACAGTTGTTCTTAAGGCGGTGGCAAAATCCTCCGAACTCGATGGGTCTGAACATGGGACTCGATATTCTCAACCTAATCAAGGTGTGGTTGGAGATCCGAACACACATCTGAATAGGGGTGTCAAAATTGTCTAAAATTTATAAACATGATGGGATCAGATGTTCCAATCCAACAGGGCAGGGGGCGAAATTACTAAATCTGTTCTGTACCTACCCTGATACCAACAGAAACATGATATTCCCAACCCGATAGAGCAGCCCAAGGGAAATCGACTACATTAAAATTACCTTATGAAGAAATTCGTTCGATATCCCAAAACTGCTCAGCAACAGTCGGACAAGTGGACAATGTTGGAGTGAAGCGGAAAATTTTAGTTAGAGTCGAATCAAAACGTCTGGGTTAGGTCCGCTTACATTTTTCTTTCTTCTAATATTTAGAATGTATTTGATTAGAGTAATACAAAACTCTATTTCCTCCTACAATTTTTGTCAGAGTTCAATAGTTGGCACCAACAGAAGGGGAGGCTCCCTTTCTTTTCTTTCGAAGAGACCCATGGACTTCAAGAAGGATTTTTGACAAATGATATTCAGAATGCTCCAAAGAACCCTTCTTCTTCTCGAGCTCGGGCGTTGGGGTGAAGAGCACGAGAAGTCCTCGGACCTCAAGGAGGCTATGGGCTCGAATGTAAGAAATTCTAAAGAATGTTTGCTACCCTCAATTTTTTTTGGCCTTTTTGGATGATATTGAGTAGGAAAAAATGACCACACCTCTAAGTAGTTTTAGACAAGTTTCCCTTAAAGTGGCTAGCTAAGTGTCAAATACGGCGTCTAAGAATTGATTTGCCTGAGGTAACTAAATATGCCCAAAACCCGGTTCATTACCATCCCTAGTCTCAACCTTGCCCTGTTGTAGTTCTTTTGTGGAGTCAAAATGTCATGTCCCCGATGGAGACCTGATACCCCCAATCGGGGTGGGGTCAGGATCACAAACCCCACTCTGAACCTGCCACGTTGTCATACCTAACTCTTACATGATAGCTAAAAACCTTATCAGATTCCTTATTGTTTCACATGAATATACAGTTCGAGGTAAGCATACATTGGGTATTCTTGGTCTTTAGAATCGACTATAAATCTTAGCTTAAAAATTGAAATACAAAATACATACTTCAAAACCTAGAGTTGGTTGGGATTCGCATTGGAGCTCCAGCATTTTTCCTTTTCAAGTATACCACTGAACCACTAACAATCAGCATAAACAACACGATCCCCTGTAAAGAGCAGGCCATCGTAATGCATTAACCTTTCGATAAATTATACTATTTGATAAGAAAGTTCGAGACCTATAGTTGTGAAATTGTACAATATTTGGTATATTGAATAAACCGTAGTGATACGAAAAATGGATACGATCAAATGCATGTATCTGGAAAATGAACATGTGTTTTTCACATATTTTTTGAAAATCAACAATCAACAAAGATGGATGTATGTGTTTTTCACAACTGGAATCAACAAGCAAAAGCCTTTGATAAGAGGGAGCAATAATTCCAAATATTAAGCTAATCATGCAATACTGAAACGTAAGAAAAAAAGGTTGTACGATGGTTTTGTAGTTTACTAAGAACCCTGTGCCGGTATGATATGATAGTCCATGTGCAGTACAGAAAGGTATACGGTATGGCGAACAAAGGACAGCAACAAAAAGATATTTGCATACCTCAAAACCGAGAACAGATAGCCTCTCCTCATTTGCTGCGGGTATACAGCTTCTGTAAGTAATGTAAGCCTGTGGCTCACTCTTTGAATTCGCTGAATCGTCAAGCAAAATTCTCTGCCCTACTGACTCAACAAATTGTTCTTCACCGTGAGGAAAAACTTCCAAAGCAGACCTGCCCTTTTTAGATTTCCCCTCCTTTGAGACTTTGGAGCCAACTTCAATTTCTATACATTTAAAAGGGATACGGTAGCCTGTCTCGCTACATCGGTATTTCTCATCGTTCTACCCAAAAGAAGAGAGTGCGTAGAATAAGCATGTGATGATAGAGATGTAAATGAAGACATGAAGAAAGACAAGAGACACCAACATAATTATGCAAAATATGATTACTTCACATTTGAATTCTATTCGGAGAAACGGATTCGACAATCTAAAATGTTCAACTCGAGCCAGACGTACTTTCCTTTTTCCTTCTCGAACAGAATGTAATTCAAGTCCATATGGACAAAGTGAGAGTCATGACACACATGACCATGCATGCAGGTATTGGCACACAAAACAACAGGCAGTATGTTACTAGCTGTGCAACATGGAATGGATTGAATGCTCCACCAAAATCCCAAGCAATCAAACAACGTCAAGCTTATCAAAATTTATCTTTTGCTTCTTAAAACTGCCAATCATATGCAAGTCAGTCATTTAATAGCATAACTATTGGTTTCTAACTTTCTATCATATTGAACAAAATCTAAAAAATCCCATGGAACTTAACCCGTCAATTCTATCTTTAGTATAATGTCATCAAATTTGAAATGCCGGGGCACAAATGGATTGGTAATTCCAGTTTCAATCTTTCAAATCTTTGCTGTTCTCCAATAGCCACCTGTAATGTTTTCTCTTAGTTTCTGATGACAATTTCTGTAGCAGCACGACAAACTATACATATCCGAACAAGCCACCTCCCCCACAGATCACAACAAGATCTATACATCTCTACACAAACTACAAATCTTACCCAACATTTTTTCCTTTTTTTATCTATCCCGCTTTCATAAGATATCACCAAGCAATTGTCAAACTTCAACCCAAAACTACCCAAAAACTACATTCTGGATCGATCCAATGCACATTCTGTGTAGTGTTTACCATTCATTCGTGTATAGGTTAGACAGTTAGTTTTGCGAATCAATAAATAACTGATCATCACAGTTTCAATTGGAGTTCCTAACAGCTCTAGTAACTATTAATCATAGAATCGGCAATGAGCTCACATAGTCACATGTAAGATCAGTTCTAAGACTAAGTTCATGCAGATCCAGCAAATAAAAGAAAAAATCAATCACCAACAAAAAATGAAAATCGGTACCTTCTCAGAGTAGAGACAAGGAACGCAAGGACCAGAAGGAGAGCAATCGAAAGATACGTTGTTTCCACGAGGAGTTTCTTTGAATCCTAGCAACACTCTTCTCCCTCCTCCGCTCCTTCTGCTCAAATCAACCAAAAACCAAAATTCAGCATCAAAATCAGATCAAATCGCCACGAAAATCAACAATACGAATCAAAATCGACATCAAATTCTGAAAATTACACGTTGCGTGAGATCGGTGCTTACTTTTCGTGCCCTAATTCGTGATGAGAAAGCGCAGAGACAATAGCTAGAGCTGAGAGAAACAAAAGGAGGACCAACAATGGCGGAATCGGAAGCTCCATAGCTTCGCTACTGCTTCGTCTTCTTCTCTTACTGAATCGCGATTCAGTTGGGATTTTCTTTTCTTTTCCCGGATTTTTTTGCTGGATTAATCCATTTTTCAATTTAATGATTGTTTCAGTTTTTTCCATATACTTACGAGTATTTATGATTTACGCCTAGTTTACTCAACATGATTCGGATATGCCCTTGTGTTTCACTTTTTCGTAATTGTGCTCCATCCTTATCTTTTAGCTAATTCAATATTCGACCCCACTTGATTTCTAGGGGAGGGCACGGTTCAAATCGAGAACCGAAACGCTTAGAACCGATTTGAACCAATCCCACGGTCTAATATATGGGAACCAAACCCGGAACTATTATGAAATAAATTGCTTGGTATAGGCTGGTTCGATTTCGATTCTACTCAGTTGAGACCAATTAGATTTCGATCTTGAATTCATTCTCGATTTATGAGCTGAAATAAAAAAAACTGAGCCCAATTTATGATCTGAATTAGATAAAAATGGAGCATGAAAGAGTGCAATTGTGCGAGAGAGACGATTCGATTCATTTATGATTTCTCATTTCTGCTTTAAAGTGAGAGCGAGACACGTAGGTAAAAGATGTATTGGTGGGGCGCCTAAAGAGCAACATGTAAACATGATGAACCAATTAACTGGCGGTTTAATACTGTAAGTACCAAACCCTAACCGAATTTAAACGGTTCTATAATTTCGAAACTGAATCTAATCGTTATTTAGGGTTCTCATTTTTTCGATTTTGATTCGGCTCAGACCTCGATTCAGTATCGGTTTTGGGACAGAAGTGTCACCTCTCAGATATTTTATAATGGATATTGTTTCTAAGCAAGAGGGTGGACTCCACCATTGTGTGTTGTCAAATCCCCAAAACGTGGACCTTGATTTGTGAAGAGGTTGAGGGTGAATTTTTCATTGACATTTAATGCAAATTTGGAATGTGTTTGTCTATAAAAGAGAAGAGAGTGGATGAATAAAGAGGGACATCCGAAAACTCATTTTCATGCAAGGCTAAGACTCCAAAAGTGATCGTAGTTTAAATGAAGGCAATACAATTGATGATATGATTTAAGATATGAATCCTGTAAGTAAATCATCAATTTGTGGAGATGAGAATAATATGTGTATTGTTGATTGTGCTACTACACATATTATCTCAAGGATAATTTTTTTTTCCATGTCTAATCTTAGTAGATGCAAAAGTGAACATCATTATGGGTACATACATCAAATATAGTAGAGAGATCCAGCAAAAAGCTAGTATAATATTGAGCAATATGACGAAATGAAACATTGATAATGTTTTGTATGCGAGTAGATCCAGAAGAAATTTACCTAACTGAGAAAATCTACATAAACTAATATCATATTGAGACCACAAGTGAAAATAAAATTGAGATTTTATGCATCACTTTTAGTAATTGTGGTAAAAAGCGTGTATTGGAAAACTTATTTGTTCTATCATCTGGATTATGTTTTACAAAAATAATAACAATTGAAGTCTATGCTGCATTGAACTAGAAGTTCAATAATCTCAATATTTTTATCCTTTAGCATAATCGTTGTGGTCATCTGGGATCAACTATTATGCGTAAAAATTGTTGGAAATTCAAGTGTACACACTGAAAACCCAAAAGATGTCTCAGTCCCATTAAATACTTTGTACCGCTTGTTCACAAGAAAAATTAGTGGCCCGACCATCAAAAATTAAGATTGGGGCCAAATCTCCATTACTCCTGCAGAAAATGCATGAAAATATATGTGGCTCTATTAATCCACTTAGTGGACCATTTAGTTATTTTATGGTTTTGATAGACGCATTCAATAAAGAGTCATATGTGTGTTTACTCCAAACTCGTAATGCTCCATTTTCTAATATGGTAGCACAAATCGTTAAATTATGGGCGTATTTCTTTGATTGTTCGATATAGTCCACTCGTCTTGATAATGTTGGTGAACTCGCATTTCAGACATTTGATAATTATTGCATGTCATTGAGCATTAATATTGAGCAACATGTTCCGCATGTGCATACCCTAAATGTTTTAGTGGAATTTTTTATCAAGCATATAATTGCACACACATTGTTATTGCAATCGCAATTATCAGTTTCTGCTCGGGGACATGATGTATTACGTGATACTTCTTTAATTCGTTTAAGGCCTATTGGATATCACTAATATTTTATCATACAACTTGTGTGTGGGCATGAATCCGATACATCTCATTTATGAATTTTTGGTTATGTTGTACAAGTACATATAGCTCCGCTTTTATGTACAAAAATGAGACTTCAACGACGATTAGGGAGTTATATTAGTTTTTTATTCACTATCAAGTATCTTGAACACTTGACGGGTGACCTATTTATCGCAAGATTTGCATATTGTCATTTTGATAAGATAATGTTCCCACGTTTAAACGAAAATAACATATCTTATGAAGTTAGACATAAAACTGAATAGAAAGTAAATTTTACGTCTCATTTAAATTCTCGTATATCACAATGTGATACAGAAATACAAAGGATAATACATTTGTAAAATGTTTTAAATCAAATGTCTGAATCATTTGTGGATACATCAAAGACAGCAAGGTCATCAAAAATTGAATCAATCAAACCACTCTGGTTTCAAATCAAAACTATTGAAACAATTTTGGTCTTTCACCTCAAAATTTTGTTAAATTTAATCCAGTTAGAGCTAATTGTAACAAAACAATAGTTGAGTGAGTACAAAATCGAGTTTTTTTTTATAATTTGAGACAGTGTTGTGAGAATGATCTATAGTTAATATACTGATGTGTAATTACCCATTAATGCAATATCAATCAAGTGCTTTATAAATGGCAATGAGTTTTAATCTACTAGTGCTTTCTTTGAAAGCCCAACATCCCGATGACCCGATTATGGTTGACACGGGGCTCGTATAGGTTTACATGTAGACTCAGCATTCGACGGGCAAATTGAATAAGAGTCGGGCAAATAAACTGATGAACACCCTTACATCATGTGCTATTCACTCAACTAAAAATATTGATTTTTTTGTTACTTTTCATTAAGTTTAAAAGACACAAAACCACATCCAAGAATCACCAAAAGACACTTAACTACCCCATGTTTCAAAATGGACCGTGAGCTACACCCAGAGATTATAAATTGACACTTAGCAGCGACCATTAGAATTTTAGATGAAATCTGTTAAAATTTAAAGTCTGACCGGACTTCAAATTTTCAAAATCATGTTATTGTGAAGATTTTAATTGTTTACCTTTGACTGTGGCTCAAACTTCGCCGGTCTTTTCTTTGACCTCCGATCGACTTCGCCGATCGTCCTCGGCTCCTCGCCACTGACCGAAGACTCGCCAGAGACTCGAGACTCAACATTCGACGTTACTTTGAATAAGAGTCTGGCAAATAATCTGATGAGCACTTTTAAATAATTTGATATTCACTCAACTAAAAATATTGATTTTTTTGTTACTTTTAATTAATGATACGGAAATTAAAAGTTAAGTTAACGGTGAGTAAGTGTAATTTTAAAGTGAATTCTACCTAGATAGACCTATAGTGTTTGATTAAAGAAACGGTTATATTTTCAACTAATTAACCATTAAAGATCAAACAGTTGCAACGTTCACATTTATCGTTCATAGATTTCGGTACTATGCACAAACAATTCATTGTTGGTATTTACAATTTTGCCATCGACCACATTGATTACGTTCACGGAGGTCTTGAGTTCTTAGCCATATAGGTCAAGGCCAAGCCCATTGGGACAACTACACTTACTAGAGGAATTGTCAGTGTCACTATGATTCATCAACATTCATTTAATTTCTTCACGAGTTGTGTTACGTATGTGCCTTTTCTTTGATTTGAGGTTGGTCAACTCATGATTGAGATAGTTGCTCTTACGTATAAATTAATTTGAAATATCACGGATATCACATTCAATTAAAACTAAAAGCTTAAAATAGTAAGAGAATAGTAAATATGTTTATCAATTTAGAATATAATTTATATTTATTTTAGAGGTCCGACTTTAATAATAACAGTATAAAGGTCTAATATCAGTCTTGTAAAAAACGTTTGGCCCTAATCAATCATAAGGAAATTTCTAGAAATTAATCCAGAATTACTCATAGACTAATCAGAAAATAAATCGAGATTTATACATGACTATTGAGAGATTAATCAGACAAGTCAAATTTTTTTACAGCCTAATACTTTGTATTTTGAGATATAACATGAAAGTGATGATCGAGAAATGTATTGAAGAAGTTGGATATGGATTTTGAATTAGGGTTGACGAGAAAATGTCGAATTCGACAAGATCTAGTATAGTCAAGTAGAGGCTGAAATTACAAAACTCGAATAGATTCACCCCATTATCACTTCTATAAGAAAATGTAAAATATTTAGAAGTCAACGAGAACATAGCATCTCCATCTTATTGGATGATTAGAGATGAGAATCACAAAATTCGTCGTGTTGTTATCTCTATTTTATTATCTCTACTTTATTATCTCTGCATTAATGATATTGATGTTCCAATAAAAAATTAAACCATGGAGAGCACAGTCCCATGGTTTTGTGAAGTAAATTAAACTAAACAAATTCATGGTTTGGGTTTTTTGATAAACAGCTCAAACAATTCCATAACCTATTGTGTGAGTTTCACGACTAAAAGATCAATCTTATCGGTTAGATTAAATACAATATCTCGGGATAGAGTTCATGGCTTGGGACTTTGATCAACAGAACAAAATAGTGGTTTCCAAATTTGAGCTGAAACTCTATACTTACCAGAAATTGAGAAACAAAACAGCAAATCAGATACATCAAAGCAGTGCAAAACCAGGTTTTATCAATGAACATAGAGAGAGATCTCATAACCTACACATTAAAGCCAAAAACCTCAAATCTCATAGTAATCTTCAGAATTCTCCAACCCAAGAAAATCTGAATCATACCTAAACCTCCTTCCAATCCTCCCAAATGCTGCAACAACCTCTCCAAACAACCTAATCCTGATCTTGCTTCCCAAAGATCATCGGAAACTCCTCATACTGATCGGAGAACCCGTGTTTCTCAGACATGATCTTCAAAGACTCATAAACCTGAAACATGGTAGGCCTCTCCTTTGGCCTCGACGCCACGCAAGCGCAAGCCACCCTCAAGAACTGCACAATCTCATCGTCATGGCCTTTCCCGAGCAAACTCCTATCTATCACATCCTTGCTTCGCCCATTGATCGATAACTGGCCGACCCAGTCGACCAAATTCCCTTTAAATCCTTCCTCACCATTGCCAGCCTCCAGAGGCTTCTTGCCTGTCACCAATTCCAATAACACGACCCCAAACCCGTAAACATCCCCTTTGAGGGACGCTACTATAGTGCTGGAGTACTCGGGGGCTACATACCCGAACTCCCCCAAATCGCCATTCACAAACGAGCTATCATTAGAATCGCGCGAGGTCAGCCATGACAATGCAAAATTCGTGATCCTGGCCTCAAAGTCATCGTCTAGGAGGATCACATTGGAGCTGATGTTTTGGTGAATGTAGGGCGGCTGGCAACCGTGGTGAAGCCAGGCCAGCCCCCGGACAGCGCCAACGCCAATCCTAAGCCTCGTTAACCAATCCAAGGGCTCCGTTTGGCTACAGGCGATGCCATATCCGTGTAACTGCGAGTACAACGACCCATTAGGCATGTGCTTGTAGACCAAAAGCTTCTCATCATCAACAGCACAAAAACCCAACAATGGCACCAGATTCGGGTGCCTGAGCTGCCCCAACCGATTCATTTCCGACCTGAACTGCTTCTCGTTGAGCTTCGAGGCGCAGAGGCGCTTAATGGCCAGCGCGGATCCATCAGGCAGAACTGCCTTGTAAGAAACCCCGGTCCGGGTCGAGATCACAATGTTCTCAGGAGCAAAATTGTCAGTGGCCAGCAACAAATCAGCCAGTTTGATCTTCACAATGGGTTTCTGAAACAATGACACCTGAACAAGCTTGTGGGACTTGAGCAACCCAATCCAGCTGACGTCATCTTTACCCAAACCGCCATTGTTGCCACCACTACCACCATCAACAAGACCTCTCTTTCTCTTATCAGGCCTGATGAAGAACCACCACCAGGCCCCAAACCCGAGCAGGATCGAGCCGGCCGCCCCGAAAACCCCAGCAGCAATGATAATCCCCAGGCTCCTGCTGCTCAACCCGCCACATTTGGATCCAATCGCATCTCCGCACAAATCACCATTGCCCTGAAATGAATCTTTACCGAATTTTCCCAGGCCGTCCGGGACCGAGCCCTGGAGGTCGTTCCCGGTCAGGGACAGCTGCTTGAGCCGGTCGAGCCGGGCGAGCTCGAACGGGATCGGGCCGGAGAGCCGGTTCTCGCTCAAGACGAGCTTGTTGAGGAACTTGCAGTTCACGATCTCGGCGGGGATGGGCCCGGAGAGGCCGTTCCCGGAGAGATCGAGAGAGACGAGGTAAGGGAGCCACGTGCAGAGCTGGGGAGGGAAGCTCCCGGAGAGGTCGTTGCCGGAGAGATCCAGGTTCTGCAGGCTCCGGCAGTACTTGAGCGACTCCGGCAGAGCTCCGGCGAGCCCGAACGACGGAAGGTTCAGGCTCAGGAGGCGGCTCTCCTGCTCGTTCCAGCAGGAGACGCCCACGAGCTTGCAGATCGACGACGCGGAGGTGTTCGTGAACGACCACGTCGCGAGCCTGCTCTGAGGGTCCCGGAGCGTGCGCTTCACGCCCTCCAGGCACGTCACGTCGTCGCCGGAGACCACAACCGCGGACCAGAGAATCGCCAGGAGAACCGAGAAGAAACCACCGCCGATCTTCACATTCGCCATGTGGGTAGGTTTGGAAATGGACGATCTCATTAGGGTTTCGATTCTTTTTCGTCTCTTTCTCAGGGTCAAGATCGCGATTGTTGGGGGAGAAGGAGGAGATTGGATTGGGCGGCCATAGACGAATAGCTTCGGAGAAGGAAATAAATTGCAGCTTTTGACTATACCCAGTTGATTTTTCCTTTAAAACACGATTGTTACTTTACTCATACTATAAACGACGCCGTTTTGGATGTGGCTGTCGCTTCGATACGCTTACTGGCTTTGGACTGTGAAGTGACCATTAACAAGTTCCTGACAATAATGTGTCCTTTCTTTTTTTTATGATTTTGGGACAAAAAGATTAGTTAATTAAGTTGAGACATTGATGGTTATTGACCGTTCAGCACTCAACCATGAACAAGAAATTAAGTTTGGTGTACGATTTTATTATAGTTTATGTTTTGTTGAGGTCCAATAATGATGATTAATTTTTAAATGCTGAAGAGTTCTCGATCCGAGAGGCCCAGGCCTGTGCTCTGTTAATGGGCTTGAGCCCACGTCTCCTTGAATCCATGTCAACATTATTAATTTTAACACTTGAAATCAAAATGAAATATTAATGTCTATAGTATTATTACGAATTGAGATGACAAAAATTGTAAATACGACTAACTTAGTGCCACCGGTTCGATAGTAGGGGATGGGTCACAAAATTGGTCTATTGTTATCTTATACAGGGAATTAAGAAAATATAAATTCGGCCGGAACTCGAGTCTCCGATTCGATTGAATAAAAATAAAAGATCACTTAATTTAATACGAAATCACCATGTCGTCTTTTCAAATAAAAGTCGGCTCATGTTACTATACAACAAATGAGTGATTAAATTTAAACTTTAAATAAATATACGGTGAATATCAAGATATTAGTTTACTTGCTGAAACAATAGACTATCTATACTTGTATTATTTTAAAAATACAATAAAGTTTCTCTTCTTGATAACAAAAGTATATGGGAACGTGATATAGTTTCAGAACAGGTTAGGTGATCTTGTTTCATGTCTTACTTAATTTGAGGCATCGATTCCAGTTAAGTTTAGTGTATTTCGCCTCTCTCTATAGATGACGAGCAAACATGCCGAATAAAGATTAATTTTGTTGCTCGATTCGTTTAGTTTAGTTTTTGCTTTGTATATTTATAAAGAAAAATATAAATATTTATTTTAATAAAGGAAAACGTCATATGGTCACACTTAGAACTAGGTGATTACACCAAATTACACTTAGATTTTTTCCGTTTGAGGGATACTCTAGATTTGTAAAATTTCCACAATCAGGCCTGAGCCCACATCTCCTTAAATTTTGGTAAAATTTTCTCAGTTAGTAAATATCAAACAAACTGTAGGGTTTTGGAGCGTTCTAGATCGTCATCGTGATAGCGGAAGCAATAAAAAGATAATCTACTCCAAACCTTGTCCAAGAACATTTAAACCATTAAATCTCAAAGCAAAATCTATTCCACAAGATGTTTACCTTTAAGTCTTGTTTGAATCGATAAAGAAGAACGTTCGGATCTTCTTCTCTAAAGCAAGTCCACACCAAGAGGATGATCTTCAAGATCCTTCACTTAATTGCCTACTAGAACAATTAAATGAAGAACAAGAGAGCAAGATGGAGGAGAAGAACAAAGGGTGGCCGGCCACACTAGAGAGAGAGAGATTTTGTGATTAAAATGATTAATGAATCAAAGTCTTGCATTTAATCCATCATCCAACTCACAAGTATGGGTTTAAAGTGATTGGTATGAGCTTAAAGGTGCTTTAACCCATACCCCTTAAATCACTCACCTCTTAATCCACAACCACCAACTAAGCATGGTGTTGTGTGGCCCCCACAATGGCCCCACCAAGTGGGCCGGCCATATGGCCTTATTGGGCCCTTATTGGGCCGGCCATGAGGCTTCATGGGCCGAGCCCAATGGGCCCTCCCGTGTTGTCTCATGCCGCGTCCAAAAGTTTCCCGACCTTTTGTCGTTACTTATCAAACAAAGTCCGACGCGATATCGACGAAAAACTCAATTTTTCTCGATTCGCTAATTATTCTCTCAAACCGAACCTATAGCACAAAACCTCCAGTTTTGTCCATATACTTCTCCTTAAGAAACATCCATGTTTCCTTGTCTCAAGTTATCCGTCTTGTATGTGTGTGACCCTCTAGGCTCATGCCACCGTTGGCAGATCGGCGCAAGACTCGCTCTTGCCCGATCCATCATAAGTGGTCTCTAGTAAAACATTATGATTACCCAAGGTGCACGACGATCGATGATTCGACTTAACCTTTGTGCGTACAAGTCACCATCCTTTTATCTCTAGATATCCCGATTGATCTCAAGGCATAGAGTCGTCTCCCTTGTTCAATCAATCATTGTTACTTGATATGCGAGATGACTGAGGACTGATAACCCGTATCATTTGCATGGCCATGCTTTTCCTCTCAGTCAGTCTCCATCAAGAGGCCTTCTAACGGATATCTTTCCCATACCGTAGTATGAGGGATAAATCCCTTAGCCGTCTTTCGTGTCACTCATGCAACCCGTTCCGCCACCCAATCATGCCCTTCATAGCAATCCTTTTACAGAAAGCGTTTGGCGCAAGTTAAAGCCGTACGTTCATTGCACAGTGATCACAAAGACTCCTTGGTCTAAGGACGTCGTGACAAGCTATCGCATCTGAATATGTTTATGGCTTAATCTATGAAAACACTATTCAATGCGGGTCGTCCGATATCAATCACCTCATGATATCTATGATATGGTTCCAGGATCCCACATCCTTATGACAAGTAGAACTACGTCATTAAGAACCATCCTCATACTGGTCGCTTTCAAGGAAGCATAGGTTGACCAGGGACTCGTTAAGTGTGATCCGTATAGATTTATGGTTCTACTCTTTAGTGGTCATAAATCAGATCATGCTTAACATATTACTTCAACACATAAGTAATATAAAGCCGTTTATATTTATACATTACAAACGATGATATTTGTACATAGACGTTTACAGGCTAATACCAATTGGACTAGGGCACAAATGCTATCACAAACATGCTGGTGAGTCTATCAAACCTTAGTACTTGGTATTTGGTAGGTTGAGTTTGAGCTCAACTCGTTTATCAGACAAGTCCGATCTTGAACTTGGATTCGGCTCTAAATTAATAATTACAAACACGAAACAAATATTTAATAAGTTGAATTTGAGCCGATCGTTAAATGTTGAATTTATTCACATCTTTAAGATGACAACAACACTGGTCAGAAGTAATTTAGTGATTACAGTATATCCCGCCATATTAATAATAACGAATCCAATCAAGTTCGAAGATTTTTTTTTCATCACCCTCCAATAATCATCAAAAGAAACAATATTAAAATATTAGGTACAAAAAACCTACTTCTTTTGCTGCAGAACCAAAACAGATTTATATTACAAAGAAATTGAGAGAAATAGGATCAGAATCTCGTTCAAAGCCACTTTATAATAAATCTGGTAAAAGCAAGATGCAAAAACTCAAATTCTTGATTGGGCAAGTTCAAGAAACAGACAAGTCACCCAGAATCAATTCTCTTCTCTTTATCAGTAAAATTTTTCAGGATATTCAAAGCAAAACAATATTCAATATGGCATATATAAAGTTGAAAATGAAACCCAATACCTCTTTGAAATCATAACTAATATATCTATAGTGTTTCTTGAGATCTGGCCTAATTGCTTATTATACAATATATATTCACATCCAGCTATCAAAATTTATATTTATTTTTTTTCTGCAAGTGGGTCATGAATATTTATCACATGGAGATGGTCCAAACAACAAGAGTACAAAACTCTAGGTATTTGGATATTCTTAGAAAATGCTCAATTTGAAGATAACAATGTTAATATGTATGAACATCAAATTAACATAGGTTTACACAATTTATGGTTAATATATTATCAAATTTCCAAAAAAATGTGTGTAAAGAAGATATTGTTTGCTAACCTCAAGAAGTCAGCTCTATTTTTATGGGTTGATTTAGTGATCAATGAGTACTCGACTTATAAAAAATTAGTGTCTAAATCTCAACAGGTCGATCGATCTCTAATTTTAAGTTTTTTAAAAAAAATGTCTATACAAACAACTGTTAGTTAAACTCAAATATAAAATATGTAACCTTAAATTTAATTTGAAAGTGAGTTTGTACATCCATCTATTATATTAAGTTTTATGTGTATCATATTTTAACATAACATCAAAGAATAGTTCATATAAACCTCCACTTCTCTTGATATCATTATGCTTCAACCTAAAACTCATGATTTATGTGCAAAACCCTACGTAATATGAATTTTAATCCAACCGACAAGTGGCATTGTGTCGATAAATTTCATTGTTGGATATGTGACATAAATCTCAAATTGATTATAAATCTACAGCCAATATGATAATCTCGTTGTCTGATAAACGAATCATGTACCGAGAGCGCAAAAGTACCCTAGTTTAACTGTATATATGTTCGAGTTTTTTGTGATATTGTGTATGGGCCTAACATTGGTCTGCCAATTAAATTAAGCTTCTCGTTTCAACTTATGATTAGAGTTTGAACGTAATATTATAAATATTACACTATTGTACCCTGATCATAAAAATTTGAGTTTGTGCTCACTTTATCTCTATTTGTGAATGGAATCAGTGTATTATTATTAACTAACTATATAAATTCTTGATAATCTTATTTTCCGCTTTTTATATTCCATACTCAATTTTCTTGGCTACGGCACTTATGTTATGAATATGAATTAAAATAGTGGGTGTATAAGAATGTATACTTCAAAAAATAAACTATGCTTTAAGCCTATAAGCCTCACACCACCAAATTAAGTCTCCAACAGAACCCCACAGAACAATTTGACTTTCATCACCCCCAAATCTCAATCACCTTTCCAAATTCCAACACCAATCATAAAATCAAAAACCCATTTAAATTCCCATTTCATTTACATTTTTTCCTCATCTCAAATCACAAAACCACAAATGACCCATCATCACACTACAAGAGTCAAGAAGAAGAAAGGTCTGTGTGAGAGATCCATGGAGCTTGTGCTGACCCTCCTCAAACTATCATCACTCTCTCTAGCCGGTGCTGGTATTGAAAGAATCCGACAACCTGGTACACATAGGTTATTTTCAGACAACAATAATAACTGTGAATCATCATCATCATCATCATCATCATCAGCTTTGTGCCCATTTGTTCACAAGCAGAATATTGGACATGAGACTCGTGAGTACATGATTGGTTCTCCGAGCTATGAACAAGTTCTTGGAAATGGAAGCAAATATAGCAACATTGACAAGAGAGCCACGGATTTTATCACAAGGATTCAGAAAAGGAATCAAAATGATGTCAAGTTGAAGAAACATGAGAGCTATGGAGATGTGGTGTTGCCTCCACCACCACCCTTTTACAAGTTTCATTAATATTGTGTGTACTTCGAATTGATATTTTGCGATGACAAGAGAAACTTAAAATTTACATCGTGTAATATATAATTCAACATTTTCTTTATAAGTACGTTTAGACTGAATAATATGGTATATCTTAAGTCAAATTAAGTTATTACATTCACGTCATCTAAACTTGATTAATTTGAATACGTATAATTATGTGATTTTTAAAAGTTATTTGTTATTATAATCCGTGGCCGAAAATTGCAACATTTCATACTGGAAGTTTTTTTATTCATGTATGATTTTTATATAATTACTTTTTGACAGTAAAATTAACGTGATGGGAGCTGTTAGTTGAATTATGCAACATGACATGTTTTGAAAGCGATACAAAATTGCTTAATTGTTAATACTAATAAATAATGTCATAAATTGAGCATAACTTTGCTTACCAAATTCATAAATTTACAATAATAAAATAACCTATAAATTACACCAAGTATTTAATAAATTTAATTTAAATAACAATTAGCAAATAAAGTGAGAAAGAAAGATCTAAGGACATAACCACACATTTACCACTAAGCTAAAAAAACTCTTTTTGTCATCTTACATAGTGTTTATAATTATTGAGATTATTCAAGAGGGCATGCGCAAATGCTATATAGAATTTTACACCAACAATTCTCGTATTCCCGAACTAAATTATGAATTTTAAAAATATATTTCTACACTTTTAAATTCTACGTATTTTAAAGAAAGAATTTATTAAATTTCTAACATATAATGTAAATATACACGCATATCTAAACGGAAGTACAATTATAAAATAAAATATTAATTAATATACCGTTAAACTTTTGAGGTTGATATTATAATCTTACCAAATTTTTGTGATTAAACTTCTTATAAAATACTAATTAACCTCAATCTTTTTGATAGAAACAAGAGATTGTCTAGTACCTAAGTACCTAATTTATGTAGTGAGGTTTGTTTTTATTAATTTAAAACAAAACAAGAGTACATAGCTAGCAAGGCTAACTCCAAATACATGTGCTTAGGGGTTACTTTGCCCCACATTGAAATGTCAAATAACTTTCAAAAAAATCACTTGACATCAACCCATTGGCTGCTAATTAACATGATAAATTATGTTCAGTTGTTTCAATTAACAAGTAATTTCATACAAATTTGGACCCATTGAATTGGGGCCAATGATAATCAACGAGCCATATTTTTCTCACATGAGTTGACTTATTTTGATGAAAACAAACAATATTCCTTTAAATTTCAACATTTTTTTTAATAATTACTCAAAATTTCATCTTACCCGGTATCTCCCTGTACCAGACACGCGAGAAGGTTTAAGTATGGCAAATGGGCGGATTTGGCAATTTCCGTTCCCGTCTCTGATAGAATTGGATTGAGAATTTCCGTTTCTAACGAGGACGAGGTATTCCCGTTGGATCTGAGAATTTTCCATTCTCCATTTCCAACCCAAAAAATGTTAAAATATATTTATTTTTAATAAAATTTGTATTAAGAATTATTATTTTAATAAAATATATACTTAAAATATTATTATTTTTCATTAAACGCATACTATGAAATATTATTTTAACAAAAAAGACATTATTTTTCATTAAATATGTATTTTAAAATATAATTTTTAATTTTAAAATATATTTTTTAATACACGGAGCGGAGCGGGGAGGAGATACCTCACCCCGTCCCCGTCCCGTCTTCATTCAGATTTGGGAATTTCCCGCCCTGTTTTTTTCGGATTCGGAAATTCTCGTCGGGGACGGGAATATTGCCATCCCTAGTTCGAACCCCCACCACCTCACGCTAAAAAATATGTGCCTTAAACCGAAAGTGTTCCCTTGAAAACTAAATTTCAATATTATAATTTTATTGATTTACTCGAAAGAATAAACTTTAGACTAAACGTTAAAAATAAAGACATTAATGTCTTAGACCATCTCCAACCCTATGGTATATTTGTCTCTCTCCAATATATTTAACACATCAACTCCAATTCAGTGTTATATATACTATATTTACATTTTACATGACATATTTAGTATCAAAATATATCTTATATCATTTGTCTCTTAAAAAAATAAAATATTATTTTATTATTAAATTATTATCAAAATGTTACTTTTATCATTTACCCAAATAGTATAACCATAATAATAATAATATAAAATAACATATTTCATTTTGTTTTACACTTTCACTATTAAAATGTTAAAATGATGTATAGTGAAATATTATATATCATAGATTATATGTTAAATTAGCATCCATATTTTATATTTTTCATGTACATGTGAACGTGAACTACCGAATTATGGATACGTTTGAAGATTAAAGAAAAAAAAAATCAAATTATTTAAACTAGGTTCTAATAAAAACCTGAGATTTCTGTAAACTGTGCAAGATATTTTTTTTGTTTTTGCTACAAGCAACTTGACAAAACGACGCCGTACCGAAGAGGCGTGTAATATAAAAGTAGCTGGGTCCTGGTGGTACCAATGCCACACATGATAATAGTCACCACAAAAAGAGAAACAGACACATTAATCCCCAGAGCCACGTCACAACAACAACAGCCACATCTCTCTTCTTTCTCTAATAACCTGTACAAAACCAGGAAGGAAGGAACCACCTAATTAGTAATTACCATCTAATTAAAATTAACTAATCACCTAATTATTTCGATTTTATTTATTCTCTAGATTTTGCTAATTCAATTCAATTTCGCCGACACCAACAACTTCTCGATCCACTTTACAACCCATGTAGAATTATTCCTCAAGCAACGCTGATTATGCTGTCCCCTCCTCCGCCGCCGCTGAAGCTCCCGCCGGCCATACCCTGGAACGCCGGCGAGTGTCCCGCCGCCGTGGACGACGGCGGCTGAGGCTGAGGCTGTGGCTGAGATTGATCCTCGGGCGATGAGGTCGTGGAGAGCTTGAGAGAGAGAAGCAACGGCTCGGCCGGAGATTTCTGGTTCAGGTTCAGACCGGCCATCTTCGAGGACGGAGGGAGAGGTATCGGACGGATCGGCTTGCTGGAGGGCATTTTCGTCATTTGGCCGCTTCTGATGATCGGTCCTAGCGTGAGATTCTCCATGGAGCTTTCGCCGGAGATCGGCGGCGACGCCACCGGGAAAGCAGAAATCGGGAACCGGAGCTGTTGTTGTGGCGGCGATTGCGGCACGGTTTCGTGATTGATCTCGTCCTCTTCCATCAGCGATTCCATGTGCTGTTAAAATATTGAAGCAACGAATCAGCACAAATTGCAGGATCAAAATCAAGATTGACGAGCGCGATTGAGATCTGAGTACCGTGTCGGTGGTGATGTCGAAGAGGCTGGATCTGCGGCGGCGCCGATTGTGGTTGTTCCGGCGGAGAAAGTACTTCTGAGCGTGGCTCGCGACCTGAGTCGGCGTTCTGGTCTTCACAAAGTTTCTGGCGATTCCTCTCCAATCTCCTTTCCCTACCTTCTGGAGACCTAGCAGGAACAGCTTGTGCTCCTCCTCCGTCCACGGAACGCCTAAAAACACACAGCCAATCCAAACAGATTTCTCAAAATCAATCAATCGCCGCAGAAACTAATTCAATCCATGAACAAAACAGATGAGAATGAGAATCGAAACTGAAATTTCAGATCAGATCAGTACCTCGCTTACGCTCGCGGCTCCGGACGGAGGCGTGAACGACGTCGTCGGAGGCGTAACCGGCCTCGCCGCCGGCGGAGTCCTGAGGCGCGTGGTCGTACTGAGACAGATTGTTCATGCTCACGCTCTTCCTGAACGAAGACGACGACGACGACGAGATCGCCTCCGTCACTCGGACGCCAAACAGCATGATTCCGCCGGATTCTCCTCCGGCGACGGCGCCGCCGCCGCTTCCTCCGCCGGGATCGGCGCAAGTGCGCGAGTTGTGGCCGTTGTTTCCGCACTGCGAGCATGTCCGAGACATCGTCTCCGAGTCCTGAATCGAAACCAGAAGGCGTAGATTCAAGGAGACTGAGAATCTGGAAACGAAACGCACAGTACCGTCTCAGTTCAGAGAGAGAGAGAAATGGTGAGAGATGAGAAATGGCGAGTGAAGTCAGTTTTGTGTTGATATAGCATTTAGGGTCTGTGTTGGGATTATGCAAAATCGGTGACTAGCATCAACCTTTTGGATCGGGAGGTCAGTGTTCCGCTGCTCCGCGGGAGCACCTAGTTTCGTACACAGATTCTCTGCACAGCGAATCTGGACCGTTTAAAATGTGTCCCCCACCAGTCGATGTTATCAAAGCAATGGCGTTGTGGTAACGTCCAGGTTCGGAATCGTCCTATCTTGTGGGCCACGCATGATGAACAGTTTTTTTGCACCGTCCAATTAAAAATTAAAGTAACTTAATTTCAATTTTTTAGATGCATTGAGTAAATTAGTAGACATGGTGTGGCATGGCATGGAATTATATTTTTACTTTAAGTATGTTGAATTTCAATATAATATTCAATAATTTTTTGAAGTTATTCGGCTCTCCTTATAAAATTTGAAGGTATTAAAGCAAATCGGTTCAATCAGACTGATGATTTGTAGATTCTCGGATATGATATCAGAGTAACATTTTGTGGACACGAACACATATTTATTTTCAATTTAATTATCTCTTGTATATTTTTCAAAAAAAAATTACCCTCGTTCTAATTAGGTATCTATAATTTTTTTATTCTAATTTAGTAACAAACTTCTCTTTAAAAAAATTTCTAACTTCTAATAAACTTATTAAATTATGATTGATTTTTCAACTATCAATCTTATGGTATATATTAAAAATCTATTTCAATCATTAGAGGTAGATTAAAACATATCGTAATGATAAATAATTAAATTTAAATTTCTATATGATCAATTCAACTGTTCATATAAATTATATTTTTTACTGCACAAATAGTTTTCAAACAAATAATCCCCATCAATAGTAAATAACAAGAGCACTCACTAGTCACTTGCTAGTGATTGGTTTCTCCAAAGTAGAGCATAGGTCACCACTCTCCAATACTTAATAAACACTACATTAAATTAATAGTAATGATTATAAGATAAGCCATTTTTAAAGAACACAGACCAATCTTTAAATATATTGGAAGTCATGATCACATAAATGGGTGAGAGATGTTTGCACATTAATGGAAAGCATTACATGGCTCTCTAATTAGAAGACAAAATAATGCAATTAATAAAGAAAATAAAAATAAAAATAATTTCACGATTTAATTTAGTAAGTAATAAAAGAATGGTGGGGATGTAAGGGTCTTTCGACCGTGAAAATGGCATATTCGGTAAGCTCGGTTGAGAAAGCGACGTCGTTTTGTCTCTGGTTGGTCTTTATTATTTACAAGTTTTGTTTGTTTGTTTGTTTATTTAATGGCCAAAATTGAGTGTTGGATTGACAAGTGAAAATTGACCTCACCCATTATCTACGCTACGAGCATCATATAATCTTTTTATCTATCTATCTTTCTTTCTTCACCTTACTTTCTTTTGTTTAGCTTTGGCTCTACCTTTCTCTTTGAGTTTGTGGTGGATCCTTCATCTTTTTGAAAAGATACAATGATATTATATGAGATCAAAAATATGATATGATTGGGTTTTAACTCATGGATAGTTACAGTTAGGTACGCTTAATTAAATTGTAAAAAATATATTGATTTGTTCGATCAATTATTTTAAAAAAATTTGATTAGTCTTTTGAAGATTCAACCGATTAACACTTCACGTATTTATTATACATCACTCATCCTAATACGTTTTGCACATAAGTATATGTAACATTATTTTTTACCTTGTCAACTCAAGACAAAAAAATTAAATGTATTTATATGCAAAACGTATTTGATTATATGTACTTACATGTAATTATCTCATTATTTATTGATGAAATTGTTTCGTTAGAGTGCTTTGAAGTGGTTTAATGACTTTCAATTCTTTTAATTTTGTTGAAGTCGATATGATTGGTTGAATAGAACGTTATTTATTAAAGTAATTGTATGAGTCATGTGTACAAATCGATCGATTTTCAGTTCGATTTAATTTTTTATCGGTTCTTTTTATAAATCAGAACTCAATCGATATTCGATTCAGTTTGATTTTGAACCGAATCAAATCAACTCCTTTCAGTTCAGTTACCTTTAGGCTCGTTTCAGCTTGATCGGTTCGATTATTTTTTAACACACTTACAATGGCCCATTCAAGTTACCAAATCATGGATATTATATCGTTGGGTTGGGGACCTATTCTCACATATGAATGCTTAAACTAGGGCTTTCTAACATATAAACATGCTCACCAATCAACGCGATTACTGTACAAATTAATTTGAACATGATAATAATCGGTGCAAGACACGTACAACAAATATAAGTTAGATCATATTTTTAATACAAGACAATGACACCCATAAAGTGTGATAAAAAAAATTTGACACGTTACATAAAATTTACATTATTGTAGTAAAAAGATATATGTTTGGACCGATAGTCAAATTCTTATTTTTCTTCTTCTGGAAAAGACCCATCAACTAACAACCTTATTAAATTAGAAAGACGTCTACAACCAATCATATCAAGCCACGTCACCTCGTTGGTGCCACCACGTTTTATTCACTCACTTTTTTCCTTCCTAAAACCACTTTATTTATTTATTTATCATCTATTTGTTTTTAAATAAAATACGCAATAATTAACCAAATAAGGAAAAAACAATTTATACCTTGTCCGCACCTAGTTTTGTTCTTGCCTTTGTCACATGCAATAATTAAATGGATCGACGATCGATGTGTACAGTGCGTCGACCACTTGGTTTTCTCCGAAACCTGTGGACTCAATCGCTCCTATTCGGATCTTCGATACCATTCTCTTTCGTTCCTTTCTGTTCATACACTTTTTCTAGAGATAATAACAATAGTGAATAGTCCCTCTCTCGCCATCATTACAAGTTTTTGTTTTGTTTATTTTAATTGTTTTTGTAATACCCACTTGCATTTTGTGTTTCTTGTTCGAAAAATATTATCCACACTACTTTATACAGAAGATTGGGCAGTGTGAATTTGGTTTTCACTTGTCAATTGTTGTGTGTACGGTAGATTTTGACGATATCTTGTCGAATATTCACGAAAATGTTGTTCCATCGAGTATGTTTATGAAAAGTTTGATACCCATATAGGTCAAATAAATTATTTGTAGAATTATTTATTATAGTGATCACAAAGATCATAATCTGTTGAATTCTTCAATTTAAAGATGTCTGTCTGAACCCTATGAATATGGATATTTCCATACTTAATTTATGATGAATTTCATGCAAAATGTTGTAATTAATTTGAAAATTTGAGCGTTTTAATTGAATTTAATCATAATTTATGATTTTTGTTTCCGTTTTCGTTATTTCTAATTTATACTTAATTTAACAATGATCAATTTGTATGAAACCACAATTATGTTGAAACTATTTACCGAATTCAGGTGTAGTTAACGAAAATCGGGAGAGACATCTATCATATTGACTTGTATTTGTGAAAATCTTAATTTATCAGGGAGATTTCATCATAATCGGGAGAGACATCTATCACAATTGTCTAAAAAAATTCACCCAAGATATAAAAAAAATTGTGAAAGAGAATACAAATTAAGTTTGTATTTTGTATGGAATTTGATGAATGAAATTGAGACTATTTTAAAAATTAAACTAATTTTAAAAAACTTAAATAAAAAAATACATTGAAATCTTGATTTAAAATTTAATAGAAACAAAAGTATATTAAATTAGGGATGATCAGATCATATGAGTACATATGGGGAAACAACTTTCTCATATAGGTACACTTAAAAGTAATTTTTATTAGGTTACCAAGGATGAATTCAGATAAAAACTAACTCTTACAAAAGAATATAAGATCTATTATCATCCATGAGATGATAATAATCCATGGCTATCATTAATTAATTGATTTCTCATTAAAATAAATATAATAATAGATGAAATGATATATCGGTAAATTTAATTAATATAAAAAATAAAAAATTAATTGTTCAAGTCGTTTCCTATTTTATACAATACACAAAAAATAACTAATACAAAAAATAAATTATTAATTGTTAATAGTTAATGAAACATAAGACAAAGGAACACACACAGGAACATATTATTCCGATAAAATCACAAGATTTTTATATAATTTATGAAACATGAACCGTTGAAACATATATATTATTTCGATGAAATAAAATATGGATATGCATTATGAAGATGAAACACAAGTAATTGAAAATGATAAAAACAATCAAAATTTATGTGAATCTTGTATTTATTAAAACGAAATCATGAAATCATGAAAATTTAAATTGTATAAAATATGTATAAATCATATAATAAAAATAAAATATTGAAATTGAAATTGAAAAAAGATATTAAATCATGAAAGAGTAAAAAAAGAGTAAATCTTGTATTTGTAAAATTAAACTCATGAAATCATACAATAAATAAAATAATAATTTAATGATACAAAAATACGAATATACCCTTGTACTTGTGTTTAAAGACAAAATTAAATAAAAAATTGTGAATAATTACAACAAATTGTCATTAATGAGTCAGCAAAAATCGAAACCGTCAAAATATTCATTTAATGATCACAATTGATTCTTATTTTCTCATGTAAGCTATAAGTTCTCACTTGATTACGACCCTATGTTACTAATACCTTTAGTTTTTGTGAAATCCTTAAACTTTCCCTACATTTATTTTGAAAATTTTAAATTGGACCACTATATTATCATAAGTTAAAAGGATAACTCTTCTTCACTAGGTTAAACTATGATACATTTGCATGTCTCTACGATGTATTTATTAATGTGTCACTTCAATACATGAAATTATCTTTATGTGTCATTTTACCCTAACACCGTTAAAACATATGAAAAATGTACTGTTTAACCATCAAATTTTATTAAATGTCAAAAATACTTTTGTATTTAGAAGAATAAAAAAATTAATTGTTTAACTTTTTAATTTTTGTGTGGAATAAATAATAAAAACTGATTTAAAATTATTTATTTATTTTTAAAAAAATATTAAAAATAAAAAACTCTGTTCAAATTCAATTTTTATTTTTAATGGTTTTTCAAATTTTTTATAAAAGCAATAATATTGAAATCAGTTATTTATTTCATAAATAATATTTTAAAATTATAATACATGGACAAGATGGATATTTCATATCAAAATAAACTTTATTAGAAACAGTTACAATTATATAAAGTTTCCCGTATTGAAGTGACACGTCAATATGTACGCTGCACTGACATGTAAATGTGTTATAGTTCACCGTAGTGAACATAAATCATCCCTAAATTAAAATTGAAGAGCAAACCAAATCTACAAACTCAATTAAATTACCAATTGGATTGTAAGCATCAAAACAATTCAAACACAGTAATATACAAAAACAAATTATGCGCATCCTAAGTTGAGAGTAGAAATTTAACATTAATCAAAGATCATACTCGACTTTTGTACCCTGAATTAACATAAATTCATATACAAATCTCCAAGTTTGCCCCACCCCCAACCCAATCTCGATTAAATCTGCAAAACTTTTCGTGAAACCCAAAAAAATTACGAACCACCCTAGTCACAATGGGCAGGGGACACTAGATCCATGTTAGACTTGAATTATTTTATCGTCCATACATTTTGATAACATTGTAGAAAAGACAATAATTTGTCATAACTTGTAAGATTCTAGAATATTTTTGTGGAAGTCTCCAGAAGAAAGATATAAACCATCTACTTGAAGAAATATTGATCATCCATTAGGACATGACTCAAATATAGATAAGTGTTGCAGACATTCATTTAGGGCATCAACCAAAACTCAAAATTCTTGTAAACCACAATTTATATATTTTTTCATTTCTTTAATAATATAAATCGAGAAGATTTTCTCATATTTTCACATTGCTTCTTGTTGAAGCACGTTAGTGTGACGAAGCATTTGTTATTGCTTTCATTCATCACGCTTGCGTGCTTCATATGTCCTTGCACTGTGTGTTGCAAATTTCTTGCAATATCCACATTTATGAGAATCACCAGTCCCTTCATTGTTGATTTCTTCATCATCTCAATCATCATTCGTTGGACCGAACCATTAGTAATAACTGATTGTGTACTGTTGTCAAATTTTTATTCGAATGTGGACATCAGTTATTGACAACAGATGGTTGTGTAGTTCGATGTACTTCAAGACAATGTATTACTTGTTGCTTGTAATTTTAAGAGATATCATATCCTTGCACCCCTTTCTTGTTGTGATACACCAATATGTTTTAGGTATCAACTAAATTTTGTATCCTCGTCATCTTATTTTGTAAACATGTCTCATTTATAGTACAAACAATATATTTTATCGAAATTCGAGTGTGAGATGTTTTTTTGTACCAAGACGTTAAAAAATTCACAAATTCATACATATATCAATCCCTAAATCTAAGTCGGAGAAGCTAATTCCCGCAACTGGTTTGATGGAATCAGGATAAAATGATTGGTGATTTGCATAGGTTGTATGTGCCCATTCTCATATGTTTATATTAAAGTCATAAGATCTGAAAAATGAAAAATGAAACATGTTTCAAAAAATGTAATATAATTAAGTGACATAAAAAATAAATAGTATTTCAAAAGGCATGAGATGGTAAGACCATGCAAAACAAATGAAGTATGCTTAGATAACAAATTAGTGATAGAAGAGTGGTAGGATAAAATAAAACATGTTTTGCAATATATGTTTTAGTTGTACAGTGCAAAAACAAATGAAACCTCAGAAAAATCTAATAAAGCAAAAATAAAACATGTTTTAGAAAATATAGTGCAACAAAATATTCACAAAGCAAACGAATCATGTTTTAAAAAAATGATTGATCGACATTGAAAATATTTTATAAGAAATTGATAAAACTTTGTTGCCTAATCATTTGATTATGCTATTGCTCGATCTCGCGATATGTGTATCTTTTGATCGTGTCGGAGAAAAAGACTGATCGTCTATGATTATCAGTGGATTATTATTTTCAGAGATTGATCGATGATTAGATATTGGTTGGTGATATGTGGATGGTGGTTGTCGTAGATTGGTCAATGATCGTTACCGAATATTTGCAGATTGAATTGACCATATTTTTAGCGATGCGAGCATTCACGAATGTAGCGTAGATTCGGATCATAGTGCGCGAGAGTCGATTTCGAAGAATATTGAGATAGGTTTCCACTATTTTGTATTTTGACAATTCTACTCTTTTTATGCATTTAGTTAAATTTTGTATAATAAAAAGATGATTAATGTAAGTCATGGTTTGAAGTCTCGTAGCTTACGGTTAGGTTTTGTGTGGGTCTTGCATTAGACGAGCGTCCCGCTTGTGGGGTGTGCAGTGTACTTGGCCAAATTTTCCTGTGAATCTTGTGGCTTTGTGAATCTTGTGGCTTTGGTGTGTGGGTTTACTGTTGTAGGTTTCGAGTGGATGTTCTCTGATGGCGATGGTAAGGTTGGGGGGAGGGTTAGTTCGATTTTATATGCGGGGGAAGAGGAGTCCGTGAGGGGTTCATCAGCGGTTGGGCAAATATATTCCGACGATTAGCTTGTCACAAGATCGGTAGAGATTGTTGCAGTGAGGGCAGTCAGATACATGAAGGGTTTATCGGAGTTTAGGCATAAAAATTCCAGCAATTTATTTGTCGCAAGTTCGGTTGGTTGATGGTTCGATATTGGGAGGGATCAAGAGTTATATGGCGTTGATAGGTATATTTATGTAAGCAAATCGAATTAGGGGTTCTTGGTTTCCTTAAGCTTCAGTGTGTTTTCGTGATGTACCATTGGGCCATTTGGGGGTTCAGATGGTACGAGACTCTTAATCCGCAAAGAAGATTTAAGGGGATTAGCTTGTTTCACATGATTTATTTGGGATGTTGTGTTAGGTTGTTGGGCCTATATTAAATAAGTGGAGGCCCAAAACCCATGTAGTTAATATCCTACATGAAGAAGGAAACCCTAATTGCTTGCCTATAAATATGAGGCAATAGAGAGAAGTAAATAAGACCAATTCAAGAGAGAAATAGAGTGAAATTCGTGCAGAATTTTCTGCTACTTTCTGGGCCGACCAGCAAGGTTCTCGAGTCCGATCGGAGGTCGATCCACCGTTGGATCGTGCTGATTTTTGGACAGGGTGTTCGGAAGACGTGGTACTACGTTCTGACCGTTGGAATTTGCGTTTGGAGTTCCAAGTGATTTGATACGATTTTTGATCGTGCGCCATCGATTCGGTGAAGTTTCTCTACTCTTTCTTGTAATTGTGGTTTAAGCCAAGATTGGTTAATCTTGAGATATTGTGATCCTCTAATTGTATTTAGAAAGAACTCGTTGTACCCATTATATTGATAGTGGAGATTAAGCGGCCTCGAGGGTCCCGTGGTTTTTTCTCTCTCGCCTTGAGAAGGTTTTCCACGCTAAAATTGTGCGTGCCTATTGTGTGTTCTTGTTTGCTATATTTGTTAGCTTGCTTGATTCGCTCTGCTTGATAGATTCCTACGAGATTTGCACAAGTGGGGAGAATTATTTAATTCCGCCGCATCTAATTATTCTATTAGATTCGTTTTTCTCCCAACAAAGTGGTATCAGAGGGAAGGTTATTTAATCGGTATTCTGTGTTAAATAATGGAAGCTAATACAAGCAGAATGGTTAGTCTGAATGGTTCAAATTATCATGTCTGGAAAGGGAAGATGGAAGATCTTCTTTATGTGAAGGATTATTATCTGCCGGTTTTCAGTGAAGCCAAGCCTGAAAACAAATCTGATGGTGAATGGAATTTATTACATCGTCAAGTATGTGGCTATATTAGACAGTGGGTGGATGATAATGTTTTGAATCATGTCAGTGGAGAGACTCATGCACGCAGTTTATGGAGCAAGCTTGAGCAGTTATATGCTCGAAAGACTTGTACATTACCGGACTCGTGGGAGACGTTCAGGACGTCCTTATCTAACTCAGCTCCAGATGGTGTTATCACCATGGATTTGGCTAAGGGGAGTGCTCTGAATGAAGAGATGAGGAGAAAGTCACAAGGTTCCTCTTCGCACTCAGAAGTTTTAGTGGCAGAACAAAGAGGAAGGAGCAAGAGCAGAGGTCCAAAGGGTAGAGACAGAAGCAAGAGTAAGAACAGGTATACCAATGCAGAGTGCTATCACTGTGGTCTAAAGGGGCATATTAAAAAGTATTGCCGAAAGCTCAAGAGAGACAACCAACATGACAAAGAGAAAGAAAAGAAGGCAAGTCATGACGATGATGTTGCTACTATTACTGAAGAGTTTCTTCTCTTGTGTGATGAAGAAGATGTTAACTTGGCTTTTGATGAGACCAGTTGGGTAGTAGATAGCGGTGCCTCCATTCATGCTACAAGTCGAAAAGATCTCTTTTCATCTTACACATCTGGTGATTATGGCAATGTTAAGATGGGAAATCGAGGCATGTCAAAAGCTATTGGCATAGGAGATGTGCGATTGGAGACGAAAAACGGTACAATTCTTATTCTGAAAAATGTTAAGCATATTCCTGACATTCGCTTGAATTTGATATCAGTAGGCAAGCTAGATGATGAAGGTTTTCATCATACCTTTGGTGGTGGTTCATAGAAGCTCACTAAAGGTGTTATAGTCGTGGCTAGAGGTGAAAAGTGTGCTTCGTTGTACCTGACACAAGCTAGAGTTTGTGGTGGCATTATTAATGCAGTCGAAAAAGAGAGTACAACTGAATTGTGGCACAAGAGAATTAGTCACATGAGCGAGAAGGGAATGATGGTTTTGGGAAAGAAGAATCTCCTACCGGGAATGAAAGGTGAACCGTTAGAGAAGTGTGAGCATTGCTTGGCCGGCAAGCAAACTAGAGTATCTTTCAAATCATCCCCTCCCTCGAGAAAGCCAGAGATGCTTGATTTAGTATACTCTGATGTTTGTGGTCCTATGAAATCCAAGACGTTTGGAGGTGGTCTCTATTTTGTGACTTTTATAGATGATCATTCAAGGAAAGTGTGGGCCTATATCTTGAAGACTAAAGATCAAGTGTGTGGTGTCTTCAAGCAGTTTCATGCCCTAGTTGAGAGACAGACTGGGAAGAAGTTAAAGTGCATGCGAACCGATAATGGAGGTGAGTATTGTGGTTCTTTTGATGATTATTGCAAGGATCAAGGCATTCGACATCAAAGGACACCTCCAAAGACGCCTCAGCTAAATGGGTTAGCTGAGAGGATGAATAGAACGCTTATTGAAAGGACGAGATGTTTACTTTCACAAGCAGGGTTACCAAGATGCTTTTGGGGTGAGGCGTTAAATACAGTGGTTCATGTATTGAATCTCACACCGTGTGTGCCTCTTGAGTTTGATGTTCCAAATGGGGTATGGACAGGTAAAGATGTCTCCTATAATCACTTGAAGGTATTTGGATGCAAGGCATTTGTGCATATTCCAAAGGATGAAAGATCTAAGCTTGATATGAAGACTAGACCGTGCATATTCATCGGTTATGGCAAAGATGAGTTTGGGTACAGATTCTATGATCCGGTGCAGAAGAAACTTATCAGAAGCCGCGATGTGGTATTTATGGAGAATCAGGACATCAAAGATATTGCGAAGTTTGAAGAAAGTGCTCCGCAATTTATAACTGACTTGATTGATTTTGATATAGTTCCTCCTACAGTTGTGCCAAGTCAAGTTGAAGATGAAGTTCGTGATAACCAACAGGGTGCAGGTGATGTTGATACTTCTACAGAGGTAGAGATGGATAATGAAGTCCATGAGCAATTGCCAGTACCAGATGTTCCACCAGTTGTTCCACTCAGGAGATCTTCTAGAGATCGACAACCGTCTACAAGGTACTCAGCTGATGAGTATGTGTTAGTATCTGACGGGGGAGAACCCGAAAGTTACAGTGAAGCCCTTGAAGATGAGAACAAGAAGGAGTGGGTTGAAGCCATGCAAGATGAGATGAAATCATTGCATGAGAATCATACTTATGAGTTGGTGAAGTTGCCGAAAGGCAAAAGAGCTTTGAAGAACAAGTGGGTTTACAGAGTGAAGCAAGAAGAAAATACTTCACGTCCCCGATACAAAGCTAGATTGGTCGTCAAGGGTTTCAGCCAGAGGAAAGGTATTGACTTTGATGAAATATTTTCTCCTGTTGTTAAGATGTCATCCATTCGGGTGGTTCTTGGTTTAGCAGCTAGTCTTGATTTGGAGGTTGAGCAGATGGATGTGAAGAATGCATTTCTCCATGGTGACTTAGATAAGGAGATATATATGGAGCAGCCAGAGGGTTTCAAAGTAAAGGGAAAAGAGGACTATGTGTGCAAGCTTCAGAAAAGCATGTATGGTTTGAAGCAAGCACCAAGGCAGTGGTACAAGAAGTTTGAGTCAGTCATGGGTGAGCAAGGCTACCAAAAGACGAAATCTGACCACTGTGTTTTTGTGCAGAAATTCTCTGATGATGATTTTATCATACTATTGCTATATGTTGATGATATGCTGATTGTTGGCAAGAATGTCTTTAGAGTTGAGAGATTGAAGAAACAGTTGAGTCAGGTTTTTTCAGTGAAGGACTTGGGTCATGCGAAGACTATTCTTGGCATCCGAATTACTCGCAATAGAGTTGCGAAGAAGTTGCATATGTCACAAGAGCGATATATTGAAAAGGTGTTGCAAAGGTTCAATATGGACAAGCCTAAAGTGGTGAGCTCTCCTCTTGCTACTCACTTTAAGCTAAGCACACGACAGAGCCCTTCTACGGAGAAGGAGATGGACGACATGGATAGAGTTCCGTATGCCTCAGCAGTAGGAAGTTTGATGTACGCGATGGTGTGTACAAGGCATGACATAGCTCATGCAGTTGGTGTTGTGAGCCGTTTTCTGTCAAATCCGGGTAGAGAGCATTGGGATGCAGTCAAATGGATTATGAGATATCTCCGAGGTGGAGCAGTTTCTTGGCAGTCAAGGCTACAAAAGTGTGTTGCACTTTCTTCTACAGAAGCTGAATATATCGCAACAACTGAATCATGTAAAGAGTTGTTGTGGATGAAAAGATTCATAGGGGAGCTCGGTTTCAAGCAGCAGCGCTATGTGGTTTACTGTGATAACCAAAGCGCGATTCACTTGAGTAAGAATTCTACGTTTCATGCAAAGTCGAAACATATTGATGTGAGATACCATTGGCTTAGAGATGCACTTGAAGACAAGTTGTTTGAGATTGAGAAAATCCACACAGATGATAATGGTTCCGATATGTTCACGAAGGCCTTACCAAGGGAAAAGCTTGATGTTTGTCGTAATATCGCCGGAATGGCGATGCCCTCCACTTAGTTGAATAAGGGGGAGATTTGTTGGGCCTATATTAAATAAGTGGAGGCCCAAAACCCATGTAGTTAATATCCTACATGAAGAAGGAAACCCTAATTGCTTGCCTATAAATAGGAGGCAATAGAGAGAAGTAAATAAGACCAATTCAAGAGAGAAATAGAGTGAAATTCGTGTAGAATTTTCTGCTACTTTCTGGGCCAACCAGCAAGGTTCTCGAGTCCGATCGGAGGTCGATCCACCGTTGGATCGTGCTGATTTTTGGACAGGGTGTTCGGAAGACGTGGTACTACGTTCTGACCGTTGGAATTTGCGTTTGGAGTTCCGAGTGATTTGATACGATTTTTGATCGTGCGCCATCGATTCGGTGAAGTTTCTCTACTCTTTCTTGTAATTGTGGTTTAAGCCAAGATTGGTTAATCTTGAGATATTGTGATCCTCTAATTGTATTTAGAGAGAACTCGTTGTACCCATTATATTGATAGTGGAGATTAAGCGGCCTCGAGGGTCCCGTGGTTTTTCCTCTCTCGCCTTGAGAAGGTTTTCCACGCTAAAATTGTGCGTGCCTATTGTGTGTTCTTGTTTGTTATATTTGTTAGCTTGCTTGATTCGCTCTGCTTGATAGATTCCTACGAGATTTGCACAGGTGGGGAGAATTATTTAATTCCGCCGCATCTAATTATTCTATTAGATTCGTTTTTCTCCCAACAAGGTGCTTGCTATAATAGGTTCACGGGATTTCTTCAAACAACTGATGTGGATGTCGTGGGACTTACAAAAGGATTATCGTGTTGCGAGTGAAAATGTCTCCGAGTTGGTTCTTGTAAGAAATCGGCGGAGAGTCTCAACACATTCGAGGTGGAGACCGCGAGTTTGCGAGAGGTCATTTGTTGCGCTATCAGGACGAGTTTGGATAACGTTATAATTGTGTCAGAGTATTAAAGTGTTTTGCACGTGTATTAGTCTTGGTAGTTCCTAATAAGAAAAGCAGGAGAAGTTCTGTCTGATTGCGCTCTTTTATTTTATTTATTTAGTTTTGTTTCGGTCAATTCGTTTATAGAGTTGCTAGTCTTGCTTTTTTCTGGGATTCTAAGGTGAGAGTTGTCCCACAATCTATTGATGTAGTACTTCAGTCTATTTATCTATCTTTAGGCTATAACAAAGTTTGGGATTTTAGAAAAAATTTAAGCCTGGTTTGTACTTTGTATTTGAAGCGCGGTTCGGTGAGCCTAGAAGATTTAACAACGGACGATAAGCTATAATACCAAGGCCCAAGATTTCACTCGGCCCAATAATTGGGTTCGGCAGGATCAAAGAAACCGGGCTGCTATTTAATGGCCCATAATGGTCTCGAATTCGTATCAAAGGACGTTTTGATCAAGCGGCAACAGTACAACGCAGTCAACTGATCAGCGGCCCAAAACATTTCAAGCACCAGAACTAAAATGGTACCGACCGCACCTTATCTTTCTTCCAAAAACGAAAGATATTTAGCTCTATCTGAAATTTCGTTTCATTTTTCCAAATCAAACTGAAAGTGGTCAGTGATTTTCCCGCGTTTTCTGATTGGGGTTTCTCCAGAATTTCAGGTACTCGATACGATCACACCTCTCTCTCTCTCGCTCTCATTAATCGATTCGATTATGGCATTGATGCGTGAGCCTGTTCTGCGGAGAAGACGGTGCGGTACAGAGAGCACGAGCCGGAGAGGATTGGCTCGCCGGAGACTACGACGCCGTTCGGAGCTTCCCGGTGTACGTCGGAGGCTTTTCTCTGTCGATCGCGCTCTTCAATCGCGCCATCTCCGATTGTGTCTCTTGATTTGGTGTTTGGTGATCTTCGAACGGTACGGTCCTTAATGCTCTAATCCTCTTCTCTATGTATAACAGATTCAATTCATTGAAAATCTTTATTACGAATGGGTTGAGAAAATGGGCCCTTTTTGAGGCCCATTGGTTGTTTGTTTATTACGACCCAAAAAAGGGCCCTTTTTTAGGGGCTGCAGGTTTTAGGCAAAAAAGGACGCGTTTTTCACGCGGAAAAAAGACCAATTTTTGGGCTACATTTGGCCTTTTTTGCGGGTTAGACCCGACCCAAAGTCCGATCCACAAACCGAACCAAAGTCCGATCCACAACCCGACCCAAAGTCCGATCCATAACCCGACCCAACTCCCGACCCAAGACCCGACCCATAAACCGACCCAGAGTCCGGTCCATGACCCGGACCAAAGTCCGATCCATTACCCGGTCCGAAGTCCGAACCATGACCCGCCCCATATTCCGACCCTATCCAGTACCCGACATCAAACCGACCCAGAAAATTTTGCCCCAAAATACAAATCACGCCAAACAATTTTTGCATTTCCCACCAAACACTGTAATGTCCATAACTTTCTCCGATTGTGTCTCTTGATCTGGTGTTCGGTGATCTTCGAACGGTACGGTCCTTAATGCTCTAGTTCTCTTCTCTATGTATAACAAATTCAATTCATTGAAAAACTTTATTGATTTTAGTTGAAATTGCTGTGTTATTGTATAATTTATGGCTTGAGTGACTTTATTAGCAAGGATGATGCTGCATGAGGTTGTGATGGTTTCCACGGAATAGCTTAGGCTTCAGTTCATTTGAAACATTGCTAACTGTACAGATTTCATGGAGCTGTTGAATGATTACGATATAAGCATTTAGATCATCCATCAGAAACAGTGCATTTAATTTTAGACTGAATTATTCATTTTAACTGTGGCCTAATTATTGAGGTTTTGGTTAGAATTTGGGCATGTTTGATACTGGCCTACTCTGAGTAGTATAAATGTGTAATTGGTGAATTTTGATTGGTTTCTTTTTGTATATGATTTTTGTGCTTCTCTGTGGTTTGAAAATTCTGACAATCAAGTTTTGTGAATGCCTTGTTGTGCGGCAAAATATTGAAGATGATCATTGACGAATGTAGATCAGAAACAGTGCATTTACTTTTAGACTGAATTATTCATTTCAACTATGGCCTAACAATTGAGGTTTTGGTTAGAATTTGGGCATGTTTGACGTTCTTACTCTGAGTATTATAATTGATGAATGTTGATCAGTTTTCATCCTTTTGTACTTGATTTTTGTATTTCTCTATAGTTAAAAATTCTGCAAATCAAGTTTTGTGCCAAAATATTAAAGATGATCATTTGTTTCATTTTACAATTGCTGCCAATTGCTCCTTATGATAGAATGCGGATGCTTGGTGAGGATAGTTTTGTACCACGTTATTTTTTAAATCTGAACCAAATACTTGGTGAATAGAGAGGTCTGAGTATAGTTGTATTTCTCTTCTTATTTGAGGTTTATCAACTTGTATCCCGGATTCTAGGTCGTCGGTTTGTTTCATGTTCTGCTGCAAACTGAACAAAACTTACACAATTGAGGGTGACTTGTAGATGGTCATTCTTCAGGCTTTCTTCGGCAATGTATATGGTGATCTCACTTATGCAAAAACACGAGAATTTCTGTTTACTTGTATCGGTTGCCCAAATAATGCATCAACTGATCTGGCCTACGGTAAACATAGGCTTTGTTTTAGTGTTTGTACAGTTACTTGAACCACGTTTATGTGATTTCAGGCATGCCATACTTTAATCGAGGAGAAGTTTGATGCTTCACTTGCACATGTGTGAAAAATGTTATGTCGACAAAACAAGTTTAAGTCTGAAGGGGATTAAACCATTAAAACCTAGTTGGTATCAAATGTGGACATCTGCTTTTGTTGCCATGTAGTCAGGTAATTTCTCTATCATATTCTCCACTGCATTTACTAGAAGTATCAAGTGTGATTCATCTTTAAGAATCAAGCATGTTCTTTAAGCAACTTCAAAATTTTATGATATACAGTTTATAGCTAGCATTTTGTCTATACGACTTAAGATTTATTCTTACATATTTTGTATCGTTATCTATTTCTCATTCTTTTGTGTGTTTATGTGGGAACTTGGAATCAATGGGTATTTGCAATTAACAGAAGCAGTTCTATATGTCTGATAAAGACTTCCTCTCCTCTGGAAAACAATCATCACAGCCACCCTCTCCAATAAGTTGATTCCCGTATTATTATTATTTTGTTGATGTTGAATAAATGAAAATAAATTTCGGCATCACACGTGTTGGATGTTGAACAGGCAAGGGACAATAAATAGGCAGGTGATACTATAATGTAATTGTCTAGTTGAGCACGACTAGTTGTTGCCCAGTGGACTGTTCTATAGTGGCGGGAATCTTAACGAATAAAAGCCCAAGAAAAGGTATCTGGAACTTGAATTTTTCTGGCAGTTTAGTGAATACAGAATTACAAGGATTATGACACATTACTTGCGAAGTATAGCAAACGAAGACTAGAAGTTAGCATTGTAGTATAGGTGACCATATATCTTTTATTTTGCTTCTTGGTATTTAATTGTCCTTTTCATGAATCGTGACTCCTTCCCCTAGACAGATGAAATGTCAACATTGTTCATTTGGTTGCCATTATTTGATTGCCACCTCACTGAATGATGGCAGACTACTAGTGTTTGAGAACTCACATCTGAGATTGTTTTCCATAAAATATTATGGCTACTTACATTGTTTAGCAATAGTTTTGTTATGATGACTCTGAATGCAACACTTTTCACAAAGTAGCCTAATGATAAATCACGAATAATCTAAGATATTTATGCCTAATTGTGCCATTTCAAGACAGCGTTTCTTGGTATTGTTGTCAATATTATCTGAACTTTTCTAGATCAGTATAATGGATACCATGACAATAAACAATTTCCTTGTTCTATTGTGATAGCTATTTTTCCGTCTTGCTTGTGAATTTATGATTATCTCAGTGATATTTACGAGTCTCCACAGATAAAAATAGACAATTTCCGGATCCGTTCTTAAATTTTATCATTATCCTTGAATACAGTGAAATTTTCATCATTTGGCTTAGTTATTAAACATATAGTAGACACTGTACTGTAGAATGATATATATGCATACTGAAAATTCTTATTTGGGACTAAAAGAGGCATTGAAATTTATCTTGCACATATGGCTGCTAAATTATGAATTGCTAGCCCTTATGTTCTTCCATGGAAGCTTACTTTTATTAAGCCATGCTAGTTGTGGTTGGAAAATGTAATTTATATCAGGCTAGAACTGAACCTAGGAAATTACTTTAGTTCTTCAGTAAGCATGATACATACAAATTAAAATTCATGTCACATTTCACAAAATTACAACTGTGTAACAACCTGTAAAAACCTATCTCCTCAGGTCCCAATTCTAATAAAAAAAATCACATACATGAAAGAATATTTGTTCGTATGATTTCTCTGTTTTACACGAGCAGGCTATGGATCTAAGCTTTTTTCCAATTTGACATGTCACAGTGATGACCTCTCCCACGGAAGCAACCCAGTTGCAGGATCAGCCAAGTTAGCGAGCACAAAGTCCCTCAGGCCATTGTCCCAAACCTCACAGAACTGCAACGGCCAATCAGGCGGTTCAATCGCCTCCGTCCCTAGCCCGGGTGCCCTATCCCTCGACCCCTCGTTCTGGTTCTCCTGCCAGTCAACAACGTAGGTAGCGACCCTCCTGTAGAACTTGGATTTGAACGAGTCCCACACCTGGTACTTGTAGTGGTTAATCACAGCAGTGCTCTGAGGTACATTCATGTATCGAAAACCCTTCTTCAGCCTGAAATGGTGCACCACGTTGAGAAGCGTCCGCTCCAGCACATCTGGGCGCACGATCGATTTGTGCCTCTCTGGCCTCTGTAATCGACAAGTGTACCCTGCAGTCACTCCCTGATCGGGCGCTGATGTCAGGCCGGATGGCCCGAAGCTGTGGCAGGTTGTTCTCAGCTCCCCAATCGTCGTTGAACTAGTGTAATTCGAAACCAGTGTCCGAAGAGAGTTCTGGCCCGGGACACCAATGCCGCGGTGCTGAGGAGTCGGGTGCTGGAAGTTAAAGAACTCGTCAACGTCCATGAAACTGACCCAATTGCACTCGCGCCTCGCCCTCAGCGCGCAGTGCGAGAATCCAGCCTCTTGAGTCTTGATCCACGGCCAGGCGTGTCTACTCACATTGTAATTCTCCGAGTTCAGCTCCTCGATCACCTCCTTGATCTCGTCGTCGCTGTTGTTGTCGTAGACGAACCAGCGCTCCACGCCAAGCCAGGAGTGGTACGCAATCCACTCCTTGATCGAAGCAGCCTGGTTCCACGCCATTGTGCACACGCAGAGCTCGTGCTTCTGCCTCGCCTCGATCACGCCCTCCTCGAATTCAGCACCATCGATTCTAGCCACGGAAGGGAGAGGAACTCGAACCGGAGGTCCGTTTCGAAACCGTTGAACGCGAGAGACCGTAACTCGAACTCCATGTGCTTTGCTCCGATTCGCCCTGATGCTGACCGGCAACACGCACCTGACGACCTCCTGAGCGGCCGTAACGGCCTTGGTGGTAGCGAACGCCAACGGCCCGTCGCTTAGCTCGAAACGACAGCTGAAGAAGCTCGGATCTGAGGCTCTGTTAGGCCTCAAATTCAACCCCTTGACGAACACAACCGCCGTGTCTCCGTCCAGAGCCGCCGCGTACGCCACCGATTTCCACGAAGGCACCGTCCGGTTCGCCGGCAGCGTCCAGTTATTGTCCGCCGCGTCGCCGCGCCTCATCAGGTTAACGGCGGCGGAGAAATTCAGCGGCGGAAGCGGGCACCGCACCACCGCCGCGTCCCCGCCGTACTCATCCACCGATAGCACCGGTCGCGTCCTCGTATCTTCAACAACGAGAGCATCACCATTACCGTCGCTCCCGTTCAGGAACTTGTAGTAGACGCAGTCCAGTTTCTTGCTCAGCAGCTCGATTTCGCTCGACACCAGCAGCAACAAATGGTCAGGAAACACCACGCGACCTTCCACCCTCAGAGGAAGGTACTTAACAAACGAGTCGCGAGTCGATTCCACAGCCGAGGACGACGAAGAAGAAGAAGACAAGAGCGACACGCCGAGAACAGGCCGAAACGACACCGTACCGAGAGGAAACCTGAACCGGCGAGGCGAGAAGGGCGCGAGGAAGAGGAGGAAGAGAAGGCACAGAACAAGAAACCTCACGGAGAAGACCGAGGGAGGCCTCGCCACGCGCTTCCTCTTCCTCCTTTGCTCTGACTCCATTGTTTTTTTTCCCAAATCTGCACAAAAACCACTCTTCTGTTTATAACTGACACTCTCTCACTCCAGGAGACGAAGAAGATGGATAGATCTGGCCAGCAACAACAACTGCTTCAGCAGCAGATCTGTAAACGGAGGTTCCGAGCCTGCGTCATGGACTCTGCCGAGTCCGAAATAGACACGGAGCAGATTCTTGGTTCGAGCTTTGATGATTTTGACGTGCCGCGTGACGGAGACGCGCTGTGACGAGAGTGGGGTGTGGGAGATGTCGGGAAAGGAGAGAAAAAAAAAAGCGTTGCTGAGGTAGGGACATAGGGGACTATAGTGTATTATACAGGTATAATGGCATGTGCGGGGGCTTCGATTGAGTGTGTCGCGGTCTACGCAACGAATTATACACACCTGTCACTCGATGACTTATATAGTTATATGATTAAAAGTGCCGCGATGGCATCATCTGACGGTCGAGATTCGTGCAGCTCAGCTTTCCCCAGGTAATTTTGATTTGTGTTTGTTTGTTTTTTGGATAATTAGTGGCTGAATTTATTCGTTAGCCTTAATTTTTCTGGTTGGAGGGTTTATTGTTATTACTGTCATGTTTGTTTCAGCTAGATTTTAAGACTCTTTATATATTGCTCTTAGGGTGCTGCGAAATTAGGCTGAAAAGGGTGAAACATGAGGTGAGTAATTTTCAATGATCGATTTTTCTGAGTATGGTAATAAATACCGATGTTCAAAAAATTTATAGAACAATAAAAGTCAAACCCAATCATGATTAGGGGTGCGCACATTTTACCCAAATCTGAAACTAAACCGGAATTCAAACTAAATCCGAACTAAAGAATCGAGAACCTGGATATCGGATCAGATTTGAATTTGAAAATTGAGAACCAAATCAATTCGATTCGGTTCCGGTTCTGAGAGTACAGAACCGCTAATTAATCAGTTCAGAACCGAACCAATTTTGGGGGTTTTAATTAGTATATTTTGTATTTCAATTTATGTTTTAGCCTAAAAAGAGTTTAATTATATATAATTTTCACCATAAATTGAATAATATATGAATATCACATTAATTGAATTTAATTAGGTAAAACTATACAACTATATCAGAGAACCAGACTCTTAATTTCACAATAAATCATTCTATTGGGTCTAATTTGGTAGAACCAAGAACCGGACCGTAAAATCGCGCTCAGAATCGGACCGATCCCACTTATTGGGTCGGATTTGGGTCTCCAAAATAAAAAACCGATTGATTAGGTCCGGTCTGCTTCTAGCCAGTTTGGCCCGGTTCTTGAACCGTGCCCATCCCTAATCATGATGACCTTGTTCGTTGACTTTTCCTTAACCCTTAAAATTTTACCTTAATTTAGTAAGAATAAAAATGTTTAAAAAAATCATGGTATTGGTGGGTTATGCTTGATGTTGATGGAGCAAAAGAGATTTTTTAATTTAGAAAATGCATGTGGAAAATTATACTTACACATATGTTTTAACCATGTGTTTAGTTTTCTTTTGAAGAAGTTTTGCCTGAATTATTAGAAGAGGTCACAGTGGAAAATGAAGCACCTAATATATTGATCTTTAATTTCTGCTAGAAGTTAAAATGAACAATTATTTTGTTGAGAGTAGAATAATTTGGGTGACTTGAGCATGTGGAGCTTCTTCATTGATTGGTGCACAATTAGAGAGAATTGTGTGTGGTATGTATAGCTGTTTCACATTGACTTTAGAGGCTTGATTGGGGTGTCATGTTGTGTTCCTAAAAGTCTATGATTTTAGAGACATCCACTACCTTCATTGCTGGAATTTCATGTTTGTGATATTGTTTGGGAATAAATGTCGTATAAGGCTGAGGGTTAAACTTGTCGTGGGAAGGAGTAGGTTAGAGCCTTGGAGGTGGGAATAAAAATAATGAACCTTGGAGAATTAAGAGTAAATTAACTAGCAACTGGGTTAGATAAGGGGATATTTATTTGGTGATTTGGGTTGAACACAAATAACAGGAACTTACGTGCTTCTCAACTTAGAAATTACGCTAACAATTGTTTGTTTAGTTTATGAACCGAAAATCTATATTTATCCCGTTATCTAAAAAGATCCAAGTCCGTCACACTCATGGTAAGAAAAAAGGTTTGTGATAAATCCATATATTATGTACATTTAATATTTTATTATAATTAGGGTTCGGGTTGCTTGAGCAATCAAATGATATTTTTATTGGAAACAAGTGCATTGCTTTTCGATTAGCTATTTTCGCATTCCTTCAATAATTTATTTAGGTGTCATCTTTGTTATCATATGCCCCTTTAGCATAATGTCCCCTTCTATATTCCTTTTCCACTTCCCAAACTTTCCTTTTTCTCAATACTATCCAAAACTTTCTTATTTTTCATGAAATGAAATGGTCAGTGCTTGGGAGCACAACAATGTGATTAGAGAGAAATTTCGTTTTCATGATTGACAGATCTCGTGGTATTGCGTAACTAGAAAGTCTTGAATTTAATTTTTTTCATTTCTATATTTGGACTAATAAGAGTCAATAATAGAGGACTTTTAGTTCTGAAACTCTACTCTACTGTACATGACATATTTGCTTTTGAAAGGAAAAAAAAGAGGCTCTACTAGGATTCTGATACTTGTGTTTATTTAGAAAGTTAGGTTTAATCAAGCTAAGTGGTCCTTTAATCTTGAGCAGTTATGGACCACCTGTTTTAATAGTCTTTTCATTTACATAACAAAAAGTGTTTTGGAGACTAATAAATGTGACTTGTAGCTAATCTCCAAGTGGAGGAAGAGTAGTCACATGGATTTAACTCAATGTTCAGGATTCTATGGATGGTGGGCCTAAAGTTGTTTTTGGAGAAGAATTTTGAAGGTAATTAGATTTATTCTTATGGTCGATCGTGTTTTCTTTATTTTCGTTATCATTTTTGTTCCCTTAACAATATTTGTAGTGTGATAAATTACGATAACATGGTTTAGTGGTGGTCGTAAACAAAGGAGATATAAATGGTATATAAACTTGTTTTTATTATAATGAAATCTTAAAGGTATTGATTTATTATTTAAATTAGCTTTAGAAACAGTCTGCTTATGTTTTTGCTTCTTTCTATTCATGCTACTCGTGTACTTTTCTTATTAGTTATGCATAAATTGTCACTAATCTCTAAATGAGTTGGTCCATGCCACTTAGTGGATTAAAAGTATGGAGAAATATTGACTCGCACGATCTGTATATGTTTCAAAATGAGGATCTTAATAGTTTATTAAGTGTTTTACTCGAAAGAATTAGTAGACTTTTGTAATAGCGAATTATTCGATCTTTATTAAGCACCAACTGTAGTTTTAGCAAGATTTAAAACTGTAAGACATCCATCTATTTTTATTTCACTTCACTTAAAAGTAGAAGTTCTTATTCTTATTTTACTCTACTTTAGACTTTTTTCATAATCTTAATCTTGGCGTATTAGTACGTGTAATCAAGCTGTATGTTTAGATTTTACCACTGCTACCAAAACCAATCCTTGCTATTATAAATATGATATGGCCAAATAAGTTCAGCTGTTGTATGGAAGAGGGCTTGTATCATAAGGGGCTCTTACGGATAAATTTAAGAATTTTTTGAAACCTATTCTAGCCCGCGAGACCCTTGCTAACTCGAACCCTGACCTTAAGTTAGGAAAGAGCTGACTAAACCACTTGTTCCAGTGTAGTTTCTCGTATAAATTTATGAATTTCGAGATGGTAATGAGGCAGGTTCATAACGGATTTAGTGATTCTTGTCCCTTACGTGTTAGACTGATGTATTTTATCTTTATAGGATGACAAGAAGATAAGTAGAGCAAATTTAGTGGTCTTCATCTCCTAACCCATCAGGTCGGGCCAATTTTCATCCCTATTTGTGACAATATTATTGTGGTGAGTTCAACTTTTAACCGCCCCAGGTATTTTACCACATGGTTAAATAAATGTGATTTACTCTTGTTGGAGTCTTAAATTCTTGAAGCACATCAAGCATGAGAATAAATGCGGCTAGGCCACCAAATTGGCAAAATTAGTTTGGTCCCCAACCTGGTTGATTCCTCTCCATGGGAAACAATGGAAAATTTTCGTAAATGCACTCTGCAAAGCATTAAGCCCAGTATACCAACCACTAGAATCTATAATGTCACCACAAGATCTCTATCGAAAACATGGGACTTTTTGTTCTCTATTGTGGAATGGACATGGACATGGACTCTCTGACCGTATCAGTGCACGGCTCATATCGGAGGTCTCGTCTCACAACCTTGTCTGCTTGCAGGTGGGGCTCGCAAAGGGCTAAAGTTCCATGATGAAAACTTTCGAGGAAAGGTTGCTTGTTTCAATCAAATTTGGCCTGCTCGAGTCTCTGGAACTGAACTTCCAGTTCTGTTTTCTAGGTACGCAAGTCTGGACTCACGTTGGACTTTTTTGATCAAATAATTGTGTCTCGATATGCATGAGGGTAGTTTCATTTATCTCATCAAACTATATTTGATTCTCATTTAATAGCGGTCAAGAATTTTTTTCTCACTATACTACATTTTATATAGAAATAACTAAAATACCCCTTATTTAAAAAATAAGAAGAGCATTTTGATCATTTTATAATGAAAACTAGTGGCAATAATATTACATGAACACAATGTAGTAGAGTGAGACGTCATAAGTTAATCGTAAGGAAAAGTTCAATTTATTGCACCTTACTATGATTGTTTCACACTTTGCTATCTCAACTGTTTTTTCCTCTTTTTTTAGTACCCTAACTTGTATTTTAAGACATTAAGACATTTTTATGCTAAATATTATTCCAAAATAGTAGTCAAATGTAGTAAAATGTCCAAAAATACAAGCTAGGGTACTAAAAAAAGAAAAAAATAGTTGAGGTAGCAAAGTGTGAAACAACCATAATTCGATGCAGTAAAGTGACATTTTTACTTAACTGTAGTTAAATGAGAACAATGTAGTAAAATGAGATTGCCACTGTAATAATAGGGTGCTCGGAAAGTAAAAACTTATTTATGTACATAATGAACTTGTTACCAGCAACAGAGCAAGCATTCAGATACTCTCGTGTTATCTGGTGAACACGAGCTCTGGTACCGAAGGCTACACAAAAATAACTGGTTACCCACTAGGCAGTGGCCATGGTAATCTAAACTGCTTCATTATCACTCCATCTTCAGTTTTCTGCTATGCTCAGGAGTCAGGGCGATGCTCGGGTCTCCTTTTGTTTGTAACATAGTCAACTTCAGCTCTGCTATGCAAATCATCTGTCAAACAGTAAGAAACTTCATGAGTTTCGACTTTCGAGTTTTGAAAACCATCAAGGTAGGCGAAATTTTGGTGGTATAAGTTTAAACAGATCCCCACATCATCATGAGATCACGATCTGGCAGGAAAAGTGGGTTATTCATGCTCAGTCACCTACGAATGTTATCGAGAATTCACATAGATCTAGTAAGACTATATTTCTATCCAGTCTAATCATATAAGTACTGAGGACGTATGTTTCAACATTCATGACTTGAACATATAATTAGTTGAATTTAATAGTAATGGCATGGCCCTGATTGGTGTATGCAAAGATTCACACTGATTACAATACATTTGATGTCCAAACTAGTGCTACTCATAATCCTTGGAGGCTAAAGCTTAGAGTTATTACGGTCAGGAAAAATATATGCATGCAATAGAAAAATAATAGGTTTGCATTCTAATATCATACCCAGTAATGGTACTTCTAGCATTCATGGTTTCAGAAATCGAACCAATATAGTATATAGTCATGGTGTTTGTGGTCTGTTCTCTTTCTAGGCACAAAATGGTCCCCGACTCCCTAATGACACGGACATGCAACTCCATGTAGAAGTGTCAAATAGTTTAATCGATAAGATGATTTTGGAAATGAAAGCTATATAAAACAAGGATAGCAATGTACCTGCTGCTTAGGTTCACCGGCGCTGAACACAGATTGCAGGTGAATGACCACTATGAAATGGCGCCCTCTCAGCATCAAAGACTGTCTTCTTTGGCATTCTATTTGGATAAAATTGTAATGACTCACTGCAAACATCAGCTGATATATAAGATCCATCCCAGTTCTGATGCCGATTTTTGTGGTTGTCCAACTTATGTGACTCTGCATTGTAAGCTCGATCAGATGTACTTTGCATGGCATTAAGCGTCTGAATGCCCCCAGAAGAAAATCTAGAGTTTGAGCACAACTCTTCTGTTCTTCTCCAGAACTTGGAACTCAAAAACTCAGTACTGGGAAGCTTGCAACAAGAATCATCCGCAAGATCAGGGTTTGGTATCCTACCTCTTGAAACTGCTAAGTTGTAGGATATATCATCCAATGCAGTCTCTATGTCATGTACACGGGTCTCCAAAGAATTTATTCCACTTTTTGAGTTCCCCATAAATCTCTAAAAATTACAAACAAACAAAAAAGAAATATGTGAAGTCAGCAGTTGTTTCACATATATGAATCATAGATTAAACTAATATAGGAACTGTTATAGTAAATAAAACTTTGGCATTATGCAAAACAGAACTGTAAGTTGATAATCAATAGCATCAACCAACAAATAAGTCAGCACAGAATGTATATTTTCTCCCTAATCTGCATATAACTGATCTCTGGCAAAAGATACCTGAGCAATAAAACCAAAATTTCCCAAATGAACCATCTAAGCTCGCAGGACAAAAGTCGTAAAACTACAATTAAATGCCTATAGAATCTAGACAATGATATTCTTTAGTCTTTAATAGTACAAAGTTGACACAATCAGCTAGTGAACACTGATATAATGAAAGCTAATGGAAGCTGCTAAGGTATCATAAAATTGTTAAACTGAGAACACTGAGTGAGACTGAGAATATATAGTTTCTGGGAAGTACCTGGAGGAGCTCTAACAGATTGCATTGTTGATTCTCAATCTGAAGCAGCTGTTTATGGATCAAAGATAAATCTTCGTCTTCTTGACCATTGTCATAAACTTTCTCAGAAGCCATATGGTCTAAGAAATCCGAGTCAGAATTCTTCATATCATCATCAAACGGAACAACACGAGACCCAGACCTCCAACAACTAGACTTATCCCTTTTTTCATCACCCGTCTTGCTGAACAGGGAACGTTTCGTTTCCAGCCTGAAACTCCCACCGTTCTCTTTCCCCCCAAAATTTGCAGCTCCAATGTCATCTTCCCAAGCCTCATTTACAGGTGGAGATTGAGTCCGAGTAACTTCAGCCTTCGAATTCAAGGGCGTCTTGTGGTCCGGCTTACTTAAAACAACAGAGTTTGAATTTCTCTCGGTACTCCTTAAAGGGCTTCCCTTCTTTGCAATACTCGAAAATGAGCTATCAGACGGAGGGGACCTATTCGTGGGGACTGTTTTCGTTTTTCGAGGAGTTCGAAAGCCAATGTCTCGAGGGCTTTTGGAGACAGGAGGGGAGCAGCTACCACTATGATTATCTGGACTCGTCAAGAAACCAGAGAGGATACAGAAGTACAAGACATAATTAGTAATGGTAGCTCAAATTCATCATTTCAAGCAGTGCTAGATGTGCAAAAGTGCGACCAAAAGCTTCCCACTCCTAATACTAAAATAGCTCAACCTCTCATAAAATACATTGAAACAAAATGATGATATGAGTGAAAGCTATAAAAGCTTGAACAACTCAGGAACTAATCTAACTCATAGTTTTAACTGAATTCGATTATTTGAAAGTTAACATCAGTTCATATACTCTTACCTGATGTGGAAGATTTAGAGGACCCTGATGGAGCAGAGACCTCCTCGGAGCCACCCGGAATCGCCTTCCACAACTCCAAGGTTCTATTCATCGTTTCTCGAACAATTTTAACCTGTGATTACAACCCAAATGAAGTCAGCACTCCTGCGTTAATTTTGAATCCAACATTAAGCAGATCTCTAATTAGTCCTAATGGAGGCAAATTCGAGTCCGTGTGTTTTAATTTGATGTAATCTGCATCAATTCAGAACCTGCTCAACAAGCATTTGAGCAATTCCTATCTTCTCCACTTTTCCTACGTTTTCTCTCTGCAGCCAAACACATTCAAAACCTGCTCAACAAGAACTTGAGCAATTTCTACGTTTTCCTACATTTTCTCGGCAACCAAACACATTCAGAACCTGCTGAACAAGCATTCGAGCAATTCCTACATTTTCTTGGCAGCCAAACACCAGGTAGAAGAAATTTTATACCTTATCGAATCTCCTACTCTCCAGAGAACCCAAACACGACGCCTTGTACTCTGCCGCCAAGTCTCTCTCCGCCAGAGCCACCCTCCCCAACGCCTCAGCCGCGGCCTTCCTCACCGCCCAGTCCTCGCCGCCGAGAAACTCAACGAAACACGGAATCCACCAATCAAGCACGCTCCGGCTCGACGCCCCTCCGACGGCCACAATGCTCCCAATCAACCCCAGCAGCGCCGGCTTTGCCTTGAACCCCTCGCTCCTCGCGAGCCTCCCCAGCCTCGGGAGCGCCTTCCTGAGCCGCTCCGCCTCCACCTCCGGCGCCGCCTCCACCGCCGCCGCGAGGCACAGCGACGCCCCGATCTGCGCGTTCGCGTCCCGCTCGGTCACGAGCGCCTCAACCAGCGGGTTCAGGAACGCGGAGCCGAACGGAGGTTTGGTGACCCGCGCGGCCATGGCGGCGGAGGCGTCGACGCAGGCGGCGCGCACCGCCGTGTCGGGGTCGCGGAGGCGGCGGAGGACGGCGGAGACCATGCGGTGGAGGTGGGGCGAGAGCGCGTCCCCGTGGGAGAGAGACAAGAGAGTCAGGAGGCTCACGCAGTGCTTGCGGACCGGAGATCTGGAGGAGGCGTCGGTGTTGTGAATGCAGCCGATGAAGGACGAGAACGACTCCTGAGAGAGCGTCCTGGCGATGGAGTCGAGCTCCGCGGCGGCGATCGCGACGGTATCGCGGTCGGAGAGCTTGTTCAGGCACGCGATGACTCGGCTCTTCAGATCCAAGCTCGGCGAGCTCCGCTTCGCCGGAGACATTCTTCGCCGGAGCTGCCGTTCACGGCGGTGGAGACGGTGGTTGATCGGTGAGATCTATCGTTACTACAGAGAACAGACAAAATCGAAACGACGCCGTAGAGCCGTGGACTACACACTAGTTTAGCTGAAAATTAAAATGAAGGCTCTCAAGTGAGAGCTTTTATACGTGTAACGCAGAGAGTATGGCGTGGAAGGAGGGAACACGAGACGAGTCGGTTATATATATCCGATGAGTATATTTTCTGATTAGACGAGGGTATTATCGGTAATTTTATCCTTAATTTAAATTTATAATAATTGATTTTTTTGAAAGGGAAAAAAGGATATGAACAATTATTTTTGTCATAAAAACAGTAGATTTTTGAATTTAAATGAAAGGGATTTTAACTAAATTTAACTGCCAAATTTAGATTATGAAGTAGAGAGCTTAAATATTTATTTGATGATGTAATGAATATTGCTTGAAATAGAAGTAAATTGAATCTGTCAATCGTATGATAGATTCAAGTCTGCTAATTCATTGCCTCTAATTTAGCCTATAGATCTCTTCCTATAACTATATTTCTTTTGTATTACAAAACAAAAATAATCAAAGACTGCCAAATTTACTCAGGATTTACTTACTCACTCAAACGTTTTCTATATAAAAAGATTAAAACTCGAAATGTCTTTTCAATGTGTTGTAACTTAATTGTTCATTCAAATTTGTTTGGTTGATTGAGGTGAATTATATTTTTATTTAAATGTAAAATTTTCAAGTCTCGTGAAAAGGAAATTAATTTTTTTTGAGTAAAATCGAATTTGTTGATTAAATAGCAATTAACCTAGTATAAAGTCGGATAACTGAAGGTAAAAAAGTGGAAAAGACTCTTCACCGTAATCTTAACTACTGTTAGCTAAAACAAACTTGACCAATTCGCGAGCCATTTAATACCGAACAAAAGAAAGACCAACCCATGTTCCGATAGTGAATGGTACGCAACACCCTTCGCTAATGATTCCTCCAATGTTGTTTAGCTCTACCCGTCTAACATCATGTGAAGTCACGACCTCCATCTCATACGAATGCAGAAATCTCGTGATCCCGCTTTAGAATGCTTTAATTAGGTATCCATGATAACCCCGGAGACCAATCGACTCGAATCAATTAGTACAAACAGAGTCACAACCTCCACCTCATACGGATTGAGAAACCCCGTGATCTTGCTGCAGACCGCCTTAAACCAGCTTCCTCGATCAACCCTGCGATCAATATTGGAATCGCGAATCTTTAAAATTTCAAGTCCTCCCATCTCATTGGATTTTCTTGGGTCAACCCATCGACACGAGAGACCCGCCGTTTTCTCCCATTACGGATCCCAATGGGACACCCAGGAGACGTATTGAAGCCTAAAAAAGCGAAGACCCTCTAATTTGGTATGATTGCATGAATCTGCTCATCAACGCCAGAATACTCCGGCTCCCTCCCAGTACCGATCTACCAACCAACCAAAACCAAACATACCTCTGATAAGCCGCGTCCCAATATGTCCGCCCCGATCACCACCATTCCCGCAATCAGCTGTTTGCCGAAACTTCTCTACCCATCCACCGATGACCCCCTCCCGGGCCCGTCTCCACTCACAAATAATATCAAAATAATATCCCCACAATTTGACCATCACAAACTAACCAACCTCAAAATCATATTCAACCCTAACCTGACTCACCCAACCTCAAAAACCTCCTCCGCACCACCTAGCCACCACCACCATACTGGATACGCACAGGGCAAAACCCTCCCTCGTAGACGTAGAGCCGCGAGACTCGTCAAGAATTGACGAAAACCCTATCGCGCGAGGCGAGGGTTACAGACCGCAACCTAAAAGGAAATTAAATTAATAGTTAATTATTAATTATATTAATTATTGTAAATTTAATATATATAATTATTATCCACGCTAAATATTGATAAAAATTTTTTATCGAAATACGAGCTAATTAATTTGCCAAGTGTGATGTGTTGAATATTGCTTCTCTTTGAATAAATATTTTCACTTGTCTGCAACTGCAAGTCAGGTAGCTTCAACAAACCCTCAAACTCATGACTATTCTCTATTACTCTTAAGCTTCTTCTCCATGTGCTCATGCTTGCCTTTTAATATATACTATGATTTGTGGTTCATTTTTGAATAGGACTGTCAATTGAAACATCATAGCCTACATTTTCATGAAAATTTATATCTCATCAATAGCCTTATAAATGTGACCAATCATGGGAAATGAGTGATCAATTCTAAAATAATTTTGGGATTACTGAAAATGACCCTTATTATTTGGTTGGACATTGGTCTTACAGTCTAAAAATCAAATGGAGTGTTCAATTTGACTTTTCAAAATACTTTCTTTTTTATATAAAGGATTGCACTGCTTATTCCTCTTGTTTATAAACTCAACTTACATTTACTTAGATGTCTATGTAAATTGGATTTTATATATTAAGTAAGTAGTGTTGTAAAAATTTTCCATTAGTTTCATTTGTTCATGATTAATCTTCCGATTAGCCACCTATTCATTCTTTATAATTTTTTTATAGTTATTTGATTCAATTTTATTTTTGATTAATCTTTAACCAATCACCTGCTTAGTTCTTAGATCACTCTCTTTTGACTACTAGCGTTTTTTTACAACACTGCAAGTAAGACTTCACATTTAAATTTTCAACTTTATTAATTGTGTTTGTTTTTACCTTTTATATATGACACATTATTTCAATATATTTTCACGTAAACTTATATATTCTTAACAATTTGTAATTGCACATTAAGATGTTTATTTTAATTTTATTTATTCATATATGTTTAATGTATCATTATCAGTGCTAAATTGAGTGACATGTAAATGATGTGGATTGGAGTAGATAATACCAAATTGTAAATTTATTTTTAATTTTTTGAATTACCCTAAAAAATATTCTTACCACTTGCCACTTTTAAATTTACTTTCTCACCAAATGCCAACTAGCTTTTCCCATAAAGCTCAACATTATTGGTTTTGGATTTTGGATGGATTGTTCAATTGAAGATATGCTCTCTCCTTTTTCCTTGTAAAATCTTCCATTTCCAGCAGTAGAATGAGAATTGGGACCCACCAAATTCCTCCTCCTCCCATGGATATATTTAATCAAATCCTAGCCCTCTGATCATATCATGAATGTTTGATATGTGTGGTGATGATGGTGGGTCAGAGCCCTACCCATCTACACCAACCTAACATTACCATAAGTCCTCCATAAGGGCACAAAACTGGCTAGTTGGTGCAAAAAGGACAAAAGATGGCCCTTCAATTTGGGTTCAAATGTTTCAATGACAAGGTCTTTAAGAGTGATCAAAGCATGAACAAGAACAAGAGTACAAAAAAGGAATAGCTATGAGAATTGAAAACCACAATTGTTGTGATAATTAGGGCACCATCCTCTAGTGTTGTAGGGTATGTGTGGTCTCTCCATGTGACCTTCTCTTAGATTCTTTTGGGAGTTTATGACATTTGTTCTTCTCTTATGCACAATGATTAGATTAAAAATCTTCCCCATTTCATTTTCAAATTAGTTTATAATTTTATGTATGGTTGATTTGATTGATCAATATATGTACCATCTCGTAAAAGATATAATATTTCAATCAATAGATACAAGTTGGGCTAATCGGTAAAAAACTCACACAAACATATGTGAATTTTTGAATTCAAAGCTTAATACATGCGAGTTTTCTTTTCGGATATTGATTTGGAGAGTTGAGAGTGTTACGATGAAATGATCTACTTTATTGTTGATGAAAACAACCACTTAACCTTTGTTTTCATTAATTATTATTTTATTTTCCAAATAAATATATAATACTAAATCAATTTATTTTTCCATTTTATGCTTTTTGGGATGTTGAAAGTTGAGAGATAAATATTGGATTTTGCTTCCATTTGGAAGTATCCAATATGGAACCCTAAACCAGCAATGTTTTAGATAATTAGTGATGGAATCAATCAACTTTTGAGGCAATGTTTAATATGGGAGAGGAGTATAATTAAATTTGTCTCTTTGTTAATCTAGACATTGACTGCAACTTTTTTGATGACTTGTTTGGTTGCCAAGAAAGTTGAGAAAACCACTATTGAAAATGAAAGGTACCAAGAAAATCAATGAGTAGCTCCTATTAGATCCCATAGGTTGTAGCTGTTAGAAGCAAACCCCAATAGGTACTACATACCAAAAAAACATTCTGTTAATTTTAGATATCACAATAATTTCCTATCCTATTAGTTAGAATATAGGTTTTATAAGTATAAAATTTAAACTCATTTTTCATGTTTAAAATTTTCTTAAGAAAATAATTATTTGTTTATTCAAATACATTAATTAAAATTAAGAATGGTCAAATATTTGAACTTGTATCATAATGTTTTGTTACTAACAATAATTTAAATAACAATACGGCCGGTACAAGAATTGAAATTAATAATTTTTACTATGGGGCACATTCAACTACAAACAGTTGTAGTTAGTCTGAACATCCGAACGTTCTACAGCTGTTGGATCAGTGCGGATCAGCGTGCGACACGTGGTATCGAGGTTTTACAACACATACTTAAGGGTTTTATAGGTCCATCACGTTCTACAACTTTGCACTACGTGTTTTACATTATTCTACAACATTGCACTACATGTTATACATGTTTATTTAATTTTGTACGGTATAACTTTATATTATACATTCTACATGGTTCTACAATATTGCACTACACGTTCTACAGTTTGGACGTCTAGACACCCAAATTTAATTTTTAGTGAATTTATTCTCTCTCTACTATTTTGTAAATAAATCATATTAAGCTATTTAAAATGAATGTGCTAATCTAAACTAATGTACAAATGTCATGATGGTATTGGCCATTTTAGAAAATGGACAAACAAATATCTAAAATAGATTTGAGTTCTCAACCAACCAAAGCAAGTCTTTCCCAAGTAAACACATGTGAATGGTCATCGGCGCTGACTCAATTTTTATACAAATGTCAGAAGTCAAAACCTAGTGAAAGATATGAATCACATGATAAAGATAGAGATTGAGAAAAAAATAGAACGATCCGTTGAATAATCTTAACATTTTTCATGAAATTGGTACTATATGAATCTCGTGACTCTACTTATTTGTAGCATTTTATTTATTTTAAGCATGTATTATTTGTTCTGAACTTTTAAAAAAGAATTAAATCAATTTGTCCTGAAATTGGTTGTTCTTATAATTTTATATTTACATCTTGAAGAGGTTGATCAACATATCAGTTCAAATAACAAGTTTGTATTTTTATTTATTAACCCTTAATTAACTCTTCAATGTGTTAGAATTAAGTAAATTTTGTGCAAATATTTATTGTTTTCTCATTTTTACGCGTCCTCTTAACCCATATATATTATGGGTAAACATATGATACTGCTAAACTTTTGATCTCGCTATAATTAGTCTGATTCTCAATTATTGAAATGTTCTTTTAAGAACATCTACTCTTATGAGTTTTTATACATGTACATACAGACAAATTTTATGTTTTTAAACTTGCACGTAGACATGTATTTAAAATTCAAATTCATTAAGATTTTTAACATAGATGAGATTGAATATCTCATATCTGACAATATATAAGATAAAGATTATTAATTATGTTTTTAATTAATTTCATTGCCTATTGTAAGAGAGAGAGAATATTCCAAAGTTGACAAAATCCAACATCCCGATCCAAGATATTTAAAACCATGAAACACTCAAGGTGACTCGAATCCGACTTGTTGCCTTTAGCGTTACTGATAGCATTTGTGCCCTAGTCCAATTGGTATTAGCCTGTAAACGTCTATGTACAAATATCATCGTTTGTAATGTATAAATATAAACGGCTTTATATTACTTATGTGTTGAAGTAATATGTTAAGCATGATCTGATTTATGACCACTAAAGTAGTAGAACCATAAATCTGTACGGATCACACTTAACGAGTCCCTGGTCAACCTATGCTTCCTTAAAAGCGACCAGTATGAGGATGGTTCTTAATGACGTAGTTCTACTTGTCATAAGGATGTGGGATCCTGGAACCATATCATAGATATCATGAGGTGATTGATATCGGACGACCCGCATTGAATAGTATTTTCATAGATTAAGCCATAAACATATTCAGATACGATAGCTTGTCACGACGTCCTTAGACCAAGAAGTCTTTGTGATCACTATGCAATGAACGTACGGCTTTAACTTGCGCCAAACGCTTTCTGTAAAAGGATTGCTATAAAGGGCATGATTGGGTGGCGGAACGGGTTGCATGAGTGACACGAAAGACGGCTAAGGGATTTATCCCTCATACTACAGTATGGGAAAGATATCCGTTAGAAGGCCTCTTGATGGAGACTGACTGAGAGAAAAAGCATGGTCATGCAAATGATACGGGTTATCATTTCTCAGTCATCTCGCATATCAAGTAACAATGATTGATTGAACAAGGGAGACGACTCTATGCCTTGAGATCAATTGGGATATCTAGAGATAAAAGGATGGTGACTTGTACGCACAAAGGTTAAGTCGAATTATCGATCATCGTGCACCTTGGGTAATCATAATGTTTTACTAGAGACCACTTATGATGGATCGGGCAAGAGCGAGTCTTGCGCTGATCTGCCAACGGTGGCATGAGCCTAGAGGGTCACACACATACAAGACGGATAACTTGAGACAAGGAAACATGGATGTTTCTTAAGGAGAAGTATATGGACAAAACTGGAGGTTTTGTGCCATAGGTTCGGTTTGAGAGAATAATTAGCGAATCGAGAAAAATTGAGTTTTTCGTCGATATCGCGTCGGACTTTGTTTGATAAGTAACGACAAAAAGGTCGGGCAACTTTTGGACGCGGCATGAGACAACACGGGAGGGCCCATTGGGCTCGGCCCATGAAGCCTCATGGCCGGCCCAATAAGGGCCCAATAAGGCCATATGGCCGGCCCACTTGGTGGGGCCATTGTGGGGGCCACACAATGCCATGCTTAGTTGGTGATTGTGGATTAAGAGGTGAGTGATTTAAGGGGTATGGGTTAAAGCACCTTTAAGCCCATACCAATCACTTTTAACCCATACGTGTGAGTTGGGTGATGAATTATAATGCAAGACTTTAATTCATTAATTCATTAAGTCACAAAACACACAAAAATCCTCTCTCTCTCTCATTGTGGCCGGCCACCCCTCTCCTCTTCATCATCTTGCTCTCTTGTTCTTCATTTAATTGTTCTAGTAGGCAATTATGTGAAGGATCTTGAAGATCATCCTCTTGGTGTGGACTAGCTTTAGAGAAGAAGATCCGAACGTTCTTTTTTATCGATTCAAACAAGACTTAAAGGTAAACATCTTGTGGAATAGATTTTGCTTTGGGATTTAATGGTTTAAATGTTCTTGGACAAGGTTTGGAGTAGATTATCTTTTATTGCTTCAGCTATCTCGACGATCTAGAACGCTCCAAAACCCTACAGTTACAAGCGAGTTAAAGTTTTAACGAGCCGCTCAAACACAATTTGTTATATATTTAGTTCAGGTTCGTTATAATCGAGCTCAACGCGAGCTTGAACTCAAAAACTTAAGTTTGGTCTTTTAAGGCTATATCGGAAGACAACGTGTTTACTATTAAGTTAACAACGTCTTTTATTAATAATATATTTTAAATTTGAAATTAAAAAAGTCAAATTAAGTCGAATCGATCTCGAACTGACTCGTTCAATATTTACTAAGTTATATATTTTTGTTTAGTATTTAAGTCAAACGTTAGTAAATAAACGTACTGAAAATTAAACAAATTGAGTCAGGTCGAGATTAAATTTATCAACTTTTATTCAAATAGAACTCGAGTTTACTTATGTAAATTTGTTCGAGTACTACATAATTCGAACTTAATATTTCTTTCTCGAACCAAATATTAGTAAATTAAGAATTGGCTCGACTCGTTTACATCCCGCCATCATAAATTTCACGTTTAAAATGTACCAACCTAATAATCATTTGACCCATAACGAGGATGTCGCTTGAGAGAGAAGCAAAGACCCCATACATGAGAAGCTTGTCCACAGATTGGTAGGTCTCAACGACACGAACATGGATTGCTCCAACGCACTGTCTCATCAACATACATGTGTTGTTCTGCTCATCTCGAGACATTGGCACATGCCATTTCAGTAACTCATGTATTATCCATCAAAGGATGGGCTGTAATTATTGTTGTTTTCTAGGTAAGATCATAAATATATTTGTAATATTTAATTATATAAAGAAACATTCTTCATCTAACTTGATCAGTGATCCATTGGGCATGTGACACGTGGCACTTTGGGATGCTCTTATTGGTTGGGTGGGTTTTTTTTTCTCAATTGTGTCTTATATGCTTACTGAATTTGAATTTTTTTTAGTTATTCATTTTCAGTATAATGATTGTGACTTCACATGCTGTTGAAATTTGTTTTGAAGACAAATTTATAGGAAAAAACAAAGTTTGTTTTCATCATGATTGGTATGGTACATTAATGGTGGATGAATATAGTAGTATTTATAATAGAAAAATGAAAAATGAAATATCTAACATGTAATTTTTGCTTTGAATTTCAACAGAACTGATTTTTCTGTCAAAATTATAAATCTTGTGGTTTTAAGATTAGTTAATTTTAATTTTAGTACCAACATTTCTAATATAATTTATTCTCATTCTTCAAACAACATGTAAAATTGATGTAATTATTGTCGTTCTAAATTTTATTAATTCGGACAAAATTATTTGATTATTGATAAAAAATAGTATAGAATAACATTATTGAAATTTTTTCTATTGAAAATTTATTAAAGCAGAAACTCATTTATATATGGTGTAGCTGTGTAGATATGAGCTAAATAGAAAAAAACTAATAATAATAGACAACTCAAAGTTAAAGAGTGTTTTATATATCTTGTCATGTCGGTAAATACACAGATACTAGTGAACAATGTTCAAATTGTAACCTTAAAAAATTATATATCGAGATACGAATTGGGGCAATTTTTTTACACCAAATCGAGCCCCAATTAAACAATTATTAGGGCCAAGCTACTTAGGCGTAGCACATGGACCAAAGCCCACCAGGCTCAAAATGACAGGTTTAACTCCATCTCGAGAAGCCCAGCCCATTAAAAGTGTATACAGGCGCAACCAACTTGCAATTGGGCTCTATTTTCAGGCCCATCTCAGCCTGTGTAATAAGCCCCATGCCACAACCAACTTTTGTCACATGTCTATTCCTCATCACAACGAGTCTGCGGATTAGACTTCAAAAATATGAGAATTGGTCGAATTTAAGACATTTTATCATTCTTACTTCCAAAAAAATATTTCAACTTAATTTAATTTCTTGTTATAAACGGAAAACGAACTGCTCGAGCTCGACTAGTTACATATTCGGTTCGGACTTTTTATAATCGAGTTCGAACCGAATTCGAGCTTAAAATTAGGCTCGTTTAACAAATGAGTCGAGCTGAAACCTACTCTTTTAAGACTGGACAAGTTCGTGACTCGACTCGTTTAATATTTAATTAGTTATATATTTATATTAATATATTTTAAAAAAAATTAATAAATATTTATAACGAATTATACAAGTCGAGCCAATCTCAAATTAGTTCATTCATTCATTATTTTTTTATTTAATTTTTAATGAATATTTATATTAAAACTTAAGCAAATCGAATCGAGTCGAACTCGAGTTTAAACTTGACTATTAGTTCGTTCGAGCCCGAGTCGAGCTCAAATCGAACACTTTTTATACGACTCAATCCCTGCTAAAATGACTAGATTCGACTTGTTTACACTCTAGTTATAATTGAATATTTAATTGATATCTTTATTTTTGTCGTGAGATCTAATCACATGTATATGATTTTTTTTATAAATTAGTACGAAGTAAATGAGACATGTTTGCTCCGATCTTGATTACAAATTTTGAATCCTATTCAACTGACCCGACCATGATCAAATCTCTATCCAATACGGATCATTTTACCATTCTACCCTCATTCAAATTTTCTATAAATCCCCAAAATGCCCCCGCACTCTATCCAATTTAGTTTCTAATCAGACCACATTTTGCCGTAAAAAACAAGCCCAAATATTGACACGTAGGACAATTTCGACCGGCGGTAACCGGTAACCCATCCGCAACATGACAGGCTAGAGGAGGTCAAAATTACTATCTCCATTCCTCCATTTCTTCGTCCCTATTTTCAATTCTATTTTCTCATCTCAGTCTTTTATATTATTATATCCCACAAACAACAACAACACATTGCATTACATTGCAAAGCTCTGTTGTTTCTGAGAAAAAATCGAACCTTTTTCCCTTGAAATTTTTCATGATTTTCTCTGAATAAATCTTCACAGCAGCTTCGTTCGGTAGCTCTGGTGTTGTTGAAAGCTTGCTGGTGAAGATTTTTGCTATGCGGCGACTTGAGATGATGATGATGATCCTCTTCTCTGTTTGTTCTTCGTAATTTTCGTTTTTACTTTTTTTCCTGTTGATTTTCCGGGAAAATTACGACGTTCCTTTATCTTCAAGTAATGCAATTTACTTGCTGCGTTTCAGGATTTAGTATCGGATGGTGATCCTGTCTGTGGAGGTCCGGATTGAAGATTCTGGTGTCGGAATGATGTGAATTTTTGTTTTGAATTTGTTTTGGTTAGATCTGGCGGTTTTGATTGAATGAGGGAGTTTTGATTGTGAGGTTTCTGGTTGAAATTGCAGATTGTAGCATGATTTGGAGCTGAATGAGAAAGGTGTTTTTTTGCATCAGATAGAGAAGATGAAGAGGTCCAGAGATGATGTGTATATGAGCTCTCAGCTCAAGCGGCCCCTGGTCTCTTCTCGAGGAGAAACGTGAGTTGCTTACAATTTCTGTTATTTGTTTGATGTGTTGTTTTGTTGATTTGTGTGTTGGATTGGATCATTGAAGCTCAAACAGATTAAGCTGCTTTAGTTCTGTGGTGGTGGTGGTGCTTTTGTGAAATTTTGATTGGTGGTTGTGTGAATTTTGATAAGTGATTTTAGTTAACTAACAAATTGTTATGGAAGTCACCTATTCTGGTTGACCAACTAGAAAAAGATATGATTTTTTTTCGGGTTTTATTAGAAGATAATGTCATTTGAGAAATTAGGATTGCGGATATCATCTCTTGTGGAAGAGTATTTTTTTGTGTCGATAGTCACGGTTATGTGTAAAAAAATTGTCACGTATCTATTGGATGAGTGTATCGGTTGCTTTGGTTGTTAATTTCCTTCTATGATGTTTACGGACAATGAAGCTCTGGGCAAACCCATATGATGAATGGAGGAGCTGCACAAAAGCTGACAACAAATGATGCCTTATCTTATCTCAAGGCCGTGAAGGACATATTTCAAGACAAAAGGGATAAGTATGATGACTTTCTTGAGGTTATGAAAGGCTTCAAGGCTCAAAGGTTTGGTCATTATATGTAATGCACTCCATCGAGTCATTTGCTTAGTGAAACCGTTCTTACTTTTATTACTATTCAATGTTGATTGTAGAATTGACACCACTGGTGTCATAATAAAGGTGAAAGATTTATTCAAAGGGCACCGTGACCTAATTTTGGGTTTCAATACCTTCTTGCCAAAGGGCTTTGAGATAACCCTTCCACTTGATGAAGAACAACCTCAACAGAAGAAGCCGGTTGAGTTTGATGAAGCTATCAGTTTTGTGAACAAAATCAAGGTGGAAATAACATGGCATAGTTGATTCAGAGGTGATAGGATTGAAACTATGGGTATAACATACTGTGCTCCTATTTTGCAGACACGGTTCCAAGGCGATGATCATGTGTATAAATCATTTTTAGACATTTTGAATATGTACAGAAGGGACAACAAGTCGATCAATGAAGTTTACCAGGAGGTGTGCTTTCGTATTTCAGTTCTCATGTATTATTGTGTTATTACATATTTTGTTTCCGCGTAAATTTGGTATTGGCTAATGGTGAGAACCTTGTGCACTGGGCTTCTTGTTTTTCATAACAAAATATAACATATTATGTCCTTTTGCAGGTTGCTACACTATTTCATGACCACCCGGACTTACTTTCAGAGTTTACTCATTTTCTACCTGATGCTTCAGCAGCAGCCTTGATTCAATATGGTCCATCTGTTAGAAATTCTATGCTGCGTGAAAGGAGCTCTGCCCCAACAATTCGGCAAATACATTTTGATAAGGTGTTTTACCTTTCATCTCTATGTGCCTCTCTTCCGAGTTCATGGAAAACTTCAAGTTAACATGCTATCTATTTGCATTGTTGCCAGAAAGAAAGGACTCCAATATCTCATGCTGAGCATGACCTTAGTGTTGATCATCCCGATCTAGACAATGACAGAGCCCTGATGATCAGATTAGACAGAGAGCAAAGAAGACGTGGTGATAAAGAAAAGGAGAGGAGAGAAGACAGAGACAGAAGAGACCGGGAAAGAGATGACAGGGATTTTGAGCATGATAGCAATAGGGACTTCAACATGCAACGCTTGCAGCACAGACGGAATGCTGTTGAACAATTGCATCCAGGTAAGCAAGGCGATGAAAACTTTGGGAGCCATCCCGCCTCATCCTCTTATAGTCATATATTTTCTATGAAAAGTGAGTTACTAATTATGAAATGTGCATGGATACCCATAACCACTGTTGAATCATAGATTCGTTTACCTTCAGACCTTAATAGATGGAAGACCCTATATCAATCAAGGAAACCTGATGCCTAGCAGTGCCACTTTGGGATGCTTATATGCGCCATGTCTTGAAAATATAGTCTCGACTTTTCTTTAGCTTCAGTTGGCTATTTCACGTATAGCTCTTGCAACTGCCCTATTTTTATCATCCTTCCTCCTGACTTTTTTGTTGTTGTTAGTGGTGCCACCTATTTTTATCTCAATGATTGATTTCTCACTTAGTTCCTTTCATGGCAGGTATCTGCAGCCAACAGTATGCATTTTGTGATAAAGTGAAAGAGAAGCTACGAAATCCTGACGAGTACCATGAATTTATGAAGACCCTGAGTATCTATAACAGGGAACAAATTTCAAAACTAGACGTGCAATCTTTGGTATGCTTATAAAAAAAATTCCTAATTAAGTTGTTTAATTTATCATGAATCATTATTAGTATTATATCTTGTGCAAAAAATTATTAGTATTATATCAGTAATTTGTGGGAGAGATAAGTATGGGTATGCAACATGCCTCATAAAAGATGTTTGAAACACAAATTCATAAGTCCTATAATGGTTAGATATTCCTGTTTTCGATCAGATTGGCTCATGAATGACAAGTTTATCATCTATTTAGTTTTAGAAGGAAAAAAACTAATAAATGAATTTCATCTTAAATCTGTAATCATTAATTGTTGGTATCGGAATGCACTGCACATTGTCATTGCAGCTCATGTTTTAGTAAGTGAATCATGTTGTTGGCTTGAATAAAATTGCGGAACCAACTAAACTTCAGAACAGTAAATAAGAGATCTCATATTCAGCATGACTTGTGTTAATGTGTTACCATCTTGCTCATATAGTTGGACACTATATCAAACCTATCTTTTAGTCCTCGTGGAAAACTGTTATGAATCCATAATATTGTATTTTTTAACAATCTTGAGAGATGTAACCTGGACGTATGCATTTTCGGCACACTTATTGAGAAACATTCTACTGAAAACAATAACAGTTACCATGGAAACATATCTAGCAGAATCTGATCATTAGTTTTTATGCCAACGCTCTGTCAGATGGGAGATTTACTTGGAAAATATCCAGATCTTATGGATGGGTTCAGTGAACTTTTGGCTTGCAGTGAAAAGATCGGTAACTGTTCTAAACTGATTGTTCTACTTTCCCGCTTTACGAGCATTATATCTAACCTAGTTATATCCTGCAGGTGGGTTACTTGCTGCTGTTGTGAGTAAAAGTACGTAAACTTTCTGTTCCATGATATCTTTAACCTCAAGGTTTTTCTAAGCTCATCAATATGGTCATTTTGATCATCTGGAGACAGATCTAAGTGATTAGGTCAATGGTTTGTGGCATAACTAAATCAATTATTTGAACCTCTCACATAATATACAGGAGGTACTGGTTACCTAATTGGCTCAACTGTTTCCAAGGGACTTGGGGTCAAATCTGTCTTGCATCAGGCTGAGGACAACATTTTATAGCCTAGCCATAAGAATAAAATATGGTTGGGCTATCCAAAGAGGAGTGGTCAACCTAATGCATGCTGGATTTGATCCCAGCTCTCTTGGTAGTGTACCAAGACAGCCAGTTGAATAGGCGGTCTGCCTCTCGACATCTTACGTGCGAGGTTCTAATTATTGGTGCATGTAGCCAAATATTGCAATCTCCAGAGCTACAGTCTTAGAAATTTTAATTCTTTACAGAATCGTTGTGGAATGATGGACATTTACCCAGATCAATGAAACCTGAGGACAGTCGAGACCGCGAGAGAGACGATGCGATTAAAGATCGAGAAAACCGAGAAAGGGATAAACTTGACAGGAATGCAGGATTTGGCAATAAAGATGTCGGAGGTCATAGGATGTCTTCCTTCTCCAGCAAGGATAAGTATTTGGCAAAACCCATCCAGGAGCTTGATCTCTCTAACTGTGAACGTTGTACCCCTAGCTACCGGCTTCTGCCAAAGAATGTATGCATTGCCTTTTTTATGATTTCATACTACATCTCTATATCTACTTTCCTATTTTCTGTTCTGTTCATCTGGAAATGTGCATTTTCCTTCCATGTTACCCTCGATTACAAATAAGATGAATAGAAATGTGAAAGCAAACAAGCACATCCTTTTCTTTTCACATGACTCATTGTTCAAGGAAACAACTGTTTTTCCATTATCATTAACATTAAGCCATTTCTAATTAGGACGGTCTTTTTGGGTGCTGGAAGATATCATTTAAGGGTATGCTAACACTATTGCTTTTCTTGTATGCTTTAATCATGCAGTACCCAATACCTTTAGCAAGCCAGAGAACAAAGCTTGGTGCTGAAGTACTGAATGACTATTGGGTATCTGTGACTTCGGGAAGTGAGGACTACTCTTTTAAACACATGCGAAAAAATCAGTACGAAGAAAGCTTGTTTCGCTGTGAAGACGACAGGTTGGAGGTCACCTATGATTTCACCTTTTTTTCTCAACTTACATAACTACATGATTAAATTTTAGGTGACAGTTAATGTAGCTGGTGTTGTTATTTTATCATTCCGCTGTCCACTAACTTTCAGTTTGCTATAACTATCATTTTTGTACTATGATTCTCAAGACCAATAGCTTTTTAAATAATCATAATAATTCTTACAATTTTGAAATTGTTTTGGTGAATCTCTCAAATTGTGTGTGCTGCTCTACATGGCATTTGCTAAAGGTGATATTCAATATTGTAATGTTATTTTACTTGTTGACAAGCTTCATTTATTTCTGCCAGATTTGAGCTGGACATGTTGTTAGAGTCTGTAAATGTAACAACCAGGCGTGTTGAAGAACTATTAGAGAAGATCAACAGTAGTTCAACCAAAACAGACAGACTAGATATCCCAATCCGCATTGAGGAACACTTCACAGGTTATAATCTGATTGATGAAACAAAATTTGAGGATAGCCATTAATGTGCTGTGAGCTTATATTTTATAACAATTCCCTATCATTTATTTTGACACAACCTTTTCCACATCTGCTATTGAAGCTCTACATTTAAGGTGCATTGAGCGATTATATGGTGACCATGGGCTTGACGTGATGGATGTGTTGAGGAGGAATGCACCTCTTGCTTTGCCAGTTATATTGACTCGTTTGAAGCAAAAACAAGATGAATGGGCAAGATGTCGTTCCGATTTCAACAAAGTGTGGGCTGAAATTTATTCTAAGAACTACCACAAATCACTTGATCACCGCAGTTTCTATTTCAAGCAACAAGATACAAAGAGCTTGAGCACAAAAGGTGATCTTCAACTCGGTATCATGATAATAATAAGGGACATTGTTCATCCCCGCAGCTTATGTAAATTGTCAATATGAAACTGGGATTTCTCTTAAAATACCTTGTAAATAGGTGACCTGAAATTCCAAGTCAACTATAATGTACATATTCAGTGTACTACTACAGCATTCATGAAACTTCCAAATGGCCTGTATTTAAAGTTCTCATGACTTTGTTGTTGTTATGTATTGCAGCCTTATTAGCAGAGATCAAAGAAATAAGCGAAAAGAAGCGTAAAGAAGATGATGTGCTCCTGGCTATTGCTGCCGGAAATAGGAGACCTATCATTCCGAATCTGAAATTTGATTATCCAGATACGGAAATCCATGAAGATCTATATCAGCTTGTCAAATATTCCTGTGCAGAAGTTTGTACAACTGATCAGCTGGAGAAGGTGATGAAGATTTGGACAACCTTCCTGGAACCTATGTTTGGCATTCCTTCTCGGCCTCAGGGTGCTGAGGATACCGAGGATGTTGTTAAGGCCAAGAGTCATGCCATAAAAGGTGGAGCCACTAGTGCTGGAGACAGTGATTGCAGTCCTGGCCGGGCCGCTCCTTCCATTAACTCCAAACACATAATAATGTCTTCCAAAATTGTAGATGAAATCACTCCACTCGAACAATCAAGCTCTTCTAGAACATCTATGATGAATGGGGACAAAGAAGATTGTTCTCTGGATGTTAATCGCATTGCAGGAAAAATTGATACTATCTGTAATACTCAGCGTGGTACCGCGTCTATGGCGGATGGAATGTCTGGGCTGAGTAAATTTGCTGGTCCCAGTGAGGGATTGGTCAATTCAAATGCATCGCTTGCCATCGTAGCACAGCAGAGTAATGGAATAAATAATGCGGCAAACCCATCAGGTTTGTGGAGTGTACAATGAATTCAATTCATTTTGGCAGATTCTCTATTTTTCGTTTATCTAATATGGACTAGAGTTCTGAGATCCATTTTTAATTGCAAGGGATTAGTGCTACTCCTTCGAGACCTGGCAATGTCACAGTTGAGGGTAGGGTGGAAATAAGGTCCGGCAGTGAAATTTTACCTTTGTCAGAGGTATGATTTAATCTGTTTACAATTCCCGCTAACGTTATACATACATTCTCAACTCAAGAAATATACCCTCTACAAACTATGATTCTGTGATTGTTTGACTGTTCTGTTGATATCGTGTGTTTATTTATCGCTTAGCATTCATTAGAAGCATATGTCATGTGCATGTTGCATGAACCGTCCAACTTCTAAGCATGTTTGCCAAATAGTTAACTGGTCAATTCCAGTCTTTTTAAATGGGTATCTCATCAGCTGTAGGTTCTAAACAAACAGATCTATAGAGTTATAGTAAGATACACATCTTTCCTACTTGTTATTCCATCTGGTTTTAACATGACGGAATCACAAGTACCCAGCAATACTATGAGACAATTTGCAGTAAGATTCTATTTGAGTTCGTATACTAATTTATTGATAGTTTTACCTATGAATTCATGAATCTATATCAAGTTGTATACAAGTTACTATGGATCGGTCTAGATTTATAAAGTTGCTAGGACTGTCCCAACCAGTTTCATCACTGGATTCTTGTAAGCTTTCTAATTCACTATTTGGATTTTCTCACAACCGTTTTCAGATGGATCAAATTTTTACCGTGACTCTTTTTCACTAGCATCACTCACTAGTAAATCAGTGCAAACAGTATCCCGTATGCTGCAGTCAAGATTGGTTATTTAGTGGGCGTAATCTTATTGTGAAGTGTGAACCCTTTCTGAAAGGATGATATGTTTTTTCTTTTGACGATATAGGTTGGTGAATGTACAAAACCTATTTTATCAGCTAATGGAACGATGGCGGAAAGCATCAAAGTGAGTAGATATAGTGAAGAATCTGTTGGACATTCCAAAAATGAAAGAGAAGAGGGTGAATTGTCCCCCACTGCGGATTTTGAAGAAGATAATTTTGCGGTGTATGGAGAAGCTGTTCCGGAGGCAAAAGATAGCTCCGCAACCAGGAAACATCAGACCAAACACGGAGAATTATTTCGTGGAGAGGTAGGAGGAGAAAATGAGGCAGATGCAGATGATGAAGGTGAGGAAAGTCCTCGGAGGTCATCTGAGGACAGTGAAAATGCTTCAGAGAATGGTGATATCTCGAGAAGCGAATCGGGTGATGGAGTGGACTGCTCCCCTGAAGAGCACGATAATAAAGCTGAGAGTGAAGGCGAGGCTGAAGGCGTGGCAGATGCCCATGATGCAGAAGAAGATGGAACATTGTTGCCATTTTCAGAACGCTTCCTATCGACTGCTAAGCCTTTAGCAAAGCATGTCCCTACATCGTTGCATGATAAAGAGAATGAGTCTAGAGTTTTCTATGGGAATGATTCCTTCTATGTGCTTTTCAGACTTCACCAAGTAAGTCTTGTTTTTAATTTATATATCTAATAAGTATTACTTTTATTTTAATTTTTTTTATCAGCAAAAGGTATTATTAGAAAGAGAGGATCCAAATCCTGAGGAAGGAAATACATAATAATTATTTTTTATCGGCAAAAAAAATTATATTAAATGTGAAAGAGATCCTGAAAAGGAGCAAAACCCACAAAGCCCAATGGGCGAAAAAACACAAGTCCGAAGGCAGAGAAAAAATATATATGCAAAATAGACCAAAGAAAATAAGAGCAAGAGAAAAAACATAATATATATATATGTACTTGTTTCATTGCCCTCCGAGTGTTCTTATTCTGTTTCCATGTATAAATATTACATCGGTGCTTATTTTTCAGACGTTGTATGAGAGAATACAGTCAGCTAAGGTTAACTCTTCATCTGCCGAAAGGAAATGGAGGGCATCAAATGATGCAAGCCCCACTGATCTCTATGCAAGGTCCGTTAACTTCAAAAGTATATTTACTATCTATAACTATCTATGTAACATTAATGTAATCCACTTTACGCAATACAGGTTCATGAATGCACTCTATAGTTTACTTGATGGTTCTTCCGATAATACAAAATTCGAGGATGACTGCCGAGCTATTATCGGAACTCAGTCATACGTTCTTTTCACACTAGACAAGCTGATATTTAAACTCGCAAAACAGGTACAAAGTTAAATGAATTGACCAATTGCATCTGATGACTGATACTAAATTTCTCGACATTGGCCTCAGCTCCAAACAATTACAAGTGATGAGATGGACAACAAACTTCTCCAACTATACGCATACGAAAAGTTAAGAAAACCTGGAAGATTTATTGACGCAGTGTATCATGAAAATGCCCGTGTTCTTCATGATGAGAACATATATCGCATTGAATGTGTACGTTTGATTCAATTTCCTCTTAAAGTGTTAGTTTTTAGATTGAAAATGCGCTCTCCTTATTAAAATTCTTGATTTTACTGCAGTCCTCTTCCCCAACTGAGTTATCTATTCAGCTTATGGATCACGGGCACAATAAGCCTGAAGTCACTACAGTCGCTATGGATCCTAACTTTGCAGCGTATTTGCACAATGAGTTTCTCTCAGTTGTTCCTGATAAAAAAGACGAGTCAAAGATTTTCTTGAAAAGGTATGTGGACAACAGAAAATTTTCATATCTGCAATTACGTAGTCACAATCAATAATGTGCGAGCTTGTGCTTGCAGGAACAAGCGTAACTATGCAGGTAGTGATGAACTATCTACTACATGTCGTGCCATGGAAGGGCTTCGAGTTGTGAATGGTCTGGAATGCAAGATCGCTTGCATTTCATCTAAGGTACATTATATACAGTCATTTTCACTGCATTTTTTCCGAGATATTTGCTGTTCCTACCGGTAAGCACAAGTCAGTGCTCTAAAAATCGGCCTAAACAGGGATTTTTAGAATACTGATCCAATCTCTATAATCGGACGGTTTAAGTTGGCTAGGTGGGTCTAGACTCTAGGCGTATTTAGGCAAAAATTAATTTTTAAAAAATCAAAACTAAAATATACTAAAAGTCCTTTTATTTTATTCAAGGATATGAATGTAATAAATATTAACATATTCATATTTTAAATCTTAAATATTTATTTTTTATGTAGTATAGGTCATATTTTGATTCTATATATAATAGTTTATTTGATGAAAAATTAAAAATATAGAAAAATACAAATCCGATTAATCTCCAGAGTCCCTATCTGCCCGACAAGTGTCCAGTGCCTTTTAGAACAATGATCACAAGTGCTGCTGTTTGGCAGGTCTCATATGTTTTGGACACTGAAGACCTTCTGTTCCGGGTAAAAAAGAAGAGGAAAATTACACATCGAGAGAGCTTAAGCCAAATTCATACAAAGTCGTTAAGTAGAGTACAAAGGTTTCACAGATTGCTTTCAGAATCACAACCTGACTTGGTTTGACCATGCAGTAGTCGTGGTATGTACATTATTATCAGCATGGCCTCTTCGCTACATTCATGCACCAAATTGTTTCTAACACCATGAGTCCTTCGCTTCTCTTCTCGTCTTCGGTAGCATATTGCACTTGTTACATATGAAGGCGCCACGACAGGCAAATCCAAGAGTGCCACAAACAAAAACCCGGAGAGTTAGCTTCATGTGTTCTCATATATGTCTCACCAAACAAAATAAGGCGGAGTTGGCTTCATGTGTTCTCATATGCCTCACCGAAAGAAATAAGAGGATCGAGCGATCAAGAAATTGTAGTATACGGCGAGTTTGTGGGGGTTTGAAGCCACAATTGTGTATATATGTAATTTGTTCTTGATGTATAACCCGACCTGATGTATATGTTCTTTCATTTCATTCCATTCATCTATATTTTTGTTGTTATTTTCTTGGATAAATTACATTGTTGCCCAAATGTAATAATCTCAGAGTTCAATCCAGGGATAATTACAGTTAGGTACTCCAAACCAAACACATTTTGCATATAAGTTCACTTAACATTTTAGCTATCTTGCCAGCTCACCTAGAATTCATATTTTTGCACCGTGTATAAGTAAGTCGACAACTTTGTTCTTGACTAGCTATACGACAGGAGATTGGAAGGGAGAAGCTGAATTTTCGAAAGCTAGGGAAGTTCATTGTATCGGTGTAATATTATGTGTATATATGTACAAAACATATGTGGTTGGGTGTACTTAAATGTAATTATCCCTTCAGCTTATATTCACTTTTTTTTTATATTTAATATACGTTTATAAGGAAAACTACACATAGCCACACTCAATTAAGGCCAAAAAATACTTAGCAATATTCATATTGAAAATTGACATGTAGCACCTACCGTTAAAAAATTGGATGAATATGTTAATATTTTAAGTAAAAAGACAAAAATGCCCTTGGTCATATTTCAAATTTTCAAAACCATGCATTAGTGAGGATTTTGGTTGTTTTTTCGGTCAACCATGGCTCAAATTTCGCCGGCTTCGCCCTCCTTGCCAAGGGCATTTTCCTAGCACAAGAAATAAATTAGTTGAGTTCTATAATAATTTTGGGATTATCTTGTAATTTTAAGGTTAAAAATACTAAAATACTCATGCTTGTGTTTTAAATTCTCAAAAGATCTTCTCTTGACCAATGTCACCGCCTACACCAATGCCACATAGTATAAAATTTGTATTGAGCGTCAAAATATACTTTTAATGGAACTTCAATAGAGCATAATGGACAGGATAAATGTGAATGTAAGCACATAAATATAAATATTCAGATCAAGTCTGCTGGTCAAGAAATTTATATTTGTCAAGTGTATCCATTTTATCAAGAGAAAATGACACTTTTGCGTACTTAAATATACACTTTTGACATTTTTATACCCTACCTTTTTTTTTTCATTTTTTCAGTACCATGAATTTTATTTTGGGACAACTTACCTTTGGAATTTCAAAATACCGAAATTACCCCTAAATTGAACCAAAATTAAATCTAATCTAATGAAGAGAACCGGTCTAATTTTAAAAGAATGTAAAAGACTAAATTACCCTCAACTATTCATCCAATTTTCAATTGAATGTCACCCATCCAATTCCAATCCACCCGCCGGCTCTCTTCCTTCGGCGCCACTCTGTTCTCGACCGGTCGCCTCTCGCCGGCTTCCCGGTCCGAGATAGCTCCGGTGCCATGTACCCTAGCGTCTCCAACACACGCGAAGAGAGCCATTGAGAGAGTGAGACCAGATATGGCAAAACCAGATCTGGTATGAAGCCCGAGGACGAGCTCCACCGACGCTCCCTGGGTAAGTCCTCGACGCCCACCCTCGGCCATTCTGTTCGGGTCTTCCACCTAAGAGAAGGAAGCTACGACAGAATGGTCATGTCTCGTTCGGTTCCTCCGCCGGAATGGCCATGTCTCGTTCGATTCGTGGATGGTGGTCGTCGATTCGTGGCCGACGACGCCGATTCGTGGACACCGACGTCAATTCATGGCCACCGACGTCGATTCGTGACCTAAGACGGATTCGTGACAGTCAACGTCTGGATTCGTGGCCGCCGACGCTCATTTGTGGCCTTCGGAGGGCTGCCGGAGGAGACGCCGGAGAGGAGATGATGAACATAGAGGAGAGAGGGGAGGGCAGAATTGTAATTTAATAATTTTTTTTAGTTTTAGTTTTTAATTTTTTATTTGAAAAGACCAATATACTCTTAAATTGTGAGATAAATTTTTTATTCAATGGGTAAAAAAGTAATTTCATATTAATTAAATTATGGTTTGATCTGGTTGAAATTGAACCAGATCAATTCCAAAAGTAATTTTGGTATTTTAGAGGTGAGTTGTCCCAAAATAAAATTCAGAGTATTGAGAAAAAGAAAAAAAATATATAAAGTATGAAAGTGTCAAAGTGTATATTCATGTATAAAAAAATATACTTTTTCCTTTTATCAACACCTATTAACTTGTGTGATTGTTTTTATCAGAAAATTGGGCCAGTAGAAATAAAATAACAAAGCACAATCTTTGCCCTGCTAGAACAAATTTAATCCACAAACTGAAATGTGTGATGATAGATTGATAGGCTCTGATGTGCTTGACTGCTTGGTCAAACACATGAACCTCTGAACAAAATAATCCCTATCAAGAAATGCATTTCGATAGTTACAAATTGTTCCAATTTTATTCAAAAGACCACTAGAATCTTTATGGCAATAGCAAACTAACTTCATTTACTAAGTCTCGTCCCCAAAATAAAACCAGTCTCCGGTAACCACTACCGCCGACACCGTCTCCTATTGTCCTTAACTTTCTGAATACATCCCATATTTGTGTTGTTGTCATTTTTATTGGGTCTGAAGCCTCCTTTAAATTAGGCTTTAGGTTCAATTATTGTATTTAAATCTTAAAACACAACCTAATAGCTACAACATATATATATGGTTCTGAGCGAAATCAGGGTACGAGATTGCAATGAACACACATACCTCTTATTTTTGTCCACTTAAATGGTGACATTGGGTTTGGCTTCCGAGAAAATAGTAAAAATTTGTTTTCATTTGTCCTATATAATTGTTTTTCATTTAGAGGAAATACTTAAATTGTTTATGTTGATTATCATTGTGATCTCAAACAACAAGGTGTGTTTTTTCATCAAACTTAGTACATTGATTTCAATTAGCTATTGATTAGCTCAACAATCTTATTTTGTTGCATGTAATGTGATATGGGGATGACACAATATTTTCATTAATATCTCCATGTGTTAGTTGTTTATGTTTTGTTTCAATCTTTCCGCGTGTAAAACTGAATTCTACCTATGGATCAGACACAATAAGAGAAAGTAACAAACAACCAATCAACCAATGATGTAGGTATAGACTAACTGCTCAATACTAGACTTGTACACGCGAATCATAATCAACACGTATGAAGTATATATGTATTACTTTTATCTCATATAATGTGACTCTTATACTTTTCACTGTCATTACCAGAAAAACGTGCTACTCGCATTTAAGAAAGATGGCTCAAGGAAGAGACAATGTGATCGTAGCCTTAATGCTTCTTGGTCTATTGCTTATCCATTCTGAGGTGGCTCATGCAGCCACCTTCACTGTAGGGGATGATGCTGGCTGGTCTCCGAGCGCTGGCACATGGACCGAAGGCAAGAAGTTCGCACCAGGAGACACTCTAGTGTTCAACTATGACCCAGCAACGTACGACGTCGTGAAGGTGGACAAGGCAGGTTTCACGTCATGCACCCCCGGTAGTGGCCAAACATTCAAAACAGGAAAAGATGAGATAGTGCTGGACAAGGGTTGCAACTTCTTCATCTGCAGCAATGCAGAAAGCTGTCAGGCAGGCATGAAAATTGATGTTTCTGCTAAACTCTAAATAAACTAATAATGCTACCACGTCATTCCATCACTAAGACGACGATAAAGTTTATTATGTACTAAGAATGAAAGATTAAATAAAATATTTATTTTGTATTGTTGATGTAATCTAAAATTTATGTTTTGAATGACTACACGAGATAGATAATTTAGAGGAGACTTTTTTATCATCAATGAAATTTTTTATTAGCTTGAAAATCCTTAAGAAAATGAAAAAGGTGTAATGAAACCTGAAACAAACATAAACCCAAAATAAGAAAAGTTAATCCTATTACATAGTGAACTAGATTCCCAAAGAATAAAGAGAGACTAGTTCACAAGAGAGAGGATTAAAGCTCCAAACAATCATATATATGTTGGGGATAATGACTCACAAACATATTTTTTTGCTCTTCCCCATTTAATGGTTACAAGACCTCAATTGGTCCTTAAATGGTTGGTAACCTCCCCCATTATTGGGTCTTAAAAAGTACTCTTTTATCACCTTTTATTTCTCGATCACTATATAATCGTTGGACGATCATGGTGAAAAACAGAACCAAAAACAATGATTTTTTTCTATAATCGTTCTCTCTTAAATTGATCTTTTCGAATCGGTTTTTGGGTATCGAATTGTGCAAGCTCCAGACTATGTGTGAGTGGACACGCATTAGGGGGACTACCGTGTTAACCTCGGAGGCAACCGGAATACGATTGCCACCTCAGTCCAACCGGAAAAATTGCTTTCAAGTCAGTGGCCACCATACCACGGCGCGGTAACTTTTTGTCGAAAAGTATTTTCTAAACCGTTTATTGTTATACTCAAATTATAGTTCCTACAATTTGAAAGCAATTTTGCGATTATAGTATAACAATATATATGAGTCTTGTTATTGGTCTTTGCTATTGTAAAATTGTAACAACACATTGATGGCACCAATGAGCACAAAAAGAGAATGAGGAGAAGAGCCACGGGAGATTAGTAACACAAGCAATTTCTTGTGTACAAGGTATGTGCTTGTGATTTTACCTTATAACTGGCGTAGTTATTGTAAAGAGAACTTTTGTGGTTGTGTTTTGGCTTGTCCTTGTGCTCTCTATGCTACTGTACCAAAAATATATGTGTACAAGTTTGGTATTGGATTGGCATTCACTGTGTGACAGCAACAAGCAAAAGCAAAGTTTGCTTTGCTTTATGCATTTCGACGTGTAAGATGGACGGTACTGATCTTATAAATCCCACACATTTGAAGACAATTACGTAAAATTGGCCTTGGCCAACACTAATATACCATCGTAACATATGCAAATCATATACAACATCTTACTTTTTTTTATTTGTGAGTTACACGGATGGTTTCGAGCTGATTCTCACGGTTGTTGGGGATCGTTTTGAATGGCTAGCACGGCTCGTCCTCAAACTTTTCGCCAAGTCTGCTTTTGAAGGGTCATTCGGACTAGATCTTCACTGAAACCGTGACTCCGGCATGCCCGACTTTTTCGACCTGTTACGCCGTCAGAGGATCGGTTTCGGGCTCCATGGGGAATTTATAGTCGAATCGCTTGGATTCGCCAAATTAATGTTGATGGTGAAACACATGTTCTACCTTTGGGTCTTGGGCCTCGGTGAGACTTATAGGCTAATGGACTTTTTCATATCCTATAAGCCTTTTGCATTGGACTTCGATGATACTTAGTTGGGTTGATACTTAGTTGGGTTGTGTTTAAAATGATATAACAATTCTTATTAAATGCTTAAGTAAGGTGTGCTTGAGGTTAATAAGTGAGTATTGTAAAACTCAAATCATATGAGTCGGGTCCAATATGTTTTGACTCAACTTACAGGTTTGTTGAAGCAGGTACCCGAGATGAGTGATTTTGGGTTGTCAAGATTATTTGTGGTATTTTGCTTGAAAAAAAAAAACATGAGGCCATGAGCTCATTCTGGAACTCTTTGAATCAGGATTATAATTGTTCTCCCACACTAATTATAGTTACTATGCATTTCCCTCATTTTTTTATAATTCTCTAGTGTGAATTAATATCTAGTTAAGCCCGTAATTTGTTAAACTCAAAGCATAGAGACGTGACGTGGCATAAGGATATAGTGAAGATGGTGGAAGCATCACGTGCCTATGATATATAATGGTTGATGAGAATCTTCGGCTGGACCTAAAAGGTTTAAAATTGCAATCACAAAATTTTGAGAACTCCTACTTGCCAAGTAAGTACTTATGTGTTAATTTGTGACATTGAAATGTGTTTCTTTATTAGAATTTTGGTATGTGTGCCTTTGGATTATTCATGAATGTTTAACAGGCATGATATTTATATTAAATATTATTTAATATGAATAAAATATAACTATTGTTAGACTTTTTAAGTTCAAATAATCATACCAAAATGTGGGGGTTATCCTCTTAATACAAAGTTTCTTGGCATGTGGGAGCGTTTGGCTTATAACCGATCTCAAGGAAAACATTATGAATCTAAAACATTACTAGTATGTTCATTGAATTGATAATGTTGCATATAGATTCGTGTCTCTAGGTAATCGCTCATTTTATGAGGTTAGAGATGTTGAATTCTTTGAGCATGTATCTCGTTTGGATAAAGATATTGGTATATTTATTGCTTCATCTTCAATGTATATTGTTGTTGTGCATGTATAACTTTTATGCAATAAATCACATGCTAGTAGCCTTATTTCTAGTTTTTATGTTGATAAACGTAGAAGAAATAAGAAGCCTACTTTAGAGAAAGATTGTGAAGATATCTTTCATTGATCTTTTTATAATTAAAGTGTCTGAGTAGACTATGTTAGTGATGAACTAGTCTCGATCTTTATAACTGGAAATGATGATCCTAAAAAGCATGATGAGGCAATGAGAAAACCCTATGAGAATGAAGCCTTTTATTTTGAACTTGATCAGTCTATTGTTACCATCAGACTTATGAGTTGTCTGATTTTACTAATGAATGTAAGTCCATTAGTAGTATTTGAATCTTAAGCGAAAGATCATATACAATTATACATTAGAAAAGTTCTAAACTCGACTTAATGTCGGAAACTTTACACAAATAAGTGTGTAAATTGGTGATAATGATTTTATACCTACATTTTAGAAAGTTTCCTAACGTGTTGGAATACTATGTGGTGTGAAATGAGTTTCAAAATTTTGTTGAAATAATTTTGAATGCTTATTTATCTTGGATGGAGTGGATGTCTAGTGGAAGTGTTTCTAATAGATTAGCTTAACGAACTCCAAGGAATCAGAGTTCACGACTATGATGCTAACATGACAAGTAGTTGAATTATCGTGAAGCTTCTGAGTAGATAAAATTGTTTGAAGACAAGATTGAGTCTTTCTCAATGCGTTGAGATTTTCTAAACAATTTTTGGTAGTGCTGCGCACTTGATGGATCTTGAGGCCGACAATCCATAACCAATTCTTGGTGGTGCTATAGAGACGCACTTGATGGATGTTGAGGCTGGTAATTCATAACCAGTTTTTGGTGGTGTTGCGCACTTGATGAATCTTGAGGCCGACAATCCATAACCAGTTCTTGGTGCTGCTATAGAGACGCACTTGATGGATGTCGAGGCTGGTAATCCATAACCAACTTTTGGTGGTGCTATATAGACGCACTTGATGGATTTTATTTGTGACTGACAGGTTGGACTTTATGTCCTTAATAGCTCTTTTGTCGGTGTTATTGAGACGCACTTGGCGAGCTACCTATGCGGGTGTGATGGTTTGGCCGCCATCTATGGAAGATTTGAGGAAATCTTCCTAGAGCACTCGCGAGGCCGAGGTGTACGCATGCCTATAAAAGCGTCTTTTTAAATGGTATCGCGGAACTTGCATAACTCGAAGGTGTGATATGTGTTGTGGGGTGTATCAACGGAAAATAAAACAAGTTCAAGAAGAAATTCACTCGTTTTACAAGTACGTTGTTGCCTCATCTCACTATGTGTTAATTCAAGTCGAAAGACATTAACACTTAAGTATCGATAACCTTCCCTTACCCAAGAATTTATTTCGTAAAAATATTTTGTTCGCCATTAGTGGGGGATTGTTGGGGATAATGACTCACAAAGAGTTATTCTTTTGGTCTTCCCCATTTGGAGGTTACAAGACCTTAATTGGTCCTTAAATGATTGGTAACTTCCCTCATTATTGGCTCTTAAAAAGTACTCTTTTATCACCTTTTATTTCTCGATCACTATATAATCATTGGATGATCATGGTGAAAAACAGAATCAAAAACAATGATTTTTTCCTATAATCGTTCTCTCTCAAATTGATCTTTTCGAATCGGTTTTTGGGTATCGAATTGTGCAAGCTCCAGACTCTGATGTGTGAGTGGGCACGCATTAGGGGGACTACCGTGTTAACCTCGGAGGCAACCGGAATACGATCGCCACCTCGGTCCAACCGGAAAAATTGCTTTCAAGTCAGTGGCCACCATACCACGGCGTGGTAACTTTTTGTCGAAAAGTATTTTTTAAACCATTTATTGTTATACTCAAATTATAGTTCCTACAATATATTGATGAAGTAAAAAGAACTCGAATAAGTGGGTAGATGAATAGCTAATCTCGGGTGTTGAAATTTTAGGACGTGCATGCCTCGCTGAATATCAGAGCGTTTTGAGACTGCAATACTAGAAAAACTATGATAATTGCTATAATTATTAACGGTATCATAGAAAGGAGAAGATGTCGGGCTAGGAGAGTTGAGATAACCTCGTGTTTTGGGTTTGAGAAAAAGCTTTTAAGAGTTCAAGAGATCACTCTCAATGTGAGGGTCAAAGGACAGTAAATTAATTTCTTGTGCGAGTTTATACCGTCAATGATTACGGTAAAATGTGTTACTATGTGCTCTTTTGAATCCTTTACTTTAAAGCCCACTGACTTGCAATATTTAAGTGTAATAGGTGTTGATAAAAATGCATGGCACCTGACAAATTTAAATTTCTTGTCCACCAGACTTGGTCTTCTGAGAATTATTTTAGGTGGGCTTATATGAGATTTAATTAATTCTAAGTATAATAACTTTAAAGGTATGTTTCATGTTTTAAATTTATTTTCAACTGATGTCATTGATTGTATAAGCAAAAAGAAGTTTACAATAAATGGTTACAAAACTTGTAAGAAGCAGTACGACTTGTTCGATTTTTGCAGAGTAGCTTTGATTTTTTTCAAGAAAAATAGCAGTTTATTATATTTAATTATACTAATTTTGATATTTTGGTATATCAGTTTTTTCTTTTTAATGTATAAATATTATAAGGGTGAGTTGTTACAAACTGATAGTTATGACTTATGATACTAAAAATAATAATAATTGGGTACCAAATGTTTAAGTGACATAGTTGAGTGCAGTAAATTGTCATTATAAAACTAAACGTGAACTTATCATTTTTATTGTAAAATGTGTATCCAAAAAAGACATTGAAGTAAAAATAAAAATATTTACCTCGAGTTCGTCTATTTTTCTCATCTCTAACCGTCGAGTTGATATGTCTCTCCCTTCTAGTTATCCAATTATCAAGCCGCGAGCTTGTAATATTCGATTTAGGAAAAGAAAAATCGAGGACCTCAAGTTGAAAAGAAAATCATTCTAATGTTGAAAGAATTTAATTCCAAGGATATTTGAGTCATCTTTGAGCAAAACTGCATATTTTGCACCCAAAAAAACTAGACAAGTTCACAATAGTAATAAAGAAAGTTTACAAGTCATTTCTCAACAAAAATTAAATAGTTCACGTCTATTTTCTAAAAGTGAAATATTGTATTACCCACATTTACAATTATCCCTTATTTGTAATTTGTTTTATGTATTGGATTTATCGACTTGTTAGTTGTTTTTAAGAAAATGACATTTTTGTGTACCTAAATATACAATTTTGACACTTTCATACTCTACCATATTTTTTTTTTCGGTACCCTAAATTTTATTTTGGGACAACTGACTATTTATTTACCGAAAATGGCCTTGAATTTTGATTCAATTCATGGGTATTTGGTTCAATGCATGGGTATTTTAGGAAAATGGCCCGGAAATACTCTGAATTTTGGTTCAATTCATGGGTATTTTGAAATTATTTTCCCAAAATGAAATTCAGGGTACTGAAAAAATAGAGTAGGGTATAAAAGTGTCAGAAGTGTATTTTCCCTTGTTTCTATACATACTTGGTACAATTATCCAAGCAGTGATCAAGCATTTTTTGGATTATCATAACATAATCGTAACAGAAATGTACAACAGACTAGAGTGAAAGATTGCTTCACAGTTCACAGCACAATTTATGCAATTGTGATAAATCATATGATCCAATTTCCCTACAAGACATGTCAAATTCAACCTGATAATCTCAATTTTATGACAAAAACATCATGACAAAACTGTTAATTGAATCATAGTGTGTCCTACAATCCAATCTTGGTATGTCTTTCTTCATCATTTTCATGTTCTAAAGAACAGAAAGACGTGAAACAATACATGTAACAACCCACCCTACAATATTTATATAAAAATCTCCGATGAATCTCTAATTAATCCTCGGAAGGTCCTCTCCGCCTGAGTAGTGTCTAGCGTTTTTTAGAACATTGTATGCACGTCCATCAGCTCCGCTCTCATCCAGCCAACTCGCTTATGGGAGGACGATCCATGACATTATAAGCCGCCAAGGCATTGCGCTGCAGCAACGGGTCAATGTCGGGCAATTTAGGGATCTGGGCAAGTAGATCAATAGTTCTTCGCAGCAGCCGAGCAACGTCTCCTTCATCCATGGCGCAATCGACCATGAGTTCCTTCCAGGTCAGCCCGGAAGCCCAGGCCTCGACCATGCCCGCGAATTGGCTGTCCAGGCAACAGGGAATGTTCACCTCGTGCTTCTCTTGAAGCTCCATGAAAGAGGTTCTCTGATCTTCCAGAGAGGAAATGACGCTGAGCGCGGTTGGCGAGGCCTCGTATATGAGGTTGTTGGTCTTCCATGGCCGGACCTTGATCCCTTCCGAGACTATGCTCCCGCAAACAGCAGCGAGCTGCGGGGGCTTCAGGTTGAGCAGGACCTTGTTCCGGAGAACCATCGCCAGCCACAGCTCGTTCTCTCCTCGAATCGCGGCTGCAGTCTCGCCGAGAGGGAAGATCACGTTCGTGTCAGCGGCTAGCGCTCGGGTTTCATGAATCACGTTGCTGATCCGCATAAACTCCTTCCATCCAGACGGTTCGATCTGTTCTATGCGATTGGTCAGACGAATCGCTCTGGCTTGCAAACGGGTAATCTTCTCTTCCTTCACCTTCGCCATGACCAGGATATCCTTGTATTCTTTGAATCCTTCTGTTCGTGAAATCTTCTTCTTCAGGAGCGCGACTTTGCGTTTATAACCCTTGTATATTTCTAGGGCGTCGAGGAAAGGCTGAGAGAGTTGTGCCTCATCTGTCTCCGAGAGGCTGCTCAGAACCGGCACATTTAAGCTCCAAGACCATGTCTCCAGAGACCCTTCCGTGTTCCATAAGCCTCCACTGTCAGAACCCGAAAGTTTTTCCCACTGCAACTCCTCCTGATCGAGAAGCGTGTTCATTGTTTCGCGAGGCAAAGGGCCTCCTTCCGCCAAGGCGACATCAGGAAGGCCCGTCTTATAAACCGTCCTGATCCATTTCTCAGTGAATAAATACCAATTGTTATCTGAACCTAGAGCCACGTGATATGCTGGTTGAACGGATTCATGTGTTTCGGGAACTTCAGTGACTGGCCATTTTATGGGATTTATTGCGAAGGAATCGTCAGTAGTAATCAGAGTCTTAAGCTTGGTACTGTGAAGAGAGTCTACCTTCCCCAGATAAACGGCTGAGACTATATGGTGAGTTCCTTCGGAATCTTTATACTGCAGAGACAAAAACGGCAAGTTTTCCTTTTCCAGCTCCTCTAGTATCGGTTTGAGACAAGCCAGTCTTGTTAGCATAGTCTTTTCTCGTAATTCTGTTCGGCGGCGTTTTTCCGACCTTAATTCTTCTTGCAGGGCTATAATTCGCTCGTACACCATTGGAGACAAGGCGTTCTTGCTCATTTTGTCGATAGCCTCGTCGCTGATTTCGTAAGTCAAGGACTCAATCTCTTTTTCTATCTTACCAAGCTCCTCTTTTGCAGCAAGCATGACGTTGCTCCCGACATAGTTCCCAAAACTCTGCTCGACTAATTTCCTAGCTTCTTCCAGGGTCCTCCCTGATTGTTTCGGGTTCTCGTCCGCGTCGTTTGGTTCGCGTGTGACTCTCGCGCCCGCGAGAAGATTCAGCACCATTCCGTATGAAGCGGTGAACTGCGATACAAGAGGCTCGACTCCAGCAAACAGAATCTTGCAGGCCTCTTCGGCGCCTTCGTAGAGAGACTGAAGGAGCACCACGTGGCCCTTCGTGTCAATGCCCCTTCGACCGGCACGCCCCGCCATTTGAAGCAGCTCGTTTGGATTCAAGAGCCTGCGTCCGTTATCGGTCCTCTTGCTGAGGGATGAAATGACGGATGTCCTGGCGGGCATGTTGATTCCGGCCGCGAGGGTCTCTGTAGCAAACACGACCTTGACGAGTCCTTGCTGAAACAAATCTTCGATGAGCGATTTCCACAAAGGTAAACAGCCGGCATGGTGTGCGGCCGCCCCTCGAAGAAGCCCTTTTACAGCAGTCTCCCTCACGGCATCGGGATACTGAAGCCGGAATTTCTTCAAGGCCGAATCAACCTCACTCATCTCACGTTCGTCTAGAAGCTCGCAATATTGAAGGTACTGAACAGCCGCGTCGCACCCTTGCCTGCTAAAAATGAACCAAATTGCCGGTAGCATGTCCCTATCTTCAAGTTGCCTCAGTGTATCAACAACTTGAGGAATCTGGAAAACGAGTGATTTACATCAGATTATTGAATCAAACAGTTTCAAGGGAACACAGATGGATAGATAGGGACATTGATGTAAAGTAAACCATACTTGAGACCGGCGAATTGCATTCACGTCACTCTTTGAAAGTTCTGACGCGCTGCCACTATTGTCGTAGCTGAAATCCATTCCACGCTTTCTTGAATTCTTTCTTCTAGACCTGTCATCCTTGAAATTCCTGAATTTTGACCGGTTAAGTTTCAAATAATTGACCGATAGCCTCCTGTTCAAATAAAATAGAGATAAGAAAGGATATAAGGACGATGAGGATAGTCAGTACAACTGGTATACCAAATGAAGAAATAATTGTTTTTAACAGTACAGTTATTCAGAAGATTCAAGTCTAATTATGTAGTACTGATAGAAAGTAGGCTTAAACCAATTTCTTGGCCATATGTAATTAAAAAAATGTATGGGGCTCTCTAAACTAAGTACACTTGATGTATACAAACAGAACAAGGAGCATATAATCAACCACCGCACATTATGATCAGAGAAAGTACGCTATGCTATAAAAAAATTTAACTGATAAATATTTCTGCCTCTAAACCGAAATGAATACTTTAAATACAAAAGAAATTGATCTTTAAAAATCAAATTCTAGCAAACACAGAAGTGGACTTCAATAACGATATTAGAAAAATAGGTAATAAATCTAATCTGGATAAGGAACTCTAGGAATGATACAAGTACCTATTCATGCGCTTTCCCTTTTCATCAAGAAGTGGTACTAAATTAGCCTTCGTAGAGAAGTGCCAAGTTAAGGGAACCGGCCGCCTTGATGATGTTACCAACTCTGTTTTACCATGAATCTGAAAGCAGGAGCAGATTAAAATAGAATTTAATTTTCAATACATCCACATATTGCACTGCAAAAATGTATGTTTAGGAATATTTGTCCACGTTGCCCAATAATTTGACATAATGAAAGCAAAATGAACAGGAAATTTAAGACAGCTACAACATTCATGAGCAAATTTATCTGTTTATACAGATTTTTTTCACAAAAATATGATATAAGAAGGTAATTAGTACTGGGAAATACTAGAGAATTTATGGATTACCTGATCGATCCAACCAGCAAGTTCCTCTGGATTTGCAACTGTTGCTGATAGACATATGAGTTGAACTTCTTTTGGACAGTATATGACCTGAAATATTTGACCATGCTGAGTGAGCAGTGTATATCAAGAATGTACTGGCAATAGACAAGACTAGAAGAACCTTTACTACATACTATCTCTTCCCACACAGTGCCCCGAGATATATCACTTAGATAATGAACTTCATCCAAAATAATCACATCAACATGGGAAAGTCCACCCCGAGAAGAAGCCATTCCAATGCTGCATGAGAAGATAATACAAACAGTAATGCTTAAGTACAGCAATCATTGCGATAACTACAATTTATAGACATTTGAGCCAATAATCATTGAATTTGAATAGGATTTCTTGGCACAAATGAACATATGCAGTATCAAGAGACATACTTGGCACCTATAAAAAATGCAGTTACCAGGCAGACATTGACAAACAAACTGCAGTACAATATCTAATCCCCCAAAACTTAAATCATTAGAAGTAATATGCTGATTTAGCATAAAGTCTTCGCAAAGCTATTTTAAGAGCAACCTGTTTGCTTCTACCTCAGCATTGAACACAGTATCAAAGAAGCATAAACTATTCAATGATGCATTGACCAAGTTAGGTTCTCCATAGCTCATCCTGACAAAAATCTAAAAGTACAAAATTAAATTTCAAATACCTTTGATACAACATGTTGCGCAAGATCTCAGTAGTCATAATCAAAACATGAGCATCCCTATTGATCACAGAATCTCCCGTAAGTAGGCCAACATTGCCTTCACCAAATGTCTCACTGAAATGACAAAATTAATTACCACCAAACCAAACATAAAATCATCTCTACACATTACGTCGTTAACACACACAAAAAATCATAACTTTACCGAATAAAAACTCCTTAACGGTCTGATACTGCTACTTACCAAAAGTCATGGAACTTCTGATTAGACAATGCCTTCAGTGGGGTTGTGTAAAACAGCCTCCTTCCCTTCGCGAACGTCGCCACAGCTGCAGCTTCCGCAATCAAGGTCTTCCCACTGCTCGTAGGCGCAGAAACCACAACAGACGACCCTCTCAAAAACGCTTCCATTGCCAATCTCTACAAGGACCAAACCAGAAACGCTTTAGCATATTGTAGATTTTACAAAATCAGCTGAAAATTCAATGTTGTAAAAATCCTCTATAATTCCATTGTATTCATATTCCGATAAGAATAGTCCCTAGAAGGTACTCTCCGTCCTGCTAGAGCCTAGCTTTTTTTACAACAGTGGACTTAAATTCATCTTCCTCACACAGCTACGAATTCAAATCTGGAGAAGCAGTGAAGAGACGAACCTGAAATTTGTCAATGCGATAGTTATAGATGGAAGTGAGCTCATCGACATCAATGGCTTCGCGCCCAAACTCACGAACTTTACTACGCAGCTTCTCCACTCTCTGAGACCTCGATTCCACGTCTCCGGACCATTCTACTTCGACTCCATCCCCAGAAACTTCCTCTTCCACTTCCTCTTCTTCCTCAACGCCTTCCTCTTCCTCTTCATCTTCACTATCGTCGAGCTCAATGTCGCCGGAAATGACCTCGTCGTACTCGTCGGCAGCTTCTTCGTCGTCGTCGTCGTCTTCGTCGTCGAGAAGCTCCAATTTCACGGGGGTTAATGGCCCTGGCGACTTGTACGCGGCTCTGGAACCGAGCGAGCTTGGGGATGGGGCGTGAAGCGATTTGGGGAAACAGAAATCTAGGGTTCGGAGGAGAGATTGGTGGTGGTGAAGAAACGGAGAAGGATCTGTTCGGCTTGAGGAGGCTGTGAAGAAGAAGAGCGTGGAGCTGTGCGATGGAGAGAGCACAGAGAGCGTGTTCATGGCGGGAGAGATTTTTCAGAGGTTTTGGATATGGTTTTAGACGAAGACTCAGTTCTCGAATTTATCTATTTTTTTATTTTTCCTTTAATTGCTTTATGATTAAAGGGCCAATCCGGCGTCGTTTTTGGCCCAGTTTGCCAAATTTTGTGGGCCACTACTTGGAACTGATATACGAAATGTATGTGTGTCTGTTTACTAAATTTTAGGTTAATTATACTTTACCCACACGTACTATAATTATCGATTTCATACGTCACTACAATTATTATATACCAAGTTGACGGTCTAGTTCACAATTTGCATTAGGGTTTTCATTGAGATTCGACATTTACTTATTTCGGCGACGATTAAATTTGACTTAGAACCCGTCATCATAACCGTCTAAGGCACAGTACAATCTGATGATGTTGAATATACTGCTCTACTAGCTTGATAGGGAAACTCTAACAGTAGCTTCAGACTTGGTTTCTCCTCGTCATACGGTGATCAGAGGAGGTATGAGAGGTGAAAATCTGTCTTTGTTGTCTAGCACAACAGGGACCAACGATAAATGTTCTCCAGAGAAACTCCGTCGTGGGACGAGCATCGACTCTTTACGAAAAAGGAGATGGCGACTAATCAAATCAGTACAATCGACTAGACCATATTCTAATTATGGTTTCTTAACGTCGAGCGAAACAAAACTAAAATGATTTTAATTCACCTTAAAAATATTTTTGTCTTTTTAAAAAAAATAATGTTTTCCATCTAAATTCTAACGCCATTAGACAAATGTGTAAAAGACACAATTGAGTGTTCTTAAAATACACTTTTTATAATTACTGTAGTAAAGTTTAATTAACCCATTTTTTTATTTTCTTTTAATTTTTCGACAATTGATATAGGCCAATCCGGCGTCGTTTTGGGGATCATAGCCAAAATTTGTGGGCCTGGACTTGATACATGAATGAAATGTCCATCTACTGGGCCCTCAAAGATACAGTCAAAAAGAGGGGGGAATCTGCGTTACCCGCGGGTGACGGAGGATAACCCTCACAGCCAAACGGGTCGTCATTTTCGTATATATTAACATTTTCCAGATTGAGTTGCAGCTTTTTTGTCACCTTCGCCCACTGACCTACCTCTCTCTCGGATCTCGATCAGGAACCAGTCACCAATCAACGGTCACGATGGCTCTCTCCCGCCTCCGCCCCAATCTCCTGAAACCCGCCGCAGCCGCGCTCTCCTGCGCCCCCTCCCTCCGCCGCCCGATCTCCTCCGACGCCGCCATCACCGTCGAGACCTCCGTCCCCTTCACGCCCCACAACTGCGACGCGCCGTCGCGGTCCGTCGAGACCTCCCCGTCGGAGCTCCTCTCCTTCTTCCGCGACATGGCGCTGATGCGGCGCATGGAGATCGCCGCCGACTCGCTCTACAAGGCGAAGCTGATCCGCGGGTTCTGCCACCTCTACGACGGCCAGGAGGCGGTCTCCGTCGGCATGGAGGCGGCGATAACGAAGAAGGACTGCATCATCACCTCGTACCGCGACCACTGCACCTACATCGGACGCGGCGGGTCGCTGCTCGAGTGCTTCTCGGAGCTCATGGGCCGGAGCGGAGGCTGCTCCAAGGGGAAGGGAGGGTCGATGCATTTCTACAAGAAGGACGCTGGGTTCTATGGCGGCCACGGGATCGTCGGGGCTCAGGTCCCGCTGGGCTGTGGATTGGCCTTCGCGCAGAAGTACAACAAGGAAGAGACGGTCACGTTCGCTATGTACGGCGATGGAGCCGCCAATCAGGGGCAGTTGTTCGAGGCATTGAACATTTCTGCCCTGTGGGATCTGCCGGCGATTCTGGTTTGCGAGAACAATCAATGTGAGGAAATGGAGATTGCTTGATTGATGTTTTGTGTGAATTGAATTGGGTTTCTTTGTTGTTTTTGATTGTTTCTGATTGGTTCTTGTTTTGGTTTGTAGATGGAATGGGAACTGCGGTGTGGAGATCTGCTAAGAGTCCGGCATTCTACAAGCGTGGAGACTATGTTCCTGGATTGAGGGTGAATTTTTTTATTAACTTATTCATTTCATAGTTTAGATTTCAAATACATTGATTGAAACTTGTTTTGTTGATTGTTGGAAAGTGGTTTTTATGTTGTGATTGAGATAACTTTGAGTTGAGGGTATTTTTATCTTTCTTTGTGGTGTTTTTATGGAGTGCTACGATGCGTTTAAAGTTTACCATAATCATTTGGTTGTTATTGTATTTGGTTGGTCAACCATATAAAATACGTTTAGTTTGACTATGTAGGATATATGATTGGATTTGGTATTACTTAAAGAATGGATACTTGGATGTTGTGAGTATGTATTAGATTGCTACAGTAGTAATGTGTATGTTTCAAATTTGATTTCATGTATGAAATGTTTGTGTTTTTCTAATATGAAAGCTTAGTTGTGTTCAAAGTGAGTTTGCGGATTATGAGTTGGTTCTATGCTTGGATCTACATTGGTAACGACTTCTGTCTTTATGCTATAACATTGTATTTATTGGGTTGTTGTGATAATGTTAAAGTGATAGAGTTTTGGTGAGTTTATAACCCAAAATATGTTATGGAATTAAGATTCTATGCATTGATCTTTGAATCATATACTTGCAGATGGAAAAAGTGTTGTATGAGATTGACCTTTGAGAATATGCTTAGTGTGTATTTTATTTTCTATATATGACGTCTTATTCATCTATGACATTTTGCAACAGGTGGATGGCATGGATGTCCTTGCTGTGAAACAGGCTTGTGCATTTGCAAAGGAACATGCTTTGAAGAATGGACCACTTGTGAGTACTTTTGTGCAAAATGCGTCTCGCTGTCTTTTTCATTTTTTTTCCTTTCAGCTTCAAGCATTTCAAATTACTTCTTTTGTTCCACAACTCAATCATTTTAGTCGAACTAAGATTGGAATTTGGCACTTTAAGCAAACAATAGGAATCATGGATCATTAAATTCAATGTCCATTTTGTGCATCAAAGATTCACAATTGACTTATGTAGAATGTAAGTTGTCCTCGATTCCCTTGGCTATTGGTACAGCCAAAATATTTTTAAGCTTGTTTCATGCAAGTCTATCTGCGGATATGCTTGATTGGGCTCTTGGCCCTGAACTCAATTTTGGTCTAAGAAGGATTTGTACTTGTAACTTGGTTAAGACTTAAAATGAAGTTGCTTTATTTGGAATTTATTGCTCTAATATCCTTAGATCAAAAGTAATAAAAATGTCTCTGGTTTGGGTATTTTATATCCTAAGCTAAACTATATAAGCTTGGGTTTCACCTTGCACCTAGCATTTTAAATGGCATTCATATTTCAGGTTAATCTGTCAACTTTGTTTCATTCAATTATCCTAATTATTCCCTTATATTGTTTGCTCGTCGTTTCATTGTTCTAAGATTTGATTTCCTAGAACTTCTTATGATTGTACAATAGTGTAAGCATTCCTTAGACATTGAAGTTACCTTTAGTAATTACTTGTGCAAAAATTCCATTGTTTCTCATCATTATACAGAACCTAAATTGTTGATGTTTTTGTCTATGACGCCAGATTCTTGAAATGGACACGTACAGATACCATGGTCACTCCATGTCTGATCCAGGAAGCACGTACCGCACACGTGATGAGATTAGTGGTGTGAGACAGGTTAGTTCATAGTTTTCTTTTTGCTGGTTGAAATGTTAATGTACATTGATGGTCTCATTTTCTGAATGTTGGTGGGGTGTAATGTATAGGAGCGTGATCCAATTGAAAGAGTAAGGAAGCTGATCTTAGCTCATGATATAGCTACTGAGCAGGAGCTTAAGGTATTGTGCGTATTGGCTACTATATTCAATTGTATACTGAATATGCATGAATTCACAAACTTAAAAGGCACTTGCTGATCTTTTTCTTTTTGCACTTATTATAATTTGGTATATATCAGCTCCTTCTTTGTTTTCTCAGGATACTGAAAAGGCACTGAGAAAGGAAGTAGATGAAGCCATTGCCAAAGCTAAGGTAAAATAGACAGCTCATTTTACATCATAATGAAGTACCTTCAGCTTCCTTAATGTTTAATAATTATATTGACATTGGTTGGTCTTTGTATTTCCAGGAAAGTCCTATGCCAGACCCGTCTGAGCTATTCACTAATGTGTACGCAAAAGGTTATGGAGTTGAGGTAATATAGCTTTCTTCCTATTATTTTATTGTTTGTTCTGTGGTTCTATGTTATCTTCTTTTCTTCTCTTAGGGTCAGTATCATGATTTTCTTCTTCTTTTTTTTCCTTTTAAGACTAACACTAAATATTAGCTTATTTTTTATCAACCAGTATTGTTTGAACCCTTTAAATTGTTTTTCTTGCAAAATGAAACTATTTTGACATAATCACAGACCCCCGCTTACCGGGTTAGAAAGCCTTAGAATTAGAAACCAATGTAGGCCCTTTTAAATGTGGATTCTGTACCATCAGTTGGTTGTGCTAAAGAATTAAAACTAATTCGATTAGGGGCTTGATTTTAACTCGCACAACACAAGAAGTATTGGAGCTGTGTATGCACTGACAACTTGTTTCCAACTAAATTCTATGGGATGCATAAATGTTGCAATAATTGCTAGAATTAGTTTACTCCGAACATATTGATTCTCCCTTGATAGACCACCATTGGTATTGAGTTATACGCCCATAGATGTTCACAAAACATTTTTGTTCCGGTCAGTTGGGTGCCTTAATGTCATTATGAATGACAAAAATCTCCGAACCAGATGGGGACCCGTTGTCCCCCATCCGACAAGGTAGAGGAAGGGATCACTAAACCCGATGGAGACCAAATATCCCGATCAAACTGAATAGTGGGACAGTGATCTCTAAATCCGCCTTAACCTGCGCCACTGTCATTATTTCCATGCCGTTGATGTGTTAATGTTAAGCTGGTTCTTTTCTCCTTGATGATGAAGGCTTTTTACTCTTTGTTGCAGTCATATGGAGCAGACAGGAAAGAAGCGAGAGCTGTTCTTCCATAAATTGGTAGTCTGATGCAGAAGCTTTCATGCCCCCCCCCCCCCCCAAGCGGCGTCAACCCAATTGAAAGAATAAAAATGGCTTCAACAAAAAAGACCGCCATTGCAATCTCTTACCTTACATCTTACTATTCTTTGCATAGAGGCTATTGATTTTCTTGGCATGGGGGAATCGTGTTACTTCCTCAATTTGGAATTTTATGATTGGCCCGTGGATTCGAGTTGCAATCAAGTTTTATACTTATTTTACCATTTTTTTGTTGATGATGCACAAGGATTATGTTTTCTCGGCGATTCTATTTTGGTTCCTGGTTTCTTTTCTAAAGATTTATGACTTACATGATCGTCTTTGAGCTGTTTTTTTTCCATTACCCGACACACAGGGATGGTAAGGGAGAGAATTCTTGACTCTTTTTTTTTTTTATGAATTTTCCAGATTTCGCCTGTCTTTGATGAGGTATAGGGAGTCACTTCCCCGCTTCAAAATATTTCCAAGCATTATTTTCTGAGTTATCTGCAAGTAAAATTTTAAAACGTAGTCACGGGAAATCAAACAGCTTATAAGTATGTGTAATTAACCCGTAAGACTGAACTGTATTAGGCATAGGCTTACAAATATAAATTATAGAAAACATTTTTTTATTCAAACAGTTTAATTTATCTTTATTTTATAAAATAAGTAAATATATCTTAAAATAACCAAACTACCCATGAAATTTAAAAGTAAAATTAAATCAATTTCTTATAGAGTAAATATAAAAAACTTAATTCTTAAAATGAGACTCTAATGTTTGTTATAAACTTAATTCTTAATTCTTATAATTACCTCCTGATTGGGTGAGGGTACGGACAGTACATCTGGTCGATCATGATCGGGCTCCCGACATCCTCGTAGCGGAAATGCAAGGCCCTGCTGGCGAGAGGGGAGGCTCATGTCTCATGTTCCAGATTGTGCAATTCTTGACGGTTCACGATCCTCCTCGTTCGGGTACCGCCCGAGGCTGCCGACGCTGATGCCGTCTCCGTCTGAAGATATCTGTACGAGACGAAATGGATGCCTTTGGCGACCGTCTGAAGATCTTAGCAAGTTGCGTAGCAGATAAAAGTAAGTTAACAATTTATCACATGAATCATACAAATTCATTTCATTGCATCGCTTACTGCGTGAGAGATTGGAAATCATATATTTATGGTTACGTCAAAGGTTTCATTATGAAAATTGAACCATAAAATTTGTATCCATGGTAAGTTACAAGTTATTAAGGCCTCCGAAGAACCAAGGTTCTAAAACTCGGGATTGCAAAGAACTCGGCAAGGCCAAAAATAAAGAGTTTTGAGAATAGAAATTGCTGCAAGTCGTTTTGTATTAAATAAATATTGTTAATATTAAGGCTCGTATTTAGAATATTTTTAGGGACCATATCTATAATGTTTTTATTCTAAATTATTTTACCTCTTCCTATATAAGAAAAACTTCTCTTGTAATCTAATCAAACAAATCAAATATAATACCAATTTCAGAGACTGTCATGGTATCAGAGACTCTAAAAAACTTCAATTCTTGGTTCAATTTTTGTGCGAGTGTTGATTTGCCCACTCGTTAATTATGTTTTATCGGGTGGACAATGCTTTCTAATTTCGATTTCCCTTGACAAGGCATTATAGTTGCTCGAAGTTGTACAAGTTCCTTGTTGGCCGATGTACCCCAATTTGCTACCATACGCCTGTTTGCTATCATAATTCTTCGGCCGATTTTCTTGTTCACCGTCAACTTTCCAGATTGACATGAGTTTGGTGTTTACTCAAGGCATTCGGATCTTTGTTATTCCTTTTTATACTATCATTAGTCTCTCTTGAAAGTGAGAAGATGTGCTGAAGCCGTAGTGCACCCGATCTCCTGCTCCGTGTCCAGTCTCTGCATCCGGCCTCCGTCTCCGAATTAGGTATAAATTTTCAAAGTCTCCGAGTTGGGTATAAGCCCCTAGTCTTTGAGCTCCGGTCTCCGTCTCCAAGTTGGGTATAAACCCCCAAAGTCTCCATCTTCGAGTTATGAGTTGAAGTTCTAAATTATCCAAATTCTACAAGTTTCGAGTTCACACATCACTCACTGTCACTCGCCACCGTCATAAGTCTCTTGGAATCAAATTAATGTTGGTTGGTCAACCCACATCAATTTGAGGGGGGTGTTAATCCTAAGGCTCGTATCTAGAATATTTCTAGGGACAATATCTGGAATGTTTTTATTCTAGATTAGTCTATCTCTTCCTATATAAGAATAGCTTCTCTTGTAATCTAATCAAGCAAATCAAATATAATACCAATTTAAGAGATTATCAAATATAATATATATATATATATATATATATATATATATATATATATATATATATATATATATATATATATAGGGTTATGATCTCGTGCAAACTTGTGAGAACCGTGTTTTCATTATTATGTCATGTATTGTATTTTCATTATTAACTCATGTATTTCCATTATTATGTCATGTATTTCTATAATTGTGTTTTCATTATTATGACATTTATTAACATAACATTATTATGACAGACAAAAGAAAAATGATTTCCAATCTCTCGTAACACTCTTCCCTCGACGAGTAACACTTTTCCCTCTTATTATAAAAAAAATACACGTCCCCTCGTTATATTTGGGTGGTTCTCACGGGTTCTTACGCAACTCTTGGTTCTCACTTGAATGCATCCCTATATAAATATTCAAGTATCATTCACATGAAAGACAATAAAAATACTTTCAGAAGTCCTCGAGAGGACACCGCAATGGTTTTTAACTCACACTCTCAGTGAAGAGGTGGGTTTGAAGTCATTACTAATTATATATGATATTTTAGCTCTTAATGTTCCGATTTTATTTAGCTTGAACTGTTCTTGTTATCATCAGCTTGCAGAAGCTCTCTACGAGTATGGGTAAGGCAATGACAAGCAATCACTGGAATTGCTCGGGCCGAATTTTGACGCCATTGATGATAAGGTATATACTATAATCTCGTGCCCCTTTATACTACTTTTGTGTAATTTTGATTTGAGAAAAATAAGGTTTATTCACCGTTAACTTTTGTTTCCCACATCATCAGGGCGTCTTGATGAACAAACGCCTTCCCTCCGCATAAGAAATGTTGTAAAAATCTCTGATTTGTCTGAATAATTTTTGATTAGTTCATGATTAATTTTTGAATATGGTTATTTTCCAATTAATTATTGTTTAATTCCTAAAAGACCGTCTCCGTCCGATTAGACTAGCGCTAGTATTTTTTTAAATGTTGTCTATAGTGAGGTTTTGAGTTCAAACCAGATTCGTACGTACAATTGTTGGGTACAAATTAGTGCCTATTGTACTATGTCTATGTCTCTAAAATGTCTTATCGACAAATTAGTGCCTATTGTTTTGTACAACACTATTCATGTCAATGAGTTAACTGTAAAAAGGTGGATGTGTAGTAAATGTTTGCGTTAAAAATAGTGTATAGAATAATATTATTGGTATTGATCAGGTGCCCATTTATACGTGGGTGTAAACATAAATTAAATAAGAAAAATAGTAATAAGAGTATAGGAAATCCTGATTAATAGTCAATAAGACTAAAATGAAATTGACATTCCTACTTTTCTCTAAATGTATGGTCGTGTGTTCGTTCCTTGTTGTCGTGGTTTTCTTGGTCACCTCTGAACACGAGACTCTGATGTTCATCATAAGCACGACGATGGACTCTGCATGTTGTATGAGTCGCCGTAGACGTGGGAGCACGTGGCTCTCGCGGGTCCGAGAGGGCCGTTGTGCGCTATGTTTATGTCCTGCATCACTACGTTCTGACAAGGGAAGTTCTTGCTGCACCTGAGGGTGACCGCGTTGTTCGAGCTCGACGTCCCCCTTATGTTTTTAAACGTAATATCACTGATCCGAACGTTTGACGGGATCTGTAAGCAAAAATGTTATATGAGAAATTATGATAATTGAATGTCAATGTCGTGTCATTGTGTTGTCGTGTCTTATAATTTTTTTTATCATCAATCAGGAAAACTCTCTATTTTAGACCGACCTTCAGGAACCTTGTTATCGGTCTTTTGACCCTTTTGTCAGCATTTGGAAGGGGAAAACATGTATGTATTAAGATTCAAATTCAGGATTTTACATATGTTAGTGTGAGTTCCTTATAATTACCTCCTGATTGCAAGGAGGGTACGGACAGTACATCTGGTCGATGATGATGGGGCTCCCGACATCCTCCATGACGATATCCTCGTACCGGAAATGCGAGGCCCTGCTGGAGAGCGGGGACGCCCATGTCTTGATCCGAAGCCCGTCGCTCGTGCCCCGAAAGGTGCAGTTCCTGACGGTCACGCCCGTCACGTCGTCCTCGTTCGGGTATCGCCCGAGGCTGCCGACGCTGATGCCGTGCCCGGGCCCGCAGTGGACCCGGGACACGTGGATGTCCCGGCTCCCGGGGCCCAGGGAGATGCAGTCGTCTCCGGTCCCGATGACGGCCCGGGAAATGCGGATCCGGTTGGAGTTACCCACGTGGATACCGTCGGTGTTCGGGCTGTCGGAAGGGGCGGTGATTCGGATCTGGGTGAGGTTCAAGTTTTCGCATCCGAAGATCATGAAATGAGTGTTCTTGCTGTCTATTGATCTCAGGTGGTGGACTCGTGAGTTCTTCACAAAATCGAACCTCATCGACTGGTACATTACAAACAATCACACATCAATTGCATATGAATACGTGTATAAATTGTCTAATGACAATGAAGTGCAAAAGTAAAAGAAATTATCACACCAAATAAATGAATACATGAATACAATTTTGAAAATTTGAATACAAAGAGAATATACTTTTCAGTTTATACAAAAACATAACCGCGGTACAAGTGACCTGTCAAAATATATGTGTTCATATGTGATCGGTCCTAAAATCAATATGTTTTTTATCGGTGAATTGTATCAAGATTTAATCTAGACTATTCTATCATGAAACAAGACAACACTAAAATTGTGAATCTTAAGAGTTCTTAAGATGATTGTATCAATAATACTCAAGACACATTCTTGTGTAGAAGGGGCTCTCTTCGGTGTGACTATGTGTACTTTACCCTCGGGGTTGCGTTGACTTCTCCTCTGGCGAGGTCACATTCGCAGTGTTGGGTTGCTCAGTGTTACAGAGACAGACAAAGAACAGAGGAGAGAGACCAAGGATATGATTTTGAAAATTTGAAACCAAATCAAGAGTATTTTCGTCCTTTAACTTCAAAATTTAACATTTTTCATCCAAAATGTTAACATTGTTTGTTATATTTCCGTTTTCTATATTTCAAGAGGCTAGACTTCCACTTTTAAAATTGGGCGTATGTAGGTGTTTTTTGACCAAACTTGAGTATGACTACCTATACTTTATCCTAACTCAATATATAACTCTGAACAACCAGACTCAACTTTACATTAATAAGGTTTTCAATTCAGTTCAAGTGGTGATGACTCAATTCTACGAAATGGGCATAAGGTGTTTCACCCAACAAAAACCAATTCAAAATGAATAAATGTTAAGTATGTGGCCTAACAACACTTTACCATACTAAATATCAATGTATAAACCAGATTTGTGATGAAAATATATGGTGAGGTTAAACTTACCATGGGAAGAGGGTTGCAATTGGAGTTCTTGTGGCAATCGTTGTAGGGCCAAGCAGCTTTGCCCTGACCATGAATTGAGCCTCTTGCACCACCACTCAAAGTCAACCCATCAATGTACCGAAACGCGATCCATTTGTTCCCGAACATCGTTGACTTTCCAATCGGAGCCCTCAAGAACCCTCCGATCCTAAATGATATTGGCCCTTTACACGGCCCCACAAAGTCCACCGGCCCCACCAAGTACTCTCCATTTGGGACCACTACCCTAGACCTCCCTTGACCATTCCAATCACATGCCTCTCTCCATGCCTTCAGAAACACCTGAAAATACCAAAAGGTCAACTCTTGCAAATTAGATAGTTTTTTTTTCAAATTAATCGGGAATTAGTCGAAGATTCGAGATGAATCAGGGACTAAGAGAGCTTAGTTGGACTAATCGGAGATTAAATGGACAAGTCTGAATATTAAATATAAGACATTTTAAAACACGTGGGTAATTAATTTTACTTATCAGTTACCAAGCAAGCAATGTAAGAGATTTACAAATTCGACAGAAAAATAGACGAAATTTATGTGCTTCACCCGCTAGATCGTTCATTTTACCAAGTCTTTTGAAAATTAATCAGGGATTATTCAGATTATAAAATTAATCATAGACTAATAAAAAGTTAATTAAGATTAATGGAGAGGAGATTAATCTGACAAGTCGGAGACTTTTAAGATTATATTGTTGTCGCCGATTTAGTAAGTAGATAATCATTTTACTTACCTTGGCGTTGTCGGTTTTGCCATCAGCTACTGCACCGTAGTTCATGACATTGAAGACTCTGGTTTGACTTTTGTAGCCTTCACAAATATAAGTCAACGTGAACATCAACAAGAAGAAGATGTGGAGAGCAAATCTGAAACCCATTTCTTCTTTTTTGTGGAGATCGATGCTTCTGGTTCGTTCGTGTTTCTCTGGTCTTATAAATATTGATTTTGGTGAAAAGTGTTACGATTTTTACTACTCATCGAATTAATTAATATGTTTTTTTAGTATTGTCCGTCATTATTGCTGTTTTGTAATTAACTACTAGTACTGATTTAGAAACTAAATCGTGTCGGTAATTGTCTGCCACAGATTGCTCCAAACTTCTAATTATGCTTTTATTGCACCATTTATTCTCACCATTATTTCAAATATAAGCACTTTTTGACTTGATTTAGTTGCGATTTAGTATCAAATATGATTTAATTACCTTTTATAATTTAAGTTTGAAAAGGAAAAAAAGTAACCACATATATATATAAATTTCAGTTTAACTGGTCAATAATTTGTAAATTAGTCCTATAATTAGTATAATATCGTTTGATTTTTTTTTTGAAAATTATAATATCTTTTGATCTAAATCACCTGTAATATTGAAATAATCATAATACCTTTTTATACAACAAATTAACAGCCAATCCCAGTCTAATAATAAATCAATAAAATAAAGAGTCATCACTTATTACTCATCCACTGATTAATTCATTATTGATTATCAACATCTAATTTTGAGATCTTTCAAAAAAATATCTAATTTTGAGATTTATTAATATCCAAAACTGTTTTAAAAATTTAATAATTATAAAATGGATAAATACTATCAAAATCCCAATTATATCTACACATAATTATTCTTAATTTAAAATTTATTTTTCACTCATCAAACTATCATATTTTCTTCACAAAATTAAAATTTGAATTTTTATTTGATTAGAATAGAATAAAACAATGGTAGTTTGGTGGGTAGAAAATAAAATTTTAAAGTTGCGAATAATCATGTGAAAAATAGTATAGAATAATGATGTGTAATCATCCTATAAAAATGTAATTAATCACATATTTAAAGAGTCAAACTTGAGCGACCGATGACAATTTATTAATATTGTAATTAATTTTAAATTTATAGAAGGAAAATCTCAAATATATACTAGATAATTTCTATGATCTCCCTCCACTTTTCTTATGTTGAGATGTACTTTGCAATTTTGGATAATAGATTTCAAAATTAGAGTTTTTTATAAAATAAAATATATCTGACAATTTAAAATATATAATAATAGAGATAATGACACTTTGTTACACTTAACTATAGCGAAATGACATTTTCATACCCTAACTATTTTTATCTCTTTTTTAGTATCCTAACAAACATTTTGCGACAATCTATGCTAAAATGACTAAAATACCCCTGATTTAAGAAATCAAAATAAAACTAGTCCAATATGATTTATCAAACCATATTTGAAATGGTTCAAATTTAATTTTATATTTTCGGACATAATTGTATTTGTATCTTAAGTACAAATCAAATTGAACCAAAGATAAAATAATTGAACCAATTCAATTTATAGTTTCTTACACCAGTGATAGTTTAGATATTTTAGACATTTTAGAGGTGGGTTGTCACAAAAAAATTGTTAGGGTACTAAAAAGAGAGAAAAATAGTTAAGGTATGAAAGTATCATTTCATTATAGTTAGGTGTATCAAAGTATCATTATCTCGTAATAATATGATATACTATGTATAATTTGGTTACCTCAAAAAAGTATAATTTGGTTAAGGAATTGCAGGTTTTACTACGGGAAGCGGTAGTACCTTCACATCACGCGATTACGGTTTTCGTCTTATTATATGAGTCTCGCGCCAACATCATCTGTGAGGGAGAAATTCGGTGCGGGCGGCGGTTGGGTGGTGCATAGGCAGTTTAGTGTGAGTGTTATTCTAACAGTTTGTACCCGAGGCTGGTTGGGGCTGGTTTTGGGATTGATTATGGGTGGACGACTGTGTAAATCGGTCGCGTGTCTAGGGATTTGATGGAAAGATTGTGAGGATATTATTTTGAGACTATCTGTGAGGGGAGACAGGTCCGGGAGGGGGTCAATGGTGGATGGGCAGCGAAGCTCAGGTTAACGACTTGTTTCGGAAATAGTGGTGAACGAGGATGTGAGAGCATATAGATTAGGGTATGTCTTATTGGAGGTAGGGCAAGAAAACCTTGGCAATTTGCTTTCTGCGGTTTTGGTTGGTTGATAGATCGGTACTAGGAGGGAACCGTTGTTCTCTAGCGTCGGTGGACAGATTTATGTAAGCATACCGAACTAGATGGTCTTGTCTTTCTTAAACTTCAATACATCATCTGGGTGTCCCATTAGGATCGGTACTAATAGGAAACGGGGGCTCTTTGACGTCGATGAGTTGATAATGTTAAGCCCAATGAGCCTGGAGGAATGTTTAAGGATTTACAATTCTTATATTGATCGCGGGGTTGATCAAGGAAGCTGGTTTAAGGTGGGCTGCAGCAAGCTTACAAAATTTCTCCATCCGAATGAGGTGGAGGCCGTGGCTCTGCATGATGCTAACTTGTTCGAGTAGATTGGTCTCCGGGGTTATCATTGATATTTGTTTAAAGCATTTTGCAGCAGAATCACGTGGTTTCTCCATTCGTATGAGATGAAGGTCGTGGCTCTACATGATACTAAACATGTCGAGCTGAAGAATTTTGGAGGAATCATTAATAATGGTGTTGAGAACTATCCACTATCGGAACATGAGTTCTTGTTTATTTCGCTCATAATCAAATGACTCACAAATTGGTTAAGTTTATTTTAACTAACAATAGCTGAAATTATTGTGAGGGTTTTGTCCCACCATCAGTAATTTCAGTTATCCAATTTGATGTCAGGTTAGTTATTATTTAATTAATAAAATTTGCTTTAATCTTAAAAAGATATTCTTTGGTTAAGTATAAATACGAATGTAGATTTATTTCTCGAAAATAACGGGTAGCTTCTTCCATCTTCACGAGCATAAGCTAAAACAATAAATTATATTAATTTTTTATAAAAAAACACAATAAGTTACGTCAACCAGAATGAATTATTTAATTACTAATTTGACATCAACAAATCAACCTCCAAGGTTCCTGCGAATCCTGCTGACATCCTGACCGTTGATCTGGTACGCCCTCTTGAGCACCTCCTCCTCAATACCTGGATTTGTCCTAAACGTCGCAAGAGACGTTAATTGGGCCCCAGGGTTCTGGCTGCTGAGCCCAGATAGAGCCAAAGCTGGGCCTTGAGAGTCCAAATTATAGAGAAAATGGACCAGGCCTTTCGGGAAAACGAACGACTCACCGGGCCGTAACTGCTGGGTGAAGAGCCTGTTAGAGGTGTCGGCGAAGCCCACAAGAATGGCCCCTTTGAGACAAATGGTCACCTCCGAGGCCCGCGGGTGCCAGTGCGGGGGCACGACCCCGTTGGGCCCCATGTCGACCCGGCCCATGGCCAGGCCCATCGTGTTCATGCCCGGAAAGTTAACGGTGTTAGTCAGAGTGACGTTGAACCCGAACGGGTTGGCCCGGGTGTTCCCGGGTTTCGAGAGGGCATAAGTGGAAAAATGCGAAGAGGTCGCGAGATTAGGGTTTATGCAGGGAGCCCCATTGAAATACAAAGATTGTGGGGTTTTGGTGTCAGCAATGCAGTAGTCATGGATCGGGTCCGGGTCGGGTCTTGCCCGGCCCAATAGAAGAGAGAGGGTCAATGATAGTTGAAGCAAAGAGGAAATGGTTATCATTGTGAGCACCTTAATGATAGTGGAGTTTGAATGTTGAAATGTTTGGTGTATGGGATATATAGTGATTATTTTGGGTATTATTTAACTTCAATATGGTCAAATTGGGAGATTGAGTAGCTTATGAGCATTGGAAGAGGAAAAAACAAGGCAAGTTAAAGGTTTAAGAAGGGTTCTTGCCTTCTTGGAGTGCTATGACATTTTGTAGTGGTGACCCTTTACTATAATAATCATAATAAATGAAAATTTTAAATAATTTTTAGTTTCAAATAATTTTATAAAATATAAGTTGTGGGTTCAAAATGTTGTTACAAAAAAAAATCTACGTATAAAATATTTCTCATCATTCTAGCAGAATCAAACCCTAGATTTCACCACAAACAATGTGATACTAAACTGATAATATGTTCTTTTGGAGACATCTGAAAATGTTGTTAGTCTATACAAATCACGTTAAATATGTTTGAGATGAAGGTTATGTTTCGGCTACGTTAAATTTTACTAATTTATTCTCCATAAAAAATACATGTTAAATCATAATCAAGGTTTGTATTTATAGTCAAGCATTTAACACAACTATATTATTTAGGATTCAAATGTGTTATCAACAAGTCTAGTATCACAAAAACACAACAGGCATACTCAACTTTAGAAATCGAGCACTAAATTATGTAAAAGACATTGTCTTCATTAACTAATTAAGCCGTCATAATATATGTAACTAACGTGTTAGGTATATAAATAAATAAACAATTGATTTAGTTGATTTGGTGTTGGGAATTAAGTGTGAAGCAAGGAAAATTTACTAATGATTGAAGATTAAGCCTTTACTAATACATAATGACAATGGCATGAAGTGGAAGTTTACATAACAATAGCAAGTAGTTCAAGGTTTGGTGATTGGTTATCTTTTTATGATTCTTCCTACTAACACACTACAATTTTCTCCACCGAGAGAATCGAAACCAGCAAGCTTGATTATGCTCAAAGAAAATGGAGGATAAGCTATTGCTCTTCTTGTTTGTTAATGTGAAATTATTAGACGTCAAGAAATAAATAAAACGTGATATTTATATTCAGACCCTGATTAAAATATGTAATTTTACGAATTAGTTTGTGTCGTGATAAGACTATTGATAAACATAACATTATGATGCGCCAACTTCGTAAAATATATTGTTAGTCAAGATGTTATGTTTGAATTTTAAAAGTTAAAGCCCGAATTCAACGTGTGATTAAAATTCATTTCATTCAGTAAGAATTTTTGCCCCCTTCCAAAAACTTCTTATTCCGCCCCTGACAACAAACCATTCAACAATATACATCATTCAGATTATGCTATAGTTTTATTGATAAGTTTGTCACGATAAAATCATCGAAAAATATAACATTTACATAGCATCGACAAACATAACATTGTTGTCGTGACGAATACTTTGACAAACATAGCATACCGTAAGTCGCCCTGACCCTTGGATTAGGGGGTTCGCCCTTGAATCCCGATTTCATTGAAGACACATCAAACAATGCGCTTAGTAAGGGTAGTTAGGAACTTAAAAAAGAAGTTATATTAACATGTTCAAGTTCAACTAGGGCCTGTCATGGCAAGTATGGTCCCAAGTACCTTCTAATTTCATGTCAATTTCTAACACAACTGTAAAATAGATCATAGTAGAGGATGAGACATCAAGATACTCCCAAACAAGTCCAGAGAAGCTTTATCTTTGAATGTATTCACTGAAAAATTCAAGATATACAAGATTTCCAAAAAACAATGAATAAAAAGAATCAAAACTCAACCAGATCTTCATCCCATACCCTCTAAATCAAATCTATACACCCTAATGAGCTCTATGTAGAGCCATTCATCAGTTACTCATCATCTGAATCACTAGAACTGGTTTCAGACTTTTCAGACATAAAATGCTCAGGTAATGTTAGAAACTTAGCTTTGCTCCTCAATGCAGGTGAGCTTGTTGTTGCAGCCTTCCTTCTCTGCAAATTCCTTGCAATCTCAATGCACACCTGATCCACCATGCTCAGAAAATCCTTAACTATGATGAACAGCTGAAGTGGAGCTGCTCCTTTGTCCTTGAAAGCTCCTGCTTGGTAATATTCTGTGGTCCTCTTCACAAGCTCCATGACCCTCCATTGCTCTTCCTTCACAAAACTCAGCTCTTGTTCGGCCTTTTCAAGGAAATCTTGCATTTCCCCCACAAACCCTCCAACCCCTTCGGATTTCACAATTTCCAGCACGACGGTTTGGGTTTCAGATACGCGCAAGGAGAGATTTGAGTGTGTCGCTGCAAAGGAGTCGTAGTCTATGGATGCTGATTTTTTGACGTTGGTGAACTCAGAGCTCAGCCCTCCAACGACAGGGAGTCCCAGCATTGTGTACTGCTTCTCTCTTTCTTCCTTTGACATGTCTGAGCTCAGGCTGTTGTTTCGGCTAAGGTTTCTGTCTCTGTTGTTTATGCATTTCTTTCCTTCGGATCTCACCACCTCTTCCACAACAAAATGGAGGAGAGTGGTTTTTCCATCTGTGCTCTTGACATCAGAGAGTTTCTTAAGGGCAGTGAGGTTGAAGGCTTGAGCGTTCCCTCGTGCAGTTCCCGCGTTCATCCTGTTCCCGGCTTTGAGGATTGCTTCGAGGAGTTTCATGAAGAGCCCTCCCGTCCTCAGCTCGTTGCAGCCCAGTTCAAGAGCTTTAAGAGACTCATTCATGTGGGCAACCTCGGATCCATAGTGTGACCTGAAGTGCATAGCGCTGAGGCGAGTGAAAGCCGAGGGAACCAATTTGAGCATATGGTAGAGAAAGGACTCGGCATCAGCTAGTCTCTCGGGGTCTCCATCGAATCCTAGGATCATGGTTTGCTCTTCTTTGGTTGGAGCGATTCGGGTGAGCTTCTCGATCGTGTCGGCCTCCAAACCCTGGCCTTCTCTGAGAGCAACGAGGAGGTCATTTTGAGAGATGGCCAGAGACTTGAGCACAATGGCTATGTTCTGTGACTTCCTTGGATCTAAAATCACAATTTGTGAAGCTGATGAACCAGAACCTGAATTTTTGGGTTTTGTTGAGCTGTTTGAGGATCCACCAACATACCCAAACAGAGATTCCATGAGATCAGAGTCAAATCTGCAGAAATTTAACATTTTTGAGGTCAGAAACACGAACCCAATTGCATACATGTGAATAAACTAATTTGGAGAGTGTAAAGTTGAGGTTTTTTTTTACTTGAAAGACCCTTTGTTGAGCTTGTTCCAGACCATTGAATGGTCTGTGTTGGGGTTGAGCTTGTCCCAATGCAATGGCTTCAGCTTCACCTGACCTTCTCCAGAAGGAGACTCAATTTTACTACTTGACACCAACCCTTTTGGAGGAGGAGGGGGTGGCTTTGACCCTTTTGCCCCCGGCGGCAGTGGCGGCGCCGGAGGGCCTCTCGGCGGCGGTGGAGGCGCCGGAGCAGCCTGAATCCGAGGTTTATCTTCGATTTGGGGGTTGAAATCGTACGAAGTTGAGGAGTTTTCGTGAAGAAGAGGAATTTCTGGTGTGGGTTGGGGCTTTTTTCTCAGATCTGAGTGGCTATCGATTTTCTGGTCTTGCTCTTGCTCTTCGTGGCGATTAAGGTTGTTCTTCGGCAAAACCTCGTACCCCTGTCTCTTCTTGCTGCTGTTGTTCCTCTCCGCGAGCCTTTTCCAGTAGAGAACGTCAAGCCCGTCGTCGCCGACGATCACGCCCTCGACCCTTCCGAATTGGGCCTGGCCCACCACCGGAAGCTTCGAGAACGAATTGGGCTTCGCGCCGCCACGTCGCCGCCGCGAGAGGCAGTACCTTTGGAGGCAGAAGAAGAAAACGGCGGCGAAAACCAGAGTGCTCGCCGCCGTCGCCACCACCGCCCTCACCACCTCCGATCTCGTCGGTCCGTGCGGCGGCGCCACCACCTCCCGCGGCGGCGCAAACGCCCCCGTCGGCGGAGAGACTCCAGGTTCCGGCGCCGGAGCCGGAGACGGAGAAGGAACGGGTTCGGATCCTGGGTAGAAGGTCTCGATGTTTTGGGGACTGGATTGGGAAAAACAGAGACGACCCAAGAACAGGAACCAAAAAAAGACAACAACCCACGATCGCGCCATCAATCAATCCTAGAAAAAACCCGAACTCTGTACCGATTGATTCGGAAACCGAATCATGTGAATCTGTCTGCTATTTCGCTTCGGGAACGGTCCATGAAAGAGGTGCGTGAAGAAGATTTGGCCGACCTGGAATCAATCTGTATTTGTGGTTTTGTGACAGATCCATTGAGAATGAGTTGCTCACTTCCCACAAACTCAACAAATATTACCGAAATACCCTTACGTTTCCCAGGAAAATTAAATAACTTTCTGACCGACCAAACACAGAAGTTTCTCGCTCGTTGAAACTGGGGCTGGCGCGTGGCTCGCACCTTCCAGGGGTGGTTTAGTAATTTCACGACCAAGTTGTGTTTACCGCGTCAAATCCGAGTTGAAGTGGGAGACGAGTGCCAACAAATCAACAATACCTTTTATATTATAGTAATAATAAATTAATAATTAGTGCTAAGATACATTTTAAGGAACAGTAAAATTAAATAAATATTCAGTACTAAATGCACCAATAAACAGAAACGGATAAAAAATAAAAAAAAGATACGGCAACAATTAACAACCATTAAAATCAAATTAATTTGTCTAGAATTTAGAACTCCATTTTTATTGCTAACCTAACGGTCATTTTTTTTTCTTATGAACTTTATGGGCATTAGAGTTCATAAGCTTCTTATTTCTGAATGCATAATTTTTGTGAGAATTGAGAAATTTATTTCATATTATAAAGTTAAAATATCACCAAAATGGATATATATTAAAGGGAAAAAGTGTTTTTTTTAGTTTTGGGTCTGGAACAAGAGAAAAACGACATCGGGCATTAAATTTGGTAGGGTTCTGGAGATAGATATTTGAAAGTCAATGAATAAGACAATATTGTCAAAAGAAAAAAAATCATTTATAGAAAAAATGGATTTTGTCTGTAGCCAATGGTACACTACTGTTCTTCACGTCCCCAGTACGAAATTAATTTAATGCTTCAATCCGTAATGGGCCTAAGGCCCATGTTTATTCTCGTTCTGTTGGGCTTAGATGAGGCCCACGTAATGTACTCTAAGCAGTAAGGGGCGTGTTATGAAAAAGATTAACCGAGAATTATAGAAGATTGATTAGGAATGAACACGGTCAATTAACCTCGACCACGTTAATATTTAGAAACAGATAAATATTAGATGATTATTGAAATATGAAAACTTTAACGGTAAGTAACTGTAACTGCAATTATAATAATCGATAATTATAATTCATTAAATTTTTCAATAAGTTTGCGGTTTTAACTGTACTGATCGTGAGCAATGTACTTTCTTTGTCTTTTCACTGTTAAAATTAATATTTTTCATTTAAATATTTGATTGAAAATTTATAATATCTCCGTGTAGTTTAGTGACCCGAATTTTGGTTTGTGATGACTCTCTAAAAACAGTGTATAGTTAGAAATAGTTATATGTATTTTTTTCTTAGAATTTGTGAATGAATTAACTATGTTGGTTGATAAAAGTTGGGCTAAATATTGGGCTCGATTCGTGGGCACGAAGAAATATTTATATGCGGTCCGGTTTATTGTGGTTAACTGCGGTTTTTAATTTACGAAACTGCAAACCGCACCAATCTATTTCGATTCTTCATGATTCAAATCGTAACCAGACCAATTATCCACGGTTCACAACATATAGTGTGCACATTTTGGTCTGTTTCTGCGACCGGTACGGTTTACCGGTTAATTTTGATAATGGGCCTTGGGCCCATATAAGCAAGCCCACGGTTTCTGATAGTGGGCTTCATTTCGGCCCAGCTCCCGCAAAGCCGAGACTGTGTTGAAGAAGGAATCGCCATTTCTGCAACTTGATTTTCTGGGATTGAAGGAGGTAGCGAGCGACAATGGAGTGCGCCGGGAAGGGAAGCGGAAGGAGGTGCGTCGGTCCGGCGACGAGGCTTTGCGGCCGATGCGGAGCCGTCGCTTACTGCTCCGTCGACCACCAGGTCTCTTGTTTTGTTCACTGCTTGCTTATGAGAATCTATGCACGAGTTTGATTTCTACTCTAGAAAGCTAAATTGAGAGAAATTTGTAGTTGATGTCAGTGTTAGGGTTTAAAATTGTGTGTCGTGGTTGTGATTGTGCGTTTTTAGCTTGTTATAGTATTGAGTTGATTTCTCAGTTCACTTTAAGAAGATATATGTTACATAGATGCTTGATGATTTGAAAATTGAGTGAAATAATATCCAGGCTTTACATTTGTTGGGAATTTGGAAAATGAAATTTCTGATGGATATTGCCTCAATTAAGTCTCAGAAAGCAGGTCATATTTAGTTCAAGTATAACTAAAACTTGCTCTAATTGTGGTATGGGTTTTGATACTTTTGAAGTGTGTAGGCTCTACACTCTACTTGTAGTTATGGATTTTGATTATTTTGAAGTGTGCAGGCTCTACTTGTAGTTATGGGTTTTGATTCTTTTGAAGTATGTGGTAGCCAAAAAAGATTGTCTTTGAAACAGTTAGCACTCGTACTGATATCACATTTTGTGTGAAGAATAATAATTAGATTGAGCGATTGCTGATAAGAGATGTTCTGTTTTTGGATTCTCGTTGAAAATTTCTGCTTTTCACGTCATGGCTTTGTTATAGCTTAAGCTATTCTTCAGTTGTTTATTACCTGTCTTTAGGTTTCACACTGGATATATCATAAAGAAGAATGTGAGAGGCTAGAAGAACAGATGGAGAGTGTAGATGTCCTAAATGATTTTCCTTTCACATTCTCTGAGGAAGCTACCGTTCAGGTAATTGCTAATTCGCTTTGTGGGATTTGAAATTAGCGTCTCGTTTTTTTTATTGTTTGTGCTATATTTGATTGAGTTGATAGAAGTTTTTGTTTCGGCGTAACCATAAAGATGTGTGAGAAGCGGGTGACCAGGTGTTCATTCTTGAGTGGAAGAAACATTCATCAAGTGGGCATGTGGACTGCTGAATGCTGCTGTGGTTCATCAACCCCTCTATTTAATAACTCGAGGTTTATTGAGTTTAAATTTATCTAGTCTCTTGATTATAAGTAAGGTAGACTTGAGCTATAAAAGTTTTGGGAAACCTTTTACATCTTATATCTCTTATACGAATGCATGTGCTGATGCCTTGACCCGGACCTATAATCCAGCTCTATTTGCATGATCGAGTTGAACCATGCAGTGATAATGACCAACATATACATGCGTAAACAACTATATAAAGGGAAATAAAATTGTTTCACATCTTTTTCCTTATAACTGTTTCCACAACTTTATCCTTATGGTTTTAGTCTCATTTTATCTCCTATTTGACCGGCAGGCTAAATGATGGCTGGAATTTATCTGATGTCTTGTGCCCATGCCTTGGTATCTTTTTGCTTCCGCTACTTTCCGCGTTTGCTTCCTCAATTTTTCAGATTTACAATAGATGTTTCTGGATCCACTATATGAACATGCAGAGCCTTCGTCTCCAATGTTGAATCCCTTATGTAGTTGGAAGGACTACTATGATTGGAGATGCATCCCCCTACATTCACCCGTTGCTTTACTCCTTCATTGGGTATGATATGAGTAATTTGGGTGACGGTTTTTGCATAAAAAGTTGTCATGCATTTCTGAATAAAGCCGTCTCACTTTTCCTATCTGGTGAGACTAAAAATGTTTCTAAGCATACATGCTTAACGGCTTATCAATGTAAATGATTTTCAGTTAAATACTCACTAGGTTTTGCATTCCATTACACTATAGACATGCTTTAACTTATCTGGTTTTAGTTTAATTGTCTTGTTTTGTGTTTTCAGCCACTTACAATTTATTATGCCACTAAACTTGTTGGTACGAAAAGTTCGATTCTTGGAAACGGTGACAAGCTGTGGATACATTATCTTGGTATGAGGCCCCTTTGCATTCTTAACTGTATTAGTATTGCACTTCGAAGTTTTTCATTTCTTTTTAAAAAATCTTGTTAAAAATTGATAAGTTTCCTCTAACCGGGATTAGTTCGATGTTTTTCTTTCACATACACTGCCAAATAGTTAGTTATGAACATGGGAAATAGATTTCTTCCCTTTTGGCGGTGACAAATTTTTTGGTTTGCAGTCACTATTCTATTAATATTATTGTATCTATGGTTTTAAGTTTTGCCTCATGGATTGAGTATTCAAAGGGCCTGAGAAAGAGCTTCTGCAACTTGCTGTCTTTGGAGAGTTACGCGCCTTATTCCCTGGCGTGCAGGTGCATATAGTGCTTGTTGGACCCGAAATACCACAACAAAGGTTAGTGGCAGAAATCATCCTAGTTGGAATCACTTGGATGATTACCAATCCGTGTAATACGAGCATCTACGCCACTAAATCATGCTGATGCATTGTTCCTTTCTTTCGCTTTGTTTGATAGGGATGGTGAGAGGATCGATCTTTGCAGGTTCGCCCAGTGCTCCGAGGCAGACTGCACTTGTAAATCTTCGAGTGGGAATGCCATCTCGGTCAATGCCAGTGGAACCTCGGGAGTGACATTGCAGCTTCACAGAGGCTTTTATCATGACCGTTACAGAGACATATCAAAGGTAAGACAACGATATACTAACATAAACGCCATTTTCCCTTCACTTACCGATTTTCTTGATTCCTGTTTCTCATAATATCAATCCTATATGAACAGGATCATTTTCCTCATTTAGTCATAGCCCCAAATGCCGGCATTGCTGCTTATTCAAGTTGGTTGCCAACTTTAGTACGCTCCTTCCCTCAGATACACATATATGCACGTAGAATTCTGTTACCTTGTGAAAAAATGTTTATCATTGCTTGGACATGCATTTTTTCAGGAGCTGATAAAGGAGATGAACGTTCCTGCAATTTTTTCCGATTACTGTGAAGAAGCTTGTCATCTTGCAGCTTCTTGTGTGAGCTCTGTGTCTGGCCGTCGTCCTCTTAAATTTCCGGTACTCTTTTCAATTTTCATCCATAGTTCATACTTCATTGTGTCCGAGACACATTCAACGTTGCTTCAACTGACGCCTTGGCCTTGCAGATTCAATTGAATCCGTTCAGGCAGCCATTAGCGGTGGAGGACAGCGCTCTGTTTCTTCCTTGCTACTCCAATTGCTTTCTCTTTGGGATGTGAAGACATGGAGCCAGTTTCTAGCTACGCCTTTGCCTGCCAGAACCCTCTTTAGTGAAAGCACAATCTTTGTATTTGGTTCCTCAAAAGATTGTAACCTGAATTGTTCATTACTCAATTATGTGTTTGAGATAGTCTAAAATTGTAATCTATGAACAATTATACCTGTGAGAGAGTTATAACTTATAAGGGTAAAGTGTACATGATTAGAAGCGTAATTGAGTCGAATTGTTGTCATAATCGTTTACATGGATGCACACAAAAATAACCTACCAAAAAATAACCAATAGAATTGACTTGATTTGGTTAAGAATCGAATTAAATTTCATCAATTTGATTTTGGTTTCTAAAATGAGAACTGATGAAAATTGAACCGAATTAAAAATCGATTGATTTTGACACGTGTTCCTTTTAAGAACAATATTTATGATTGTGCCCAAAAATATTGGTCCAACAATAAATAAGTCGACCGTCCAGAAATGTGATAATTTCACTAAAATCAGTTTAGAGAAAATTCAACAAAAAACTAGTAAGTCAAATAAATCAAACCATCTAAAATTTAAGAATTTCATGAAATTCGGTTCATAAAACACAAATTGAAAATTGACATGTTCAAAATCAAACCAAACTAAATTCTATCGATTCAATTTTATTTTCGTAAAACAGAATTCATCAATTCGGTTCAAAACCAAACTGTGAACAACCATGATCGCTAATATATGTTTGGCTTGAAAAATGTTTGCTTGGCCGTGAACCCTTTATTTACTTATTACATTTCGTGAAATTCTACTAATCGTAATTGAGTTGTTCTCGTTTTGAAGACAGAAATATATTGTTTGTTGATCATATTTTTGATAGTATTGATGTTCGGTTTCTTATGTAAATCAACCGAATTTTATTCGTAATAAAATTCGCTGAATTTCCTTACAACAAAAATCTCAATCATTTATTGAGTAACTTCTAAACTTGAATTCAGTATAAAATCGATTTAAACGGATATAAATTGAAAATATATCACCTAAAATTTGAACAACACATTTAGAAATTCAGCTTTCACAGTTGAAATTATTAAATACATTGATACGTTAACAACAATTACACGAACCCAATTTCATCGGTTTGAAAAGTCCTACTCCTACTTGTAATTCAAACTAACGGCCAACCGTTAACGTCAAGGAACCACTAATCACAATCATATCTGGACGGCCAGATTTTCCCCATATCACACACGATCCAAATATATCCCACGCGTAACGATCCTAAAGCGCCACGTCTCACTGCCGGCAACGTGGAACGAAATAGAATATCCAATCCAAAGTCTTCGTCGTCTCCGAGACTCCGACCTCAGAACCTACCAAACAAAAAAACCAAAAAGAAGAAGGTCAATTTCACCAAAAATTCCCAAAAAATTCACCAGAAACCTCGATCCTTCCATGGATCCACAGACCCATCTCCTTCTATAACAATCCCCTTTTCCCCAAATTGCCCCTATCTTCCATGGCTCGAACATCGAACTCAATCGGGCTATTGGGTCTGCTCTGTTTCGTGGGGTTGTGGCTTGGGGGCGATTGTTTCAAGGTCCCGCTCAGGGCCAATGATGTGCTCCCGGTGCTTCCCCACCAGATCTCGTGGCCGGTGCTCAACAATTTTCACAGCGCCGCCGATCTGATGCCGTATTTTGTTGGGTCGGTGGCGCCGAACAACGGGTCGGTTCGGTGGAAAGGGGCTTGCTTTTTGGGCAACGAGGCTCGGGTTGAGTTCATCGAAGGGGATAGGGACGAAGCTGGGTTGGGAGGGGGCGTTGTTCACCTCAAGGTCTCTGTGTGTGATTTTACTTGATAAATCGTTTTGAATGAAACCACGATCTGGGTTTGATCAATATATGTGTAACTTTGACTAATTTTACTTGATAAATCGTTTTGAATGATATCATGATATGGGTTTGATGAATACAGTGGTGTTTTGAAATTTTTGATGATTTGTAGCGTTTTAAGTGTTGATGTTGACGATTGTCTGTTTAGATGATTGAGCGGGAATTAGTAGATATGGAGAGGTAGTTATGACGATTTGAGGTCCTTAGGTTCTTAGTTTTGTGTTGTGTGTTCAATCTCAATTTAATCCTAGATTGCCATATGGTCCTAATTTGTGGGAGATTGAAGATGAAGGTTTCGTTTCTCGGTTCTTCGCCTGGCTAACTGAATGGGATATTTTTGGTGCTGGAGGTTTGAGAAATGGTGTTATGTGAAGGAATCTTGTATCGTTGTTCTTGGTTATGGGACTTATGGTATTTGTTTTTACCATTCATGGAGGTCTTATGTTGTCGCAGTTCCAACTTTATTCAAATGTGCAATAAGATTCTTGAGTTGCTATTTGGAATGTCAAATTTTGTCCAATATCTCGTTTTTACTGTGCAGTAACAAATAATGGGATTTGTGTTTTCCCGACAAGTTGAAACCTTTAGGGGTAACCTTATAATATGAGCGGTATTCTGAAAAATGATAGGGGCTAGCCGGGCGGATAGGGCCTTTGGGGATTAATAAAGGACTCGTCAAACTAGTCGGGGATTTTAGAACATTGATTATCAGTTAGGATACTGGAATTGTTGAGCTCTAATTCATATGGTCATTATCCCTTTTGTTGGGTTGTTTGGTGATTCGTTGTTGGTCTTTTTTAAGAAGCTCTTTTTCTATTTTATTTCATAGTAGAATATGAACTCACTGTTGGTTTTATTGACTCACAGACATCTGAAGCACACAGCTGGGCCTGTATGGATCTCTATGTTTTTGCAACACCTTACAGGATCACTTGGGACTACTACTTCTCTGCTCGGGATCATACGTTGAAAATTGAATCTTGGGAAGAACCAGCAGAAATGGAATATGTATGTTTGATTTCTCGTTTGTTTCTGTGAGTTTCATGTTTGAAGTGCATGTTGCATAACGTTAGCATTCTTTCTCACCATTGAGCAGGTAAAGCAGCACGGGATCTCCATATTTCTCATGCCATCGGGAATGATGGGCACTTTGCTCTCTTTAGTAGATGTCCTGCCTTTGTTCTCAAACACAGCATGGGGTCAGAATGCTAATCTAGCTTTTCTGACGAAACACATGGGCGCAACATTTGAAAAACGTCCTCAGCCTTGGATCAGTATTATAAACCCTGAAGACGTTCACTCGGGTGATTTCTTAGCAGTGTCGAAAATCCGCGGCCGGTGGGGCGGATTTGAGACGTTAGAGAAATGGGTAACGGGCGCTTTTGCCGGTCACACGGCAGTTTGCTTGAAGGATGACGACGGTAATCTTTGGGTTGGTGAATCAGGACACGAGAATGAAAAGGTACACTATACCAACGTTCACGAATTGTGAAATAGTTTCGGGGTTCGTAGTTGTTCTCAGAAAATAATCTTTTATGAATTTTACAGGGTGAAGAAATTATCGTAGTGATTCCATGGGAGGAATGGTGGGAATTGGCACTTAAGGATAGTTCTAATCCACAAATAGCCTTGCTTCCGTTACATCCCGATGTACGTGCAAAATTTAACTCCACGGCAGCGTGGGAGTATGCTCGGAGCATGTCGGGCAAACCATATGGATATCACAACATGATTTTTAGTTGGATAGATACTGTTGGGAACAACTTTCCTCCACCACTTGATGCTCACTTGGTATATATTTTCCCAATGATGCCTTGAGTCGGTCTATGTTATTGTCCTTACAACTTAGATAGTACGAATGAGTAGAATGTTACATTAGTTGGTTATTATAGCTGGTGGATTCATTTTTCAGGTCATTTCTGTCATGTCTATGTGGACTAGAGTGCAGCCAGCATATGCTGCAAATATGTGGAACGAAGCTCTAAATAAGAGGCTAGGAACTGAGGTAAATCTACTTATTTCCCAGTTAATTTTTTTTAACATATTTTGTCGTGGAAGTTATGTTCTTCTGATTTTCAAATCAAACATTGGATAGAAAGGAAATGATTTGCTTCTGATAATACCTTACATTACATTTTGTGGAAAATTCTGTTTTAACCATATTTTTCAGCTGAGGTGTGAGTGACTTTGTGCTCTTTGTCTGCATTTACTGATTTTGAATATGTTAATCGTTCATTTTCATCTTAGGAACGAAATACTGGATTTGACATACCATCCAAACATGTTAGCACATAACCTGCACCATGATTCTCATTTTAGTACCATTTACCTTGACTTTCGTACATGCCCTTTTATCCTCCAAACTACGAAAGATACTAGTGATATTTTATGCATAATTAACTCACTTACAAGGAAAATGAACTCTTGTTTTAGACACACCCAGATTAGTAAAGTAAGATACTTATTTTGGGATGGAGGGAGCATGATGTTCCGTTATGCTTTTTTCAGGGGTTGGAGTTGCTCGATGTTCTACTTGAGACTGAAAAGCGTGGCATACCGTTCGATGAGTTACTCACAATTCCAGAACAAGACGATTGGGAGTACAGCGACGGGAAATCAACAACCTGTGTAGCCTTTATCCTCGAGATGTACAAAGAGGCTGGAATCCTTGGTCCTTTCTCCAGCTCCATTCAAGTCACCGAGTTTACTGTATGTTGCCTTATTGACTTAAATCTAATCTGAACAAACCTTCCCTTCCTCGCATATCATCACTATATAAATGACATGCCTATGTTACTTTTCACAGATCCGCGACGCGTACATGCTCAAGATATTCGAGGATAATCAAACGCGTCTCCCCAGCTGGTGCAACAACGGGGAAGGGAAGCTACCGTTCTGCCAAATTCTCGGTGAGTACTGGATGGAGTTACCGAGTTATAACACCTTAGAGCCTTATGCGAACATGAACGAGAACTGCCCCTCGTTACCTCCTAGTTATGAAAGGCCTGTAAAATGCTGAACCTGAGTTCTGCTTGTTAGTGTTTGGAAAATTGAATTGTAATATTTATCATGCATAGGTGTATATCTAATTATCATAGAATGTTCCTGAAATTCTCATTCTGTTTCCATCTAGAGAATTCAATGTCTGTACATAAATGAAATTCAAGCAAGGCCACGAAACTTCTGTTTGCTTGATGAATTGTTGTGCGTTTGATGCTAGATTTTATGCAGTTCCTTGTATGAATGTGTAGCAGAAAATAGTGTTCTATCACTTCCTAGTTCTCTTCAAACCGATTTGACGAGTTTTGAATTGAATCGAGTTTTAGAACTCGTTCTCGGCGGTTCATTTATTAAAATATTGTTATTTTTGCCTCTCATAGGAGTTATATATATAATGTTTATTTAAAATGAGTTGTCATATTTTTCCTTTTGATTTCTCCCGAGTTTACTTAACTCTTTATTTATTTTGTATATATATAATGAGTTTATCGATTTTTTTTTCTGATTTCTCTTCGAGCTTTCAGAATTCTTTATTTTTGGCCCAACCGAGCTTCTCGCAGTTCTTTTAGAATCTTGGCAGAAATAGAAATGGTTTGAGAGCAATGTTATTACAGTCATAAGCTGATAGAGACCAGAAATAGTATTATGCAAGAACAGTGAAACATTGATTTTGCTGAGATGGTGATGGGATCAAATTTCTCCATCCCACAGCTCCTCCATTGTTTTGTAAGGTCCATTTGCTGATATGAATTTTCTTCCTGAGCACAGCCTGGTTTGTGGGATTTCACTGATCTTCTTAAGCTCTTCTTCACTTAATTCCCAGTCAAAGATCTGCAGGTTCTCTTTCACTCTCTCCTTGTTGAAACTTTTCACCAGCACACATATTCCTTGCTCATGTGCCCATCTCAGACAGATCTGTTCATGCAAAAACCAGTAGGCATGTATACATTCTTATCAGTATGGAGAGGATAGTGATTAATTGATGATCAATTGGATTAATAGACTAATCGAGGATTGATATGGAGATTAGTTGAGACTAATAAGACTAGTTGGGAGTTTTTAGACGAGGAGTCTGATAAGGGACATCGAGTGTCAATCAAGGTCCTAGAGTTACCCATATAATCAGTTTGCGTATTCCTTGTGTAAAGGGACTAATCGATGATTAATCGGATTAATAGGCTAATTGGAGATTAAAAGGGAATTTAATTGGAGACTGATCAAACTAATTGAAAATTTTTAGAACGGTGAGTTCGATCAGGGATGTCGAGTGTCAACCAGGGTTTCTAGGGTTGCCAGTAATTAGTATTTTGAGTTTCCTAGTTTATATTATTTGTTAGTTTCTTAATTAGTTTGTGTATTCCTTGTATAAATGAATGCTCTAGTTTTAGATGGAGGGTAAGAATCATCAACAAAGTTTAAGATTGACATGGTGTCATAGCCTTCAACTTTTGTGCGACTGTTGCTTTATTCGTTAATTATGAATTTCAACCTCTCCCTTTTATATTCCGACCTTTAAGTTTTATAACTCCCCGAGTTTTCGAAGTCAGCCACGCAATTCCGCCTCATCTTGTAGCCCCTGTCGCCTCTATTACACACCTCCCCATGCCTTCGAGTCCCAGCAACAATGTGTTTTTCAATATTACATCATCAACTTTCTTTACCCTTTTAACTCTTCCAAACTCTCTCAACGGTGTTCGAAACTAAGACCTCTCCACAGATAATGTAAAGCTCAACCGGTAGGGTGTTCCCTTCGGGTAGCAATATGCTAGACCAAGTAATTAGTAAAAGAAGTCCTGAGCCCAAAATTGGTTTGACACATACCTGAGCAATGGTCTTTCCTTTGGCCTTGGCAATGTCCTTGAGCTCCTGACATTCCATAACCTTATTACTTCCCCAAATAGTCCCTCTTGCTCCCAAAGGAGCATAAGCTGCCACAACAATCCCTTTCTCATCACAAAACTCCCTAAGTCTCTTCTGTTGCCAAATTGGGTTCACCTCCACCTTCAAAGCTCAAACTCATCAGTTCCACCAAAACCCATTTCCTCAAAACTGAAAATACAAATCAAAAACAAGAAAAAAAATACCTGGTTCACAGCAGGTGGTATCTCTGCAATTTCAAGAATGTCAGCAACTTTCTTGCATGAGAAATTGCTGACTCCAATAGCCTTGGTCAGCCCAAGCTTCTGGCAATTTTCCATTGCTCCCCAAACAGACTTGAACTCCATAGCCATGAAGTTCTCATCTTTTATTGGGAACTCAAAGGCCCCTGCCCTTGAGCTCACAGGCCAGTGTATCAGATACAGATCCAAGTACTCCAAATCCAGATTTCTGCAACAAAAAAATAAAGAATTTAAAAAATGGTTAGAGATTTTTCTTTCAGAGATAATCTCATTTTCCTGTAATTGTTCTGTATGCCTCTTCTCATTCAACTACAGTTGATTTATATTTGTCATACTTAACCAGAACTGATAACATATTTATCTCTTTTTTTCTACATTCCAGTTCAACTTTAACTTAACACCATTAAGTTTTACTTTAAAATAACCAAAATATTCCTAACCAAACGCTCTATCATTGAAAATTTGAAAGACAATTAGAGATACTCTTGTCATTTCGTAATAAAAAATAACGTTCCGTGGTAAAGTGAGACGGAAATATGTACAGCTGCAGTAAAGTGAAATAAATCTAAACCAGACGTATTTAAGTGAGAATGAAATATACCCAACTGTAGTAAAATGAGATCATTCAACTTTTTATCAGCAATATCGCCAGCGAACTGATTGGAACTAATAAGAGACTGGGAAAAGAATTTTTATATGATTTGGAGATTTGGGTATTGAGAAATTGTTACTGTAAAGTCTTGTTGAGGGAGGGGAGGACAAGGTGGGGGTGAGCATCACCGCACCATAGCTTGGAGGTGATGAAGAGCTCACTTCTTGATTTGATGAGGCCAAGTGAGAGAGCTTCAGCTATGGCCTTCCCTAGTGGCTGCTCTGTTTTGTACATTGAGGCTGTGTCAAAGTGTCTGTACCCTACCCTGATTGCTTCCAGTACTGCCTCTGTGGTGGTTTCTGGTGGGACCGGCGGCGACGCCGCCGTTCCCATCCCCACGAGAGGGATTGACCCGCCGGAGCTCAGGGGAGTTTCTGGGATAGTGGTGGTGGTGTGAGCCATTTGAGTTGATTAATTTGTGTCTGTGATGATCATTGACACTAGGTACTATATATCATTAGCCTTTCTGCTACTTATATTTTATGTGTCTGTTTGGGGAAATGTCATATTCTTTTTTCTTATATGTTTGTCAACTTGGCAATGGAATATGTTCTATTCATGAATCACGTGTTCTCAACTGAGTTTAGCTGTGATGGTCTTGTGCTAATTTAATGTTTAATGATTCATTTGGAGGCTTGTCTGCATTGTTGATTTCGATAAAATGATTTCAAAACTCGACGGAGATGTGAAGTTTTTTATTTGATTTGAGTTGATGGAGTAGAATAATTTTTATTTTGAATTTGGGCATCTCCGATCTGACGGAGCAGATGATGAGTTTCGGGCTCAATTCGTTGTATATTTACTTTAGGCTCATTATAATAAAGCTCGAGTTAATTTTATTGCCTTCATAAGCTGATGGAGAGTAGAAAATTAGGATTATGGTAGAACATTGAAATATGGTGATGGGATCAAATTTCTCCATCCCAGAGCTCCTCCACTGTCTTGTAAGGTCCATTGACTGAAATGTAGTCTTCTCCTGAGCACACCCTGGTTTGTGGGACTTCACTGATCTTCTTAGACTCTTCTTCACTCAATTCCCAGTCATAGATCTGCAGGTTCTCTTTCATTCTCTCCTTGTTGAAACTTTTCACCAGCACACACATTCCTTGCTCATGTGCCCATCTCAGACAGATCTGTTCATGCAAAAAAACAGTAGGGACAGACCAATGTTAATAGGCTTGTACATTTTCTTTTTCAGTTCAAAAGATTTGTTATTGTACTATAAAGCACAACACAGAAACAAATAACTAGCCAAGGGATTTAGCCTCAAGAAGAGGGATTTTTTATCTCTGTGCTGTGAACAGTGATTTTAAAAAACGTTTTTTTTTTCCTGCGAGAAGAGAGATTTTATTAATGAAACTTACTTAAGTTTCCAAGCGGGAAGCATGAGAAAGCCGTACACATCAACAAGAAAGAAAAAAGGGAAAAAAGAGGAGAGAAAAGAGAAAGAGTACGAGAGACAAAAGCCTAGGCGGGCTCAAGAAATCCTGTTTTTGGCCTCTACATCTACAAGAATAGTGAGCACTTGAGATTCGGTTATGCTCAAAAAACAGTGAGCAAGAAATCATGTTTTTAGCTCAAAAAAAAACTTTATGCTCTACTCTGCGGAGAGGATCTCTAGGGACTTATCGATATTTAATCGGTTTAATAGACTAATAAGGGGTTGAAAGGGGGATTAATTGGAGACTAATCAGATTGGTTGAAATTTTTTGAAATGTTGAATCTGATCATGGATACCGAGTGTCAACCATGATTTTTAAGGTTACCTATAAGAAGTATTTAGGTTTCTAAGTTTGTATTAGTAGTTGGTTTCCTAGTTTGTTTGTAAATTCGCTGTATAAGGGGATATTCTAATTTTATAATGGAGAACAAGAATAATCAACCAATCTTGAGATTGATGTATATTACAGACTTTATTTATTTATTATTTTGGTTGAACTTTTGGACGTGTGTTAATTGGATTGATAAGGCGATGATCTATTTGCACCTAGAAAATTGCTGCTAAAAACCGTCCACGCACCACCGTCTGGTTTCCAAGAAAATTTCCAGTACCTTCTGGATTTCTCGCTGATCGATGTATTCCAATTGCTACAATTCCCCGTTTGATACAATGAATGACCACTTTTTAGTTTGCATTCAACTTTCCCGATTGACACCGTTTTGATGTTTTCTCAAGGCGTCCATGTCCTTATTATTTTTTACTCTACTATTAGCTTCTCTAATGTGAGAGAATATGCTAAAGTCTTAGCGCACTCAGTTTCCATCTCCACCTTCAAGTTGGGTAGAAATCCTCAGTCTCTGGGTTTCGATCTTCGTCTCCAAATTGGGTATGAAACCGCCAAAGTCTCCATCTCCGAGTTATGTGTTCAAGTTCCGAAGTCTCCGAGTTCAAGTCCTTAAGGCATCATCACACCATCACTATAGCCCCCAGGTGTCGTGTCACATTAGTTTTTTATAGTCAAATTGACCTTAGTTAATCAACACACATAATGATAAAGTTGAATGGGTGTCAATTAGGGTTCTTAGGGTGTTCTATAGTTAGTATTTACAGTATTTTAATTTGTTATATAAAGTGATGCTCTAATTGTATTATGGAGAACAATAATTATCGATAAATTTTGAAACTGATAGGTCGAAAATTTTGCCTCCCTATATAAATGACGATTGGCGGGTTCTATCGAGTTTTGTGATCTCTACTCCAATTTAATCATGATACCAAATTTCTGTTTGATTCAAAATACATTTTCATTCCTATTGATCAAACACTTGAATTTGTATACATGACTCATTCGAGTCCGGTTAACAATGTTAGAGCAAATAATTACTAAAAGAAGCCCTGAGCCCAAATTGATTTGACACATACCTGAGCAATAGTCTTTCCTTTGGCCTTGGCAATGTCCTTGAGCACTTGACATTCCATAACCTTATTGCTTCCCCAAATAGTCCCTCTTGCTCCCAAAGGAGCATAAGCTGCCACAACAATCCCTTTCTCATCACAAAACTCCCTAAGTCTCTTCTGTTGCCAAATTGGGTTCACCTCCACCTTCAATACTCAAAACTTATCAGTTCCACCAAAACCCATTTCCTCAAAACTCAAAACATAAATCAGAAGCAAGAAAGAAAGAAGAAACCACCTGGTTCACAGCAGGTGGTATCTCTGCAATTTCAAGAATGTCAGCAACTTTCTTGCATGAGAAATTGCTGACTCCAATAGCCTTGGTCAGCCCACGCTTCTGGCAATTTTCCATTGCTCCCCAAACAGACTTAAACTCCATAGCCATGAAGTTCTCATCTTTTATTGGGTACTCATAGGTCCCTGCCCTTGAGCTCACAGGCCAGTGTATCAGATACAGATCCAAGTACTCCAAATCCAAATTTCTGCAACAAAAAAAAAATTAAAAAATGGGTGGAGATTTTTGTTTTAAGAAATAACCTCATTTTACTGCAATTGTTCTGTATAACTCTTTCTCATTTAACTGCAGTTGATTTACATTCGTTTCACTTTGATTGAAAATTTGAAACACAATTAGAGACACTGGGGTCATTTCACAAGTAAAAAATAAATCTAAACGAAATGTAGTAAAGTGAGACGAAAATATGTTCAACTACAGTAAAGTAAAATAAATGTAATCAAACTGCAGTTAAGTGAGAAATGAAGTATACTCAACTATAATTATAATTTGGTGATTTGGGTATTGAGAAATTGTTACTGTAAAGTCTTGTTGAGGGAGGGGAGGACAAGGTGGGGGTGAGCATCACTGCACCAAAGCTTGGAGGTGATGAAGAGTTCACTTCTTGATTTGATGAGGCCAAGTGAGAGAGCTTCAGCTATGGCCTTCCCTAGTGGCTGCTCTGTTGTGTACATTGAGGCTGTGTCAAAGTGTCTGTACCCAACTCTGATTGCTTCTAGTACTGCCTCTATGGTGGTTTCTGGTGGGACCGGTGGCGACGCCGCCGTTCCCATGCCAATGAGAGGGATTGACCCGCCGGAGCTCAGGGGAGCTTCTGGGATAGTGGTGGTGGTGTGAGCCATTTGTGTTGGTTTGTGTATGTGGTGATCAATATTGACACTATATATTGACCTTTATCTATGTATCTTTAGCCTTTTTTGTTCTTCATTTTATGTGTGTCTTTTTTTGGGAAATGTCATTTTCTTTTTTATCTCATATGTTTGTCATCTTGGCAATGGAATATGTTCTGTTCATGAATCATGTGTTCTCAAATGAGTTAAATTGTGGTGGTCTTGTGTTAATTTATTGTTTAATGATTGATTTGGAGGCTGGTCTACATTATGGACTTTGATAAAGTGATTTAAAAGCTTTGCGGAGATCACTATCAGTTTTTTTATTTGTAACGGCGCACGCTAACAGCGCCGTTACAGAGGATTTGTGCGTCGTTACAAACTGTAACGGCGCACAAAAACGTCTGTAACGGCGCCGTTAACGTACGCCGTTACAGTGTCGCCGTTACAGCCTGTAACGGCGCGCCGTCTGTGCCCCGTTACAGGTTGTAACGGCGCACAAAGGACGTGCGCCGTTACTATCTTTGACGGCGCACACCATCAGTGTGCCGTTACAAAGGCTACCGTCACCGTTGCTGAAGGTGACGGTGCCGTCAACGTGTGTAACGGCGCACAAACGGCGTGCGACGACATTTGTAACGGCGCACTGACGGTGTGCGCTGTTACAAATGATGTCACATTAGTAACGGCGCACGCAGTTTGTGCGCCGTTACAAATAATGCAGAATAATAAAATAAATTAATAAAATAATAAATATAAAATAAATTTTATATTTATTATTTTTTTAAAATTTTATTTTTTTATTTAGAAATGAATAGTGAATTTGTTGAAAATAAAATTATATTAATATTGAAATTGTTGAATAAAATATTTAATTTACATAAAATCTATGAGGACGGGCCTCCAGGATCTCTAGATGGAGGTGGAGGGGCGAGATTAGGGTTGAGTTACAGCAGTTGTTGTTGGAAGTACTGGAACATCTGCTCGGCATGCTTTTTTCGGCGGCGGCTTGCTCACGTTCAGCCTGACGTTCAGCGCGAAGTTCCGTGAGTTCAGTCCGGAGCTCCGCAATCTCCGCTTGACTACCATCAGAGGAGGTCGAACGTCTTCTTTGTCTCGGCGGTGCCTCGTAAGCACTCCCGCAACCCCGGATGCGTCGTCCTCTGGAGGGTTCTATGGTAACTCCTCGGGCAAGCTCGATCTGGCGAACATACTCGGCAGCTTGTCGCATGACCTCATCCTCTTCAGCGTCGGTCATCTTGTTCAGCGTTCCATTCTCGTTGTAGTTCGCCTCGTCATTCTTCCAATCCCTAAGCGCATTCTTAATGTAAACCTGCAAAAAATTTTGATTAATATAATAAATATAATTATTAAAATATAAAAAAATAAAAATATATATTGAAACTTACAAGCTTCGGGTTGAGTCCCTCTTCCCCCTCCTGTGCATCATCACCAAGCCTAGGTAAGACCTTGTGAGCCTTCAGTAAGCCCTCCAACTTTTTGGAGACCTCCACTTCCCCGGCCGCCGACATCCTCTCCCAAAGCGCTCGAAATGAGACTTTACCAGTGTGGTGGTTTAATTTGTTGTCGCTCCTCCGAATGGCACTCATTTGAGTACCAACATTTTCCTGGAAAAATAATCAAAATAAATTCACATGATAAATAGTAAACATTAAAAAAAAATTAAAGTAAAAATAAGTAATATACCTCGTTGGCATCGAAATGTTCAACGAGCCACCGCCACTGGGGCTTCTTCCCTTTCAAACACTTGGGAATCCCATTCCGGCCCAATCTAGTAGGGTCGACGTAGAGCTTGTATAACCGCTTCATGTTGGATTTTTGCTCCTTGTAAGCGCTTATGGCCGCCTCACGAATCCAACCCCTAAGCTCAACCGAATCGGCCACTTCAAACAAACGCTGAAATTCACAAATATCACGTGAATATTTTTAATACGAACATTTGGAAAAAAAATTAGAGTAAACGTTGAAATTACCCCGAAACTCCTCCAAAACGCCTGGAACTCAGACGGCGGCAAATCCCCAAACGTCTGGTAGGAAGCATCGCGTTCCCGAGCGAATTTCCCTATAATCGTCTTCACCCTATCGGCCGAAAGGATTCCTCCTGCGACACGTGGTCGGCCGTTTTCCCACGTCAAGAGCAACAGACCTCCGTTCGCCTGAACTGCTCTCTCATCGTCGACGATGTTGATGTCGATCTTTTGGTCCTTCTTTGCCCTGGCTTCCCAGCTCTTCGTGTTCAGGTAGTCGACTTCCACCTTGTAATCGAAGTATAGCTCGTACCTCGGAATCTCTCTGTACTCGAGAGGAAGGAGCCTCCACTCGTTCAGCGGCAGTTCTGACTCATCCGGCACAAAGTCCTCTTCGGAGGGTCCTGCGACGTCTCCGAGCATCTCCTGGAAACTCCGAGGATCTGGAACTGAAACTCCCAGCCCGGATAAGTCGGCTGAGTGGGCTGAGTCGGCTGCGGCGGTGACGGAGTGTACATCTCATCATGTAACTCCGGCGCCTGCGAAGCTTGGAAAAATGGAATGTCCATGGTGGCTCGCCTAGGTGCCCTGGCCTTAGGTGCCTTACGTCTAGGCTCCATTATCTGTAATTGACCGAATAAGACTTTTAAGGTCAATTTGACCGAAAGAATAGGGTAATTCGGCCGAAAATGCCCGAATTACCGTAAGGGGCTAATTTTTTGTGAGTTTTCAAAAATTGCCCCTAAGGGGCTAATTTTTTCCACAATTCCAAAATTGCCTCTAAGGGGCTAATTTTTTGTGAGTTTTCCAAAATTGACCCTTAGGGGCTAATTTTTTCCACAATTCCAAAATTGCCCCTAAGGGGCTAATTTTTTTTCAAAATTCCAAAATTGCCCCTAAGAGGCTAAATTTTTGTGAGTTTTCCAAAATTTCCCCTTTGGGGCTAATTTTTTCATAATTCCCAAATTGCCCCTAAGGGGCTAATTTTTTTCATAATTCCAAAATTGCCCCTTAAGGGGAATTTTTTTCATAATTCCCAAATTGCCCCTAAGGGGCAATTTTTTTATTAATTCCGAAATTGCCCCTAAAGGGCAATTTTTTTCATATTTCCGAAATTGCCCCTAACGGGCAATTTTTTTATTAATTCCAAAATTGCCCCTAACGGGCAATTTTTTTATTAATTCCGAAATTGCCCCTTAGGGGCAATTTTTTTATTAATTCCGAAATTGCCCCTAACGGGCAATTTTTTTATTAATTCCAAAATTGGGGAAATTTCATGCAATCATACAATTTTATATACATACTTGTTATCAATTTAATCATGCAATTTTATATACATACTTCTTATCAATTTCATGCAATCATACAATATACAAACATGATTAAACAATATACAAAATCCATAATCATACTTATACAATTTCATGCAATCATACAATATACATAAACATCTTCCTAACCCTAACATGCAAACCCTAATATTATGTTGAAATCATACTTACCTGAGAATCCGGTGATGGCGACTGCGAAGGGGCGACGACGGGACGACGGCGACGGCGAAGGGCGACGGCGACGGGGCAGAGCAGACAGAGGAGAGGAAGCGTGAGGAAGAAGAAGAGAGGGCTCTGCCCAATTTTATATCTGTGAGTTTGTAACGGCGCACATTGGCGTGTGCGCCGTTACAAAATTAGTGTAACGGCGCACAAGGCTTTGTGCGCCGTTACACTTAAAATTTTGTAACGGCGCACACACCAATGTGCGCCGTTACAAACCGTAACGGTCAGAAAACGAGTTGTTTCTGACCGTTGTCTGAACCCAACGGTCAACTTTTGCAACGGTCAACAAATTGGTAACGACGCATCTATTTATGGCGTCGTTACAAGCGAAATTTGTAACGGCGCACATCATCGTGCGCCGTTACAACCAAAATATCTGCGGGAAGTGTAAATTTTCGCGAAATTTACCCACGAAATTTGAAATTTCGCCGCGAAATTTGATTTTTCGCGTGGCGCCACATTTGTAACGGCGCACATTGGTGTGTGCGCCGTTACAAACCTAAACCCTAAATTCACTAAATTGAATCTAAAATCGATCGTGATTGATAAGCAGTCTTCCCGTGGTTTGATTTTCTTCAAATTTTTACTATACCACGTATATGTAATTTCCAACTAATCGAACGGTTTCGATTCAAAATAAAATATATTAATCTACCGAACGTTTGATCATCAATGAGTTCAGGGTTTTTGTGAGTTTTACCTTCCTTAACCCTAAACTCACGCTTTCAACGAAAGTGGAATTTGTTGAAAATAAAGTTTTAATCCAACCGTACGGATAGGAGCGCAATGCATATGTACTTCATATGCCAAAATTTCATTCAATTCCGATAATGTATGAACGTAGATCTAACCGGTCAATGGGAAGTCAACATAGTTGACTGGCCTATTTGACTTTGTGTAACGGCGCACATAAGCGATGTGCGCCGTTGCAAACTTTTTGTAACGGCGCACGGAGATAAAATGCGCCGTTACAAATGTCCAAAAATAATATTATTTTATTTATGTCGATCCAAAACTTAATCCGACCGTACCAATTTGAGCGCAATGACTTGTTAGTTCATGTTTCATAATTTCATTTGACTATGTTCAACGTATGAATCTCGATCGGGATCGAAAACCCGATTTCAAAGGACAAGAGTCAACCGTCTGATTTTTTCCTAAGTGTGGATTTGTAACGGCGCACTTACCTGTGTGCGCCGTTACAAATCCACACTTAGGAAAAAAAACAGTTGAAGGTCAAATTGACCAAATTACCCCTAATTCGGTCCAAATTGACCGAATTGCCTTTTTAAGGTCAAATTGACCGAATTACCCTTTTAAAGGTCGAATTCACCGAATTACCCCTAATTCGGTCCAAATTGACCGAATTACCCTTTGAAGGTGAAATTGACCGAATTACCCCTAATTCGGTCGGAGTTGACCCAATTACTCTTTTTAAGGTCGAAATGACCAAATTACCCATAATTCGGATGGAATTGACCGAATTACCCTTTGAAGGTGAAATTGACCGAATTACCCCTAATTCAGCCGGAGTTGACCCAATTACTCTTTTTAAGGTCGAAATGACCAAATTACCCCTAATTCGGACGGAATTGACCGAATTACCCCTAATTCGGCCGGAGTTGACCCAATTACTCTTTTTAAGGTCGAAATGACCAAATTACCCCTAATTCGGACGGAATTGACCGAATTACCCTTTCAAGGTGAAATTGACCGAATTACCCCTAAATCGGCCGGAGTTGACCCAATTACTCTTTACCAATTTGAGCACAATGACTTGTTAGTTCATGTTTCATAATTTCATTTGACTATGTTCAACGTATGAATCTCGATCGGGATCGAAAACCCGATTTCAAAGGACAAGAATCAACTGTTTGATTTTTTCCTAAGTGTGGGTTTGTAACGGCGCACTTACCTGTGTGCGCCGTTACCATTGTATTGTGTGCGCCATTACAAATCGGCCGGAATTGACCGAATTACCCCTAATTCGGCCGGAATTGACCGAATTACCTTTTTAAGGTCAAATTGACCGAATTACCCGTAATTCGGTCGGAGTTGACCGAATTACCCTTTTAAAGGTCGAATTGACCGAATTACCCTTTGAAGGTGAAATTGACCGAATTACCCCTAATTCGGCCGGAGTTGACCCAATTACTCTTTTTAAGGTCGAAATGACCAAATTACCCATAATTCGGACGGAATTGACCGAATTACCCTTTCAAGGTGAAATTGACCGAATTACCCTTTCAAGGTGAAATTGACCGAATTACCCCTAATTCGGCCGGAGTTCACCCAATTACTCTTTATAGATGATAGATTAAAAAAACCATTTATTCATAACCAATCAAACATACATATACATATTAAGTATCAGAGTCGGCGGAATCATAATCTTCATGCCCTTCCAAATCGCTGTAATCGGTTTCTTTGTTGTCGTGCTCGGTTTCTTCGTCTTCTTCATTGTTCTCAGCTGGAGGTGCTGGCGGTGGATACCGGATTAAGTTTGTTAGGTCGATAGTGATACCACCCGGTGTGACGATGTCAATTCGATCTTCTTGGTAAGGTTCATCGACTTCAAACTCCAGGTTCTCGTCGTCACCGGCACGGGCTAAACTACTCGGTTTGTAGTGACCCCTATGCGACAAGACGTTGACAACCTTCCACGGTCCAGATTTAGGGTCGTCGATATAGTATACCTGTTTTGCCATTAAAGCAAGGCCAAATGAGTTTTGTTTATGACGATCTGTGGACGTGTTGACCGAAATGAATCCATTTGCGTCCTTTCTAATTGTCCGTTCGTCGTACCACCGACACTTAAATAGAACGACTGGCATGCCTTCCGAGTAGGTAAGGATACATACGTCCATAAGAACACCGTAGTAACATATGTCGTTTGCTTCAATCATGACCCCTGAATTTTGATTTCTCCGGCCCTGGTCGATTCTCAAGCATAAAAATTTGACGCCGTTAACAGTACACTGCGAATAAATGGCAGACGAACGAGGACCTCTGGATAGTAGTACCAACTCTCGTTGCCACCCTGGAGCACTCATCTGCACACGGAATATAAATGAGTTATCCCTAAAATTTGTAAATGGTAATTCAAGTTAACTGATGTCTATTACGTACAATTCTGCGCCACTCGAAGACAAATGACATGACTCGATCCTGAAGAGATTTCCTAGGGTGTATTCGTTGGAACCCTGCACGATGTGATTCTACGAATGTATCTGCTTCGGCACAATTCTCAATCACTGTCCAATTCGCCCAGAACATCTCGGAGGTGCTCAATTTTTCGTTTCGCACCACGCTCTTAACTTGTACATGTGGGGAAACAACTGATAAGTTGAAACCTAGAGCTGGACTAACAAAACTTTCGCTGGCTGAAGTGGCGCGGTTAAGGTACATCTGAGTGAAGGTGACAGACTCGTGCATCAAGTACTGTTGGGCTATACAACCTTCTGGATATCGTGGGTTTCGCACACTTTTCTTGTACACGCCAAGTTGCCTACAATCGAATTATGAAGGTTAATGTCATATTCGATTATACAGTTCAATGGTAATTGGAAATGATATTTCGAATTTAAGGATCATACCGTTCAATTGGAAACATCCATGTGAAATGAACTGGGCCGGTTCGCAAAACTTGATCCGGGAGGTGCAGTAGAAGGTGAACCATAATTGTACAGAATGAAGGAGGGAAAATAGTTTCCAACTTACAGACTAGAACCATTATATCTTCCCCCAACTTTTTCAGGGCTTTTTTCCTCGGTTCCCTCGTGCACAACAATTGAAAGGCCTTGCCCAGCTCTGTTAATGCTTCTGCCACATAAGGCGGAACGTACTTCCGAATGACAAGGGGGAAGATACGTTGCATCAACACGTGACAATCGTGGGTCTTCAATCCGAGGAACTTTTTCTCATCGGGATTCACCTTGCTCTTTAGACTTCCCGCATATCCAGAAGGAAACTTAACAGCTTTTATATGCTCCAGTACTTCCTTCCGATCACGACCCGCCACGCCATAAGGTGCATCTGGGAGCTCCCCGTCTTGCACCCATTGGTCTTGCCGGACACCCTGTTCCTCGTAAGTTCTCCTAGCTTTCACGTCATCCTTAGTCTTCCCTGCAATTCCAAGAACTGTACCTATGACGTTGTCGCATACGTTCTTCTCTATATGCATCAAATCTAACGCATGTCTGACTTTATGAGTTTTCCAATAAGGCAGCTCCCAGAAAATGCTTTTATGAGACCAACATATACGAACACCACCCCCTTTTCGTTTACTGAACTTCGGATGCAGACTAGGCGGTGGGTATTGATGACGTAGAATCGCACTGAGTACAGCAGCCCCTGAATGCCGGGTAGGCCTTCTCCGTGTCTCTGTCTTCCCGTTAAAGGCCTGCGGCTGAAATCGCAGCGGATGTTTCGGTGGTAAGAACCTACGAGCACCTTGGTAAGAGATTCTTGAGTTACTGTGTTCAGAATCGATCTCGTCCAAGCATAAAGGACATGCCTTATAGCCTTTAGTCTGGATGCCTCCCAACATTCTCAAGCCCGGGAAGTCACTTATTGTCCACATCACAGCAGCCCGCATGATGAAAGCCTCTTTCTTAGAACCATCCCACGTGACAACCCCGTGCTCCCACAGATGGTTCAACTCATCAATCAGCGGACGCATGAAGTTATTTAAGCACTTCCCCGGTGATTTTGGACCAGATATCAACATGGTGAGGATGTTATACTCCTTTCTCATAGCCATCGAGGGCGGAAAATTCAACGGGATAGCGACTACAGGCCACAAACTGTAACTCGGCGCATTAGGCCCGTATGGAGAGAACCCGTCGGTTGACAGCGCCAGCCGCACGTTCCGTATTTCTCCAGAAAATACTGGGTATTTAGCGTCAAAATGAATCCAATCCGCACCGTCCGATGGATGTACTAATATTTCATCGTCCTCATTCTCCCGCTCCCCGTGCCATCGCATCCACTCAGCCGTCTCTGGGGCAAGATATAAACGTTGAAATCGAGGAGTCAATGGGAAGTACCACAACGTCTTTTTCGGAACTAATTTTTTTCCCACTTTCGCGTATCGTGCCTCTCCACAAACGCCACATGTCTGGAGTTGCGATTGTGTTCCGTAGTACAAAGTGCATCCGTACAGACATGCATCATATTTCACGTGTGACAGTTGGATTGCCTTCATTTTCTGCTTCGCCGCTGCATAGCTAGATGGATACGTATTAGGTTGGGGTAACGTAGAACAATAATCTTTGGCAACCTTGGTAAAAGCTTCGTCAGACATCCCGATGCTCTGCTTGATGGACAACATCCTTAACATTGCTGCTAATGAAGTATCCTCACTATTTTCGTACAACGGCTTTTGCGACTCCGTCACCAACCGGTTGTATGCTGTCATGGTTGCCTTAGCGACTCCCTCCTCGACTTCGGTTATTATTCCAATGTTCTGTTGTTCGTCCTCGTCCTCGTCCTCGTCAATCCTTACATCTCTAGTTGAGTCTACATCATCCACGAGCATATGCACAGGATCAACGTATACTGGATTGTTGTCCGACGTCGAACAAGGCTGATTCGCCGATGTTTCCCTCAAACTGATATCCCAATTCCGGCTCGAGCTAGCTCCTTCGGCTTCGCCATGACGGAACCACACATTATACGATCTAAGAAAATCTTTCCTCAATATATGATCGCAAATGGTCTCCATATCGTGCCAAGCAGAATTACAACACCTCCTGCATGGACACTTGAAACGTCCCACACCATCTCTTGGAGCGTTTTTCCTCGCAAATTTTACAAAACTGCTTAATCCTTTCATCCATTCCTCACTCATTTTTACGGATCCCATCCATCTCCGATCCATTCTATATATGTAATATATATAAATTCGGTTAACAATTGATTTACATAATATTGCATTATTTCAAAATATGTACGTACCTTCTAATTCACATAAATTACCTAATTACCCTTGTTTGGTCATTTATAACCTTATTACCCCTAATTAGGTCATCAATGACCAAAATACCCCTAATTAGGTCCTAAATGTCCAACATACCCTATTATGGTGGTTTATGATCAAATAACCTAATGTATAATGTTATCATGCAAATAACAATTACGGGAGAATTTACCCTAATGTTATCATGCAATTAATGGAATAGGGAGAATTAACCCTAATGTTATCATGCAATTCATGGAATCGAGTAAATTATTTCATCAATTCCAAAACTAATTTAATAAATTTAACATGCAAATTATTCATACAAGCAAAACCATACAAAATCTAAATTTGGATCGATGAAATCATATACAAATTTGCAGTTATATGTAGTGCATTATTTAAAAATTTGTACATACCTTCTCTAGAGATTTGTCTAAGGGTGCTTGGGAAATTTTATAAAATTTCGAAATTACAAAATTGCCCTTATCGAGAGAAAAGTAGTTGTGAGATATGTTGTAGGAAAAAGAATGGGAGGTTCTGCCAAGACTTATAATACATATTTGTAACGGCGCACATACCATTGTGCGCCGCTACAAACTTCTTGTAACGGCGCACGTACAAAGATGCGCCGTTACAAACTAACGGTAACAACAACGGTTCCATTTCCGACCGTTTTCCATAACGGCAACAAAAGTGGTCAACGGTCAACACAATTTGTAACGGTGTGCGCCGTTACAAATGTGTGCTATTAACGGCGCACGTGTAACGTGCGCCGTTACAAATGTCGTAACTAACGGCGCACATACTTTTTGTGCGCCGTTACAGTTGCAAAAACTGATAGTGATATAAAGTTTTTGTATAGAATAATTTTGAGGATATATGCATTCTTTTTAACTTGGTATCTCCGATCTGACGGGGCATGGGACGTGTTACAAACGAGTTTAGGATTCGATCTATTGCTTATATAATTTAGGCTTGTTATAATAAAAATCAAGTTAAATTCAAGATTAAAATTGAGATTCGTTTAACAAACGAGTCAGGCTCAAGCATGAATTCTTAAGTCTCGATTGGCTCACAAACATGTTCGTTAGTATTTGATTTATTATTTTTTTAATAAATATTTGTATTGAAATTAGATGAATTAATCAATATGTGACTTGTTTAGTAATTATGAATTAAATTTTTATTTATTTATTTATTTATAATTTTAACTTTAAGTAAATATTTATATTAAAAATTAAGCAAAAAGATTTTAGATGAGTTCAAGCTCGGTTGTATAAACTCGTTCAGGTCTGAATCAAACTTGATTTGAATTTTCTTTTACAAATCGAGTCATGGATTCAACTTATTTACACTATTTAAGGATTATTGAACCTATCTATGACTCGCCTTATGTTATCTTTAGTTGGGATGAGATATTGCCCCCATCTCATACACAATGTATTTAAAAGCATATAAAATACAATTTAGGAAAATTGACACTTTTGTGCACTTAAATATACACTTTTGACATTTACATACCCTAATTTTTTTTTCTCTCTTTTCCATACTTTAATTTTATTTTGGGACAATTTTCTTCAGACATTTCAAAATACCAAAACTACCCCTGAATTGAACCGGTTCAATTTCAACCAGATCCAACCATATTTTAATTAATATGAAATTAATTTTTTACCCTCCATTGAATAACGAAATTATCACACAATTTAAGGGTATATTGGTCTTTTCAAATAACAAATTAAAAATTGGAAAGTAAATTATTAAATTACATTTTTGCCCCTCTCTCCTCACTGTTCATCATCTTCTCCGGCAGCCCAACCACCCATCTCCGCGTCTACCATCCGCCTCCGTCCACGAGGTCTCCGCTGTCTACTTCGTCCAGCCCTCCGTCGCATCGTCTCCGACGCATCCCTCTCGCTCTACGACCACCTCTACCTCAACTTCTCCTCTTCCATCCCTCGTCCCCTTCTCGAGGACCTCGCCTCCGGAACCCTAGGATCCGCCGCCAACTTCACAAGCTCAATTCTTGATGGTTTAAGGCGGATTAGGTGGTGGCACGCGATGTTGGGCGGAGAGGAGGCAGATCTCGTAGAGGAGCTCGGCGCCGCCGGTGTCGAAGGAGGCGACGACGTCGAGGTCGATGGAGGATTCGCTGAGGGAGTCGCGAACCCTGGAGGCAACAGCGAGGTGGTTCTGCTCGATAGAGGAGATGCCGGTGGCCTGGGGCGACGACGAGGCGATTCTTCCTAGTGGCCGTTGATGGAGGCGGGGACGGGAAGAGCGGGGGACTGAAGGTAGAGAGGGGCATTCAATTGAAAATTTGATGAATATGTGAGGGTAATTTCGTCTTTTTACCCTCTTTAAAAGTTGGACCGGTTCTCTCCATCAGACCAGATTTAATTTTGGTTCAACTTAGGGGTAATTTCGATATTTTTAAAATTTTAGGGGTAAATTTTCCAAAATAATACATGTATGGAAAAAAGAGAAGAAAAAAAGTTAGGGTATATAAGTGTCAAAAGTGTATATTTAGGTGCACAAAAGTGTCCTTTTCCATAAAATTTATAGTAACATTCTTAATCATGTATATAACATGATGTGCCAATATATATTTGAAGGGTCAGGGTTAAACGAGAGACATTGCGAATAAAATATAGGAGTAATTCTATGTCAGTACCTAAAGTTTGCGTTATTTTAAATTCAGTACTCTAACTTTAAAACCTTTTTGCTGGTACCTTAAGTTTATTTACGTTACATTTAGGGTAACATCGGTTAAATCTAACGGTTTTGGTTTGTAAAAAGTTTAAAATGCCCTCAATAATTATGATTTGAAATATTACCGGTTCAAATTCAGTCAAACCGGTTCAACTTGACCGGTTCAACTATTTTATAAAAATAAAATTACCATTTTGCCCTCATTGCATAACAAACTTAACTCAAAGTCAAAGGATAAAATTGTATTTAAAAGAAAACATGATAAGAAAAATTAAAGAATAAAAAACATAAAATAATAATAATACCCTCTTTTTTCAACCTATTTCACTCTCTCACCCTCTTTCTTTTTTCAACTATCACTCTCAAGTCAGAAACTCAAATATTAAATTCAAAAACTTACAAGTAAATTACACAATTTAAAACTACAATTATACAATTATATACCCACAATTTTTTTAACAGAACCACAACCAATTTATAAGTAAATCAATTACATAACAGCAGCATAAATGACACGAATTAGTTATGATTAAAATCTCAGCCCCTTATATGGTACACTTGCAAAGCAAGAACACACACGGTGTTGATGTTTCAGCCAATATCAACTCCGCCTCAAGATTCGGTAGCCTCCGTCCTCGTCACCGGCGCCGACTGCAAGTGGAGCTGGCCCATATCAGAGCTTGCAAGTCGCAGTCCCCGAAGCTCGCGCCACCGGAGAAGTCGAACCTTGGGCCGTCGGAGAAGTCGAAGCTTGCGCCCCCTCCACTGTCTCCGACCACCACCACAGCCGAAGATCTCCGCCTTAGTAGATTTGAATCTTGTCGTTGGCGATCTCGACGAGGTTCTTGTTCTAGTTCTCAAGAACCTTCCGACCGATCTCTGATTTCGCTGATCTCGAACGTGAAATTGTTGAGGCATGAAGGTAGTGTGCCGAGGGTTGGAAGCGGCGTGGTGAGGGTTAGAGAGGGTGTAATGGGTAGTGTGTAACTAGAGTTAATAATAATAATTATTATTAATTAGTTATAACTATTAATAATTGATATTATTTTAATAATCATTAATATTATTTTAATTATTAATAATTAAACCGGTCAAATTGAATCAGTTTGACCGGATTTGAACCGGTCAGATTTGAAATCATAATTATTGAGGGTATTTTAGACTTTTTATAAACTAAAACCGTTAGATTTAACCGTTGTTGCCCTAAGTGCAACGTAAATAAACTTGGGTACCGGTAAAAAAAGTTTCAAACTTGAGGTACTGAATTTGAAATGACACAAACTTGAGGTACTGACATGAAATTACTCCTAAAATATATTCTTAATTACCTCGTACTTTCTGCTTTCTTCGCAATTATTTTGTGACTGTGACATTGACCCTTTCACAAAGACAAAAAACCAATCCTTGTTATATATGTACAGTGAAATGCACAACATTGTCAAAAACAAATGTGCATTTTTGGGCATGCCGTGTGAATAGTTAGAATGTTAGGCTATCACAACATAGTGCCTTTATGAGAATCTCCATGACAGCTTTTGAGCTGTCATATCAGCACATCCACTTTCTGCATGTATTCAGTATTTAGAGGCCACAACAGAGTGCCTCCTATTTATATTTTTTAATTCAACAACACTATTTATATATAATTAAATATTTCAACGTTATTATTCATTTATAATTATAAAAAACAAACTACTTTATTATAACACAAATATGAAAAACATAATTTATAAGAATTACTTATTATAAATATTATAAAATTAAAATTCCAAAATTTTCTGAATCAAATATGAGAACATGAGAGAGATATATAGAGACAATAAATATTATTTATACACATGAATATTATTATTATTATTATTATTATTATTAATGGACATATTATATATTTATCAAATATGAGAGGTATGTGTAGGTACAATAAATTTTAATTATATTCCATGAATATATTTTATTTTTATTATATATTATATATTAATGGACATATCATATATTTATTAAATATAAATAATGATATTATATATTTATTTATTTTTGAAGTATGGTATTATATATTTATGATTTAAAAAGAAATAGTATTACATATTTGATAAATATGAGTAAATGCATTATAATATGTTAAAATTGGGAGTCTCTTCTTTCTCTTTTCAACCCTCTGTACCCACTCCTTCTCTTTCCAACTCTCCCTCCACGTAACTCACTTTTCAATGGACTCATTGATTTGGCTGCCGGAGTGCCTACTCCCTCCCCTCTCTTATTTGTGGACAGTCTTAGTGGCAATAAAAATATTTTGATTGTGATGATCGAGACAAGATATGAATAAGAATTACAAATTTACGCCTAACATATTGATACAATCAAAATAGGATTACTGAAAAATATGTATTTGATATTCATATCTGATTGAGACAATAAGAGAAACTATAAGTTTGTATTGACGTCCTGACACGATCGAGAAAAAACAAAACCTGCAATATTTTTATCATGCGTCCCGATATGATCTGATCGAGACAAGAAATAGACCATATTGTTGATCTTATCCGGAGTCGAAACACTATAATGGGAATTACAAAATCTACAAATGCCTATATCCAGCATCTCGATCTGATCAAGACATGAACGTGACTACAAAACCTATATCAAGCATCCCGACTTGATAAAGACAAAAACATAAACAACAAAATTCATATCAAACATCCCAAACTCAATCACAAATGAAATAAAAACATTTCATGGATCTTGAAATTGTCGCCCTAATTAACACTAATAATAACTGTTGACTATAAAACCCTACACACTAATGGATTTATAAATGAGATTAAATTCTTAAATTTGACTTGTGCAACAATAGTTATTATCCAATCAACATCGATCCTAAACAGCTCTCCGACAAAACTTCGGTCAGATCCTATCGGCTTGATAATTAATACCAAATCAAATCGCATAATAAAATATTTATCCTTCATATTTTCATTGACCGATTTGCCCCTAGAAAACCCAACCCCAACACTCAATCAAGAACACAACACGACCATAAAAAAAAATACGAAATCAAATAATCAATATTATTATTTATTACATAAACTATAGATCAAACTAAATCCCCAACACAATCCTTGTATACAAAACACTACCAAATACGATCTCTAAAATCAAGAAATAATAAAAATAAATAGATCATGAAATTAATTTTTCTGAGCAGGCTTGCGGACCTTGTCCTTGATCCAATTGAAACCGAAGCTGGCTCCATGTTTGACTTTCTTCACTCCCGTTGACGCCGCCTCCTTGGTTTTTCCGATCCCTTCTCCGACCTTCTTAGCGTACCTGTCTTTCTTTGTCTCCGGCGCCGGCGCCGGCGACGGGTCCGGCTGGCTGTCCCACTGATCCGCCCACGATGTCCCGTACGGCTCCATAATAATATTCGATCCCAAAAATATATAAATAAGTAAATAAATAAATAAATAAGACGGCAACCTGCGATCTCCGAGGATTGAGGAGGTTTGGTCCGAAATTGGGTGTTCTGAAAGATTAAGGTAAGGACTGTTTGTTTATAAAGGAGTTGAAGAGGCAGAGATTGTTCAAAGCTGGTGTCGTGGAAGCTTCTATTCTGTTCTCGTACGTGTTTCGTTCTTATTAAGGAACCGCCGCACGCACGCACGCGTCTACGTGTTCGTGTCCTGAATATTTTAGGTTTGAAACGTAACGCCTGACATGTTGTGCTTCTAGAACCTTCTGTGGCTACCGTAGGTTGGACTGGGCTTGGCCCATGCAGAGGCTGGTAGGCCCAAGTTAGGGATTAAGCCCATTAATGTTATACGGGCCCGTGCGTATTTATATGTGGACTAGACTTGATGTTGTGAATGGTAAAATATTTAAATTTAAATCATAATTTGTGTAGTTTATGTTGTGAATTGGTTCAAACCGATATTGAGTGATTTGGTTTTTAATTTGAGTTGTTTATTGGTCTGACCTGGCTTGGTCATTTGCTAATGATATTTTCTTCTCTCAGTTAGCATTGAAGATATATTACTTTTAAGTTTGTTTTAATAATACATCACTTCTCTAGCTCTCCGTAAATTCACGTCATTTACATATCATGCTGAACTTTGAATCTTTACTAGAGAAGCGATATATGTCTTATAATGACAATTAGTAATTAATCTATTCAAGAAGGATATATTTTTATCTTAGTATATCATGTCATGATCAGTACCTTTCTTCAGTTTTAGTTTCCAATTTCAATAAAACTATGTATAAATAGTAGCCAGGGTGGTCCATTTTGTACTCAGAATTGAGAAATCGAACAATACCCAAGAACTAAATATTATAAAGAATGATTCAATTTTGGTTACAATTATAAAAAATATATTTAATTATGGTTCAAATATGATTCTTATAATTTAAAATTGCAATTATACGAAAAATAACCGAACTAAAGGTTTATGAAAGCATATAATTTATTTTTTATTCTTATTTCTAATATTTGTAAGTTTAAATTTTCGATTTAGTGATATAACATTTTATTTTGAATGTACGTTCATAACTATGACTTTGTTAATAATAAGGAATATTATTATTGAATTGATGATTTTGAATTACAAAAGACCTCTATTTATTGGAATACGAAACTCTAATACAAGATAGAAAAAGAAATATAAATATAGGAAACTAAATATAATCTAACAGACTTATACTTCAGTATTGTGTTGAATAAGTTTGTATAATCAATCCAAATATAACTTCTATAAACCTAATTCAATTCATAAATTAAGTCCAGTATGAAGATCAAAAGTTAACTTGTCTGGCTCTATTAGAACTAAAGAACCATTTGTGATTATGAACAGTTGTAATTGACATGACGAATATGTTTTATTATAGGTATGATTTCTTAAATCTGTATGCAGTAGGAATTGATTTAGTTCAATTCCAAGTTCGTTTGATTTGGTTTCTAAATCATAAAAGCCCAAACATGGAATGAAAATTATTTTTGAATTCATCAATTGAATGAAAAACTTAGTACAAAAATATCTTGAAAACATTTCAGTTTAAAATTAATCTTGGACTTTTAATATGAGTTAATAAAAAATTAATGGTTGATCATACGTATAAAACAATAAAATGCTCTGAACTGTAATTCTTTGCTTTTAAGAGTTAGAGGGGAGGCGACGATTTCTCCGTCCGCCTCCGTCTTTGTCTCCCGTTGTTTAAAGTCTTTCATCTCTTATTGTTATGTTGATTGTCTTACTTGTGAAACAAAAAGAGTCAGTCTATTGGTTGTTGTGTGGCATTTTGACAATATTTTGAAATTTCAGTAAGGGAGGATGTGTATTGATTTATTGTGGCGGTGTTTTCTCGCTGGTACTCGTTTTTGTTTTGTGGATTTCAGCATTTAGTAACGGCGGTCTGCATGTAGAGAGCAGTTGAAATTCTGTGGGGAGCTTTCCTTTTGTGAATCACCGTGATACAATTGATTTTGGGTTTGTAGGGTTTTGGGTTTTTTTGAGTGGTGTCGTCCCCAGCGTCTTGACGCTGATCAACTCTCCCTTAGTCTAGGTGTTAGGTGACCTCCGAGGGGTGTGACCTAGCAATCCAAAACTCGCGGTATCCGGCCACGCAACACCTTAGTGAGGAATCCTGGTAAAAGCACTCTCTCGATTTTCTTCCAGTTGTTCGGTTTTAGCTGTGCGCCTAAGGGCCTGTCTCTTATATCACAGTAGAAAAGGTCTAGTTGAGTGGGGTCCCTCTTCCCAACGACTTGTTGATGACGGTTCTCGTCGGTCGTCGAAACTTTTATAACGGTTTGTGACGAGAGGTGTCGCCTTGAAGAAAGATGCGAGTGTCTATTATTGTGGAGATGTTGGCCTAATTGGGTAGTGTTGTTTTTGGATTGGGGCTGAGAGTGTTCTATCACTTTACTGATTTATTTACTTTGCATATAAATCATGATGTAAAATGTAAATTTGTTTTTGACATCTTTGTTCGTATGAGCCATGACTTGAAGGTCAGATATAAGATGCTCTATAATTTTCCCAATTTAATGTACAGAGACAAAAAAGCGAAAACTACAAAACTTTCTTCAGCTATCATCCTTATAGTTATAGATGAACAATATAGATCGAATCCGATCTAAAATTAGGACAAGTGGTGATTAAGTCTCGAACGTTGCTCAGTCCCTATACACGCTCAATTCAAACTTTTCAAGTAGGAAGTAACTCACCAACCAATAACAACACTCCACGTGGAAACCCCTGAAAAAGTCTCCACCATACGGCAATCAATGCTAATTCAATTCAAATAATCCATACAAAAGTCAAAACTCACATCAATCAAATAAATAAATAATTAATTAATTAACCGAGTCTCACTAATTAATCTCCAACACGTAATTAACCACAAATACACTCCACATACATCACAAACACATTTGACACTTTCTCAGACCAAGACCTCAATCATTTAATAATAATAACACATACAAAATTTAAATAAATAAATAAAAATATCAACGTAGCCGGCTCATGACGGTCCAAATCCAAACCTCCCTATCGATCTTTATTATCATCGCCACAACCATTTTCTTTTTATTCATCGACCACATTTATTTTTAGTCTCAATAACATTGTTCACAGTACACTCTCAATCATGTCCATAACAATATTTACGTTACTCGCGCTATTTTCAATATCGTCGAATTTAGTCTCGGGCCATTTTTTCCCCAACGTGTCGTCGGTACCGCCGTGGCTCGAGTCCCACAACGCCACCGGCGGGGGCGGCGCGTGGGACGGGTTTAACAAGTTCTCCGGGTGCGGGTCCGGAGACAGGGTCGACGGCCTCGCGAAGCTGAAGCAGTACTTCCAGGACTTCGGGTACTTTGACCAGCAACATTCTCGCTTGAACCTCACCGACGAGTTCGACGAGGCCCTGGAGTCGGCGATCAGGACGTACCAGAGGAACTTCAACCTCGACCCCACCGGGCGGCTCGACGACGAGACCCTGGGGTACATCGTGAGGCCGCGGTGCGGCAACCCGGACATGGTCAACGGGACGACGACCATGAATTCCGGCAGGAAGGGCGGCGCCGCCGGGGACAACACGACGTCGTTCCACGCCGTGGCGCACTACACCTTCTTCCCGGGGAGCCCCCGGTGGCCGCGCGGCAACACGGACCTGACCTTCGCCTTCCAGCCGGAGAACCAGCTCTCCGACGACGTGAAGCGCGTGTTCCGGCGCGCGTTCGCGCGCTGGGCCGAGGTGATCCCGATCACGTTCACCGAGACGGCGTCGTTCCCGGGCGCCGACATTAAGGTCGGGTTCTACCGTGGGGACCACGGCGACGGCGAGCCGTTCGACGGGGTCCTCGGGACGCTGGCGCACGCGTTCTCGCCGCCGAGCGGGATGTTCCACCTCGACGGCAGCGAGAACTGGCTCGTCTCCGGCGACGCCGGCGAGGTGCCGGCGTCGGCGGTGGATTTGGAGTCGGTGGCGGTGCACGAGATCGGGCACGTGCTCGGGCTCGGGCACTCGTCGGTGGAGGCGGCGATCATGTTCCCGACGATCTCGTCCGGCCAGAGGAAGGTCGATCTTGCCGGCGATGACGTGGATGGGATCCAGTCGCTGTACGGGGCCAATCCCAATTACAACGGCACCGATACGACGTCGTCTACGCAGCAGAGCGAGACCAACAGCCAGTACAGTGTCGCCGCCAGGGTTGTTGCGGGTCCCGCTCGGCGGGGCGTGGTGGCGGCTCTCCTGGCCGTTGGATCCGTGATCCTGACGTTGTAGGTTTTTATTTTGTGCTTGTATAATTTAAATTAGTTGAATGAAAATTATTTGGACCGTTCGACACCATCGCCACCATATAGTAAAATCGAGTAATTAATTATTTTCAGTCAAAAAGATAGTAAGCAATTATTTGGAATTTTAGGGATTAATCGGATTATACGACTAATCAATTATACAAGGTTGGCCAGGGATTACTCGATGGATTGTTTTCGCCCCCTTCCGGATCTCCTGCAAAAACGTACTTTCCGAGAATTGTAACTCTTCTCGTCCTCTTCAATTTAGATATATGATTTGCTCGATTTGGACTTTGGATGTGAAAGTTATGACACTTGCAAATCAGTTTGTATACAATCTCGATATTTAGTTTGGTGCTGCATTTGATTGCAGTTTTGACTTTCTTCCCATGAGAATTCGAGAAAACTTTCTTCTAGAGAGTTTTAGATCACCGGGTTATCTTTGATTTGATGTAAGTTTGGGTCACGTCGGATTAAATATGAGAAAGTTGTGCTCTCTAAGAAATTATGCTGCAATTCTAGTCGATTTTTGATCCATTTTCACTTATTTTCTGCACAATTGCACCAAACATACCCGAAGACGTAAAGTGGTACAAACGGCTCTAAATAACCACATAACGAGGGAAATTCGGCACTAAATGTGGGTAAAGAGGTGTCGATCTAGGCACCGAATGGACCCACATCAACCTTGTAAGATTCGATAACCTCGCGAGTTGGCTCGTTTAATAATTACTTAATTAATATATATATTTTTTACCTTTTATAAATATTAAAAGTAAATGAGGTGAATCCAATCAAGCTGATATCAAGTTTGATCGTTTAATTAATCAATTATTATTATTTTTTATTTAATATCAATTTTAACTTTTAATAGAATTTGTATCAAAACTCAAGCGAACCGAGCTCGAGATTTTGTATATTCTTTTGATCTGTATAGGGATGGCCACGGTGCGAGTTTTGGCCGGATTTGACAATCCTAATTCCCGTCCCTTTTGGAATTGAATCGGGGATTCCTCGTTTTTAACGGAAACAAGGATTCCTCGTCGAATTAAGAGATTCTCCATTTTTCGTTTCCAACTTTTAAAAAATGTTAAAACATGTTTATTTTTTCATAAAATTTGTATTAAAAATTATTATTTTAATAAAATTATATACTTAAAATATTATTTTTCATTAAACATGCATGATGCATTATAAAATATAATTTCAATGAAAATATATTGTTTTTCACTAAATATATTTTTGATATATCGGGGCGGAGTTGGGCTGGGATACCTCACCCCGTCCTCGTCTCGTTCTCATCTCAGTTCGGGAATTTTTCATCCTGTTTTTGTTCGGATTCGGGGATCTCCGTCGGAGACGAAGAATATTGTCATCCCTAATTCCGAATTTGAACATTGTATAGCCTGAATTCAAGTCAAATACATTTTTCACGATTCGAGCTTTGCCAAAATGAGGCTCGACCCGACTAGTTTACACTCCTAGCTATCCCTATTGGACAACTCACCTGCTAAACCCTAACGAAACACAATTGCGCGCCATCCTCTCACCATAGCTCGGTCTCTGTCTCTGATTTACTCCCGAAGCTCAGAGGGAGCTGCAGGTAATTTTTTTTCTCAGTCTCCGATTCTTTGATTCTACTTTTGTTCATTTCACCATCAAGCCTCCCAGAAAATCTATTCGGCAATGTCTTTTAGGCTCTTCTCAGAACATGAAGTTTTCAATTAGGCTCCAATTTGATAAACTGGGAGGAATTGTACTGCATACATGTAATCTGGGTTCTGCGAACCTTTCATAACCCCCAATTTGTGATACTAATAGTGCCGTAATCTATTTTTTTTATCATCCAGCATTTTTTGTTTTGGAGCTAAAGTGATGTTACTGATAAAAGTGAATGAATTGATGCAATGGGTTTCACCAGTTTTTCTTGTTCTTGTTATTTTCATGGCCTCTTTACTGTTGGGTTCTTTCTTTTTTGGCCTTTGTCATTTGTTTTTGATTTCTAGACTGTCTTGTGTTTTTTTAATGATTTTTATAGTTATATGGCGAGACTTAGATAGTGTATCTGTGTTCTTTTTTCTTTCTCGGTACTGTGTGAATTACTCGGCAACTTTTTTTCTTGTTCATTTCTGTGTTTGTGCCCTTCACAGGGTTGCAGTATCTGCCTGTGAGGGGTGTTTTTCTTGTTAATATAGAACATTTAATTCTTTTCTTACACATGTTTTGAGTTATTGATTTCCAACTATTTTGTTCACAGTGATATAAAATTCAATTTTATTACCTGGAAATGGAGCCTATTGATGTACTCATTTCAGAATGCGGAGATGTTGAAAGAGTGTATGTTGAATGTAGTGCTGCAGATGTGGATACTTTTAAGTATCAAGTTGATGAAATTTCCCTTAAAGTTGATGAGGTAAAGTTTGATGGTAAAGTATATCCAAGTTTAGATTTATACGTGGAACGAGTCTAGGTGGCAGTGTTGAGGCGATTTATTCTATTATGTGTTTGGAGCATATAACGAGCACAAGATAGAATATTAAAAATATTTTATACCTCTCCGTGCTGTATGAGTTTGGAATTTAATAGAAAATTCTAAAAATAACAATTGATGTTATAAGAAGCAAAAATTCTAGATTTTTTCTTCCATTCGGAGTTTGCAGACTGCACAAACATTAATTTCTACTTAGACTACATACTATCATCCATGTAAAAATAAAATAACTAATGTAACCAATCATAGGATATTTCAAATTTGTTGCGTTCATGATGGTGCTCTTTTCCCTTAGAAGATCAAGTATGTTACTTATGATGATAAAGTGCCATTAGATCAAAGATTGTGGGTGAAGTGGCAGAGACCTCATGTAATAAGCATGAGGTCGGTTGGTTCCAATCCCCATGCTGGCGATATTGCTGTATAATCTTGCTGATAAAATTAAAAGATATGGTGCCATTAGACTAGCTGACTAGGTCCAAACACGTTGAAATAATGCTCTAGATATGTGCTTATGCTTGTCACTATGAACAATGTCTATGTTCGAGGTCCCATGGTTGAACAGTATCTATGTATATGTTGGATCCTGTTTAAGTTTGTGAGAGTTATAGAAATGTAAATTCATAATGTTATCTCTGCTTGCAGTTAGAACAAAAACTGAATGAGGTAGAACAGTTTTACTTGACTACGAGTAAGAAGCAACCTAACACCTCTAAAGGTAGTTCCGCTGTGAAGGATAAAGATAAAGAGAAACATGTTCCAAGCATTAAGAAGCCGCAGCAAGATGTGTCGCGTAGGGATGCTGATGCTGCAAAGAGAATGCAAGAGCTTATGCGCCAACTTGGCGCAATATTGCGCCAGGTGATTACATTAGCTATTGTGTTGCAATTACTCAGATCACTACATGCAACTATACAGTATAATTGAGCCTTAAGTAGAAATGTTGTTTCTTTCATATTTCGTTAACTGTTTCTCTTGACATAACCTAGACGGTTGGTGGTAAAAGCATTACTGATGCAGTGACAATTCGATGCCCTAATTTCCTTATCTAATATCCCTTGCCTGCCAGATCACTCAACACAAGTGGGCATGGCCCTTTCTTGAACCTGTTGACGCTGATGCTCTTAATTTACATGACTACCACGAGGTAAGCACACAAAAGTGTATTTTCATGCCTTTTTGTCTTGAATGACATTGCACTAGCCATCTGAGCTTCATTGTTACATTCCTCTGGTTAATATTTTTCTTTGTACAATAGATTATTGACAAGCCCATGGACTTTGGCACAATTAGAGATCGGATGGATAGTAATGGGTACAAGAATGTTAGGGAAATATGCGCTGATGTGAGGTTGGTTTTCAAGAATGCAATGAAATATAATGAAGAGAAAAGTGATGTTCATGTTATGGCAAAAACTTTGTTGGAAAGATTTGAGGATAAGTGGCTGCAAATCTTGCCTAAAGTCACTGAAGAGGTAAGTTGTTATGGCTTTCTAAAAATTCAGACTTCGGAGCTTCCTTTCTGTGTATGAGTAGTTTGATTTCATTTTGCATTTAGTTAAGTTATCTATATTGTGTCAATCATTAGTGAAATTGAAATCAATGTACTTTCAGGAGAAAAGGCTAGAAAAGGAAGAAACCGAGGCACAACTAAGTATGCAGATTGCTCGGGATGCTGCTCATGCAAAAATGGCTAGAGATATAAGTAATCATGTAAGTACATTTAAGATGGAAGAAACTGAAAGAATTGATGATTTGATCATCATGTCAAAGTTGATCTACATGTTCTGGAACTTGGTATGCTAATTGTCTTACTTTATGCTGACTTCTGTTAACTCACTTCTTTCAGCTTTATGAGTTTGATAGCCGGCTGGAAGAACTCAGAGAAATGGCTGTTCTGAAGTGCAGGTTTGTTATGCTTCTATGACACCATGTATTATTCATCATGAATTATGCAATAACTTAAAACTTAAAATTTGATTCTGTTATGAAATCGGTTTGCTTTAAAGCTTGTTGGTGATGTACATGCACAAATGTTAAATTTCCTTGAATCCAGCTATACAATTGAAACCATGTTACTGTGTAAATTTTTGACAATTACCATCAACTAAAATTTGAATTATTTGTTGGGTGTATTATATGTGATTTGAAGGTGTGCTTATATAGATTGACCAAAGCTTTACCTTGCAATGATGCAATATTTGTAGTCAAACAGCATTATATATACACACTGATTAAATTCTCGGGACATGTGTGGATGCTCTTGGATGTTGCGAAGTAGCAGTTAGCACCAATAACTTTGTAACTATGAAAGTAGCGTGGAACAATTTAACTTGTAAGGTATATTATTCTTAGAGCTATTTTTAAAAATAATATTTGCTTATAAAGGATAAGGACAGGAAGAAAAAGACTTCACTGATAATGTTTCCCTGAAGGAGATGGAATGGAGAGGAGAATGCTTTAGTTCAATACTGTCCCCATTCCAATATGACACCTATTTGACTTTAACAAAAATAAAGATTGGCGGACTTAGTGTTTGACTTTTTTCACATGTGACATGCTCTCATGTGTGTATAAATATAATCAACTCATCCCATGCAAAGGTGATAATTGGTAATCCATGGATGATTAGCTTTTGACAGAAGGAAAGTGAACACTCATTTTGGGATATCTCAATTACGAAAGAAGACAACCATTTTAGGATTGACTACATAAAAAATAGTCTTGCCATAAATAAACTGTGATGGTCTTAACTAGGGCTGATTGTGCGAGGAGCACGAAGTAGATATTGACTTGGCAAGGGGTAATTGTTACAACATGTATAGTTTATATAATCGTACAATATTCATTTTCAGTTGAGATCATCATGCTAATGCAGATATCAAAAGTTCATATTTTGTTCCTTCCATAGAATATCCTTCAATAAGCTGTTTTGTGTAATTTGATGACATTATTTCAGAAAAATGTCAACTGAAGAAAAGCGAAAGCTTGGCACAGCACTCACTAGATTGTGTCCAGAAGATTTGAGCAAGGCATTGGAGATTGTAGCTCAAAGTAACCCAAGCTTCCAAGCAACTGCTGAAGAGGTGGATCTCGACATCGACGCTCAGGTTTCATTCATACTTCACTAAGTCTATCTTCTCTCTTGTCCTGTTCCTGAGATTGTTCTGTAATGAGGCTGAGCGGCCATGATATGTGATATGTAGAGCGAGTCGACATTATGGAGATTGAAGTTATTTGTGAAGGACATTTTAGGAGGCGAGGGCAAGACTTGGGCGAGCAACAACAACGATAATAAGACCAACGCCAACGCTGCGATCGCAACTGCCGCCACAACCACTAACAACAAGCGGAAAAGAGAGATATGTGATGCCATTGCGAAAACTGCCAAGAAGAAAAGTAAGAAGCCTCAAGTATAATTTGGAAAAATAGGGGTTGCGACCAATTCAAATTGGTTCAAGTAACCAAAGGTTGTGGGGGAATGGAAGAGGCATCATGTAACAAGCAACATGAGGTCACTTGTTCCAATTTCATCACCGGTAGTTAGGTTTCTCACTGTTCAATTTCATTCTCTCGTTTTGGGCCGGTTATGATTTACTTTTTGTTGGCTCAGTATGATTAGGCTTAATTAATGATGATCGATGACTTGAAATGAGCCACGTGCCCAAATTGATCGGTATTTATTTTCGTTCGTTTTTTTATTGGTTTAACTTTATAAATCGAAATTGAATTGATGAACTTTTGGTTGCGTTCATAAGTTAATCAATTTGGTTTTCGTTGATAGCCGTCGTCAAAATGACAATAGAGCTAACCGAAAAGTCTGCCGTCACAGTAACTGACGGCGATTTTTATGCCCATTGACGGTGGTTTTGAATAATTCTGATATCGAGTGGAGAGGACCATGGAATGCTATACAATGTTTATGTTGTTCATCAATCAATTATACCAATGAAAACAAACAATTCCAGAGTTGAAAAGTAACGAAGAGGGAGGGATGAGAAAGAAAAGTGTATTGTATTGAATTGTTTTGTTTGTATATTTTGTTGAATTCAGTAAGGCGTGATACGAGCAGTTGAACCCAGAGGACCCCAAAACCTTCAACAGTTCTATACACATCGACCCCTCTTTGGTGGTAGTCCTTGCCATCCGAGTCGATTTGATCAGGGTAGGAGATAGCCACTAGAAATTTATGCAGGTGGAGTTGGATTGCGAAGTGTGATTCAAGTGGTGACCAATGATGATCGGATACTGAGTTTAAGGGTTCCATTTTGTGTCATTGTAGACGGTTATTATTAGGTCTCTCTACTACTTCGTTAGTAGACAGTCTGCGGATGGTGCAGCTCATTGTTTAGCTCGAATTGTGCTTAGCGGGTGTAATTAAACCTTATGTGAGTGGACTTGTTTTGATTCAGTTGTTGCTTCAGATGAATATGTTCACCAGTTTGAATAACAGTTCAGCACCCACTTAACACTTGACCTCCATATGTCGTATGTTTCGTGTTTAAGACTATAGATCATAGGGCGTCCTACCATCCCGCTTGCCCACTTATTAACCTGAGCTTTTAAGTGAACTGAGCTTCCGACAGTAACACGAAAGAAAACAAGATGGAGGTGTGGAGAACACATTGATGAACACACACACAAATGGATTCAACCAAAAAAAGTGTATTGTTTGTGTTTGTATTGTATTATACTCTGTGTTCAATCAATTCAATAAGGCATGATATGAGCAGTTTTAGTATGATAAGAACCCAAAACAGAGGAGCCAAACCTAGAAGACCCCAAAACCTTCAACAGCTCTCTGCACATCCTCCTCAACCTCCCATCCCCATTACACGCCTGCATCACCAGCAACACCTTCGTCACCCCATTGCTCCTCCTCACAGCCTCTTGGACCCTCCCGTCCCCGTAGACGCAGCACATGGCCCAAACCGCCGCCACCGCGTCCTCCGGCGACTCCATCATCCTCTCCACCGCCGCCGCCGCGCACCGTCCCCCGATCGCCGCCCTCCCCTCCGCCACCGTCGCCATCTCCCGAACCAGCCTCAGCCCCAGCCTCGCCGCCGACGCATCAGATTCGAGCCTCTCCGTCACGATCTCCACCATCCCCGACTCCGCCAGAAAGCTCTTCATCGACCCGCTCGCCGACGACAGCGAGACCAGGCACGACATCGCCGCCTCGTCGAGCTCCGGGTCGGCGCTCGACCGGAGCGCCGACACGAGCGCGGCCACGGCGTCTCTCTTCGACTCGGACCCGATCGAAGCCGAAATCGCCTCCACGATCCTCGCCGATCCGGCCCTCGATCTCGCGCTTCCTCTGGTCAGGACCGCGAGGACCGAGCTCAGATCTATCGACTTCTTCAGCTTCTCAACGACTCCGCTCTCCGGCAAAACCAGATCCAGAATCCTCACCGCCGTTTCCGAGACCCCGATCTCGTCCCGGTGGTGATCCCTCAGAATCGACGCGACCGAGGCGACAAATCCGTCTGATTCGGCGAGGAACCCGCGAACGTCGCCGGAACCCCCGGCGATATCGGCGATCCCGGAGAGAGATCGCCGCCAGTCCCCGCCCCTGCTCGCGACTTCTCCGGCGAGTCGCGCGGCCTCGGCGCGCGACAGGGACGGCGGGACCGACCAGAGGGTGATGAGGCGGTGGAGCGTGAGGTTGGGGACGAAGTCCTTGCTGGGGAGGGACAGGTTGGTGGCGGGACACGTGTCGTGCCCTGATTCGAGCCAGTGCTGGATGCTGGAGCGATCGTATGTGACGCCGGTGCAGAGGCTAACCGGAGACTTCATCACGTCCATCGAGATCGGGCACCTGAAGTAGCTCGGCACGGTTATGTACATCGCGTCCCTAACCATTCTCGCTCCTCTCTCGATCGATCTCGACCTCGATCGAGCGTGTATAATAAAGAGGAGAAGCAAAGCGGCGTCGTTTTGTACTATTATTTATTTTCTTGTTGGGTCAAGATTCAAATGTTTGAATATATAAGTCGAGCACGCAATAAATAAGATATGAATGAGTTGACTCGGTCTGGTCCAAAACGTGTGACGGAGAGAGCCAGAGAGAGAGGTGTTTGGGTTTGGGTTTGGGTTGGTTACAATTACAAATATAATTATTATATAGGTCGATGGTACAGAGGAGACTTTGAAAATGGGTGAGTTTGGTCTTTAGGGGTTGTTGTTTGGGTGTGGGGACCGGTTCGTGATAAATTTATGGTTAACAAGTCAATTGTTGTGGTCGTGTGTGGTAGAGATGGACAAGTTTGAATGTAACTCCACTTTTGTGGAAATTCATGCAGCCTAGATAAGTTAGGTCTGTGTTCATATTAATATGTCACTGGTTTTGCATTTTGTTTCATAAGTAATATATTCATCTTGATTGCTTGTATGTTAAGAAATGTAATGCACTAGAAAAAAATTTTACTAGTAAAAATAAAATTTTGTTAATGGTAAAAATAAATTTTTAAAAGGTTTTTTTATAAAAAAATTTTAAAATAAAAATTTACTTTTAAACATCGTTTTTTATTTTTATAAATATTTTTTTTTAAATAAAAAATTAATACTAAAATATTATTTTTATTCTTTATTTTGTACAACGAGAAAATAGAAAAAAAAAGTTCAAAATCATTTTTATTTATTTATTTTAAAATTTTCAGATACAAGGGTATTTTCGTCATTTCACAAAAAAACTTAACAGAATTTTGAAAAAAATCCACAAAAAAAGGTAAAGTGAGATTTTTGGATAGTTAAGGCACCTCACAGATTGATTTTGTAGTTAAGGGGGGCATGTGAGACACGCATTTAGTTAAGGGGGTCATGTGGAATTTACCCTACATTTTAAAATGTGCTCGTTAAACTTTACATAGTCTGCTAATTTTAAAGTTGACTTCGATACACCCTAACTCTTTGCAGTCGACGGTATGAACTTGTCGACCAGTGCCACCAATATCGATGGCATGCATCTATGTCAGGACTATATTTCGTGCATTACTTCAACCATTTTTACAATTCTTTTCCCTCGAATTTGGAGTAAATTGATGTTTTTCTGTACACGCGTGACTTCACAAATTTGCTTGTGGTTTGGTTGCGAAAACATGTCATTTGTGGACAAAATTGAGCAAACTAAGAGTCTGTGAGTATAACGAGGAAAGACACGAGGTTATTAAGGTCGTGACTCGTGACCTAGAACACCTTGTTACCAGGGGTGCAACCCAACATGCCTACATTGTCACAACCTCGGTTGTCATGATTGCGACATAAGGCACCTCGATACTGATGAGCCGCTCAAAGTGAAGCTTTGTCACATCCTCAGAAGCAACAGTCGTGACACATTTCAACTTTTACTTTTTATTTCTGTTAGATTTAATTAAAATTATTTCAAGCATTATAAAATAAAAATTCGAGCATACTCAACAAAGTCTTATAAAATTGAGTTTATTTTAAAAAGATGAGTCAAAATTAAATATATTATACATAATTACCCATTTATCGTATTAAATTGAGACCGTTCCATAAATAAAATATAAATAGTAGGAGACTTTGAAGAACCAAATCATAGGCTTTCCATGACGTCCAATCGTACTCATACAATACTTTATTTGCGAAACCGACCTTGTAATTAACTAAAGAAATAAAAGAAAGTAACAATTGTTGTATATTATTTGAGAGAGAGAGAACCAAATTCAAACTTGTGATATGGGTTTGAATTTGGTGCAAAGGACAAAGAAATTGTTTACACGGAATCGTTGACTATATTGAATGATACCACCAAAACCAATCCAACAAAATTCACCATTTTCCTCCATATATTCAAATACCACACTTGGCTCTTACTCACACTAAGTCTCTATCCGACTCGCTGGCTTGCTTTTTCACCTCAATTTCTATTAAAATATTTCTTGATGAATTCAAACTCCACATTAAAAACACATGAACCCAATCTCATAACCTTTCGAATAAACCCAAAGCCGATTTATATTATTTAACGGTTAAAATCATTCAATAATATATTGCATATGTAAAGAAAAATCATAGATAGGAATTTGTTTTTCGTTATTTTAAAACAAAATATAAATATAAAAATATTTTAGAAAGATGTGTTGCTTTCGCTTCTATAAAATATAAAGAAAATTTTTACGGGACGTGAACGAATTCACATTTGTGTTGAAAGACACGTGAAAACACGAACAACATTATGATACCTTGTCAAAGTCCAAACCAACTAAAAATTTAATTAAACTAATTATCAGATTCACATTGAATATTGATGAATAAAATGTTATTAGTCTTTAACTCCACGGAGGGGCACGACTATGTTCACTACATCAATTATATGTTAAGGTGACACAATATTTATGTTACCTTTAATATAAGATATGTTATTTAAAGTGTTGGGTGACAACATGTGTATCACCCCAATGGTGTCACATATCCATTGTCACCCAAAGTTTTAGGTAGCATTTAAAATGTTATCTAAATTATGATGTGTTACCTTATTCTTGATTAAGGGTGACAAATCGAATTTATTGTGTCACACAAACACATAATTGGTGTAGTGATTCATGGAAAAACTGTGTATACAGAGAGCAAAAGTTGGCTCATATCGAACTAACCTTGCAACATAATTACACCTTTAATTTGTTTTTGTATGTGTTTCTAATATGTTGAGAATGTGTTATAATGTATTTAGATTAAATCATTGAAATAATTTCTTATTTTTGAATATTTCATATGTACTCTATAATTTTATTTTAAGAAAATAATATTTAATTATCCATAACTAAGACTCATTTTCACTTATAATTTATTTTTCAAAAGGTCGGTGTATATATAACTTGATTGGACCATGTTGAAACAAAATCAACATGTGCAAGTTTCAAGTCATATAAGAAATTGCAAATAATCGTCACGACTTGTTACATTAATTCATTGCCATTTTCAAAATGTTGATAACATATTTTGAAACTTCAGAAATTGACAAAGGTTATTTTAGACTTTTCATTTAACACTTTTCAAGTTTTGCCTAAAAATTAAGAGCGAGAAGAAAAAAATTGGGTGTAGTTGTCAGATCCAAAATGTAGTTTGAAAATGAGTCTTAATTAGGGATGATTAGTTGTCTTTTACCCTTTATTAGCAAATCGAGTTTTACCCAACCAACTCAAATTGGGTTAGTCGGGCATAAGCTCACCCATAGCTAGCATGATGTTCTAGTAGAGTACGCCTGATCATACCCGACTTTAAATCAACTTCTTGTATGATGGATAGCGATGGATAGACCATGCTTTTATAGGATCTTTTTTGACTGGGGGCTTTAAACAAGTGGCTAGGGCAGCACTGGACCTAGTTTACAAATTAGGGTAGCAAATGCCTCCATAGCAACAAAATAACTAGTTCTCAAATACTTTTCAAAGAATACAAAGATCATGTAAAGGATGAATGTGAAATCATAATCATACACGATAGGATTAGTTTCGAACAATACGACATAAACGAAAGAAGAGGACATCGCTAGTGTTTTCCCAGGCCAAGCATGTCTATAATCAATTGTATTCCTTCATGCGAACCGTCGCGGGACTTGAGCAATATTCCTGCAAATGCACGTACCAAAAGTTATTCAAACCGAATATTCATAACAAAAAATACATACGTCTAATAGCGAATAATCTCCATTATCGTTCCAACATGTAATCATGTCACGTGAAAGTATTGAATTATATACCTTCGGCGGCGAAAGGGAAGCGATCGAAGAAATTAGTCATAGCCTTCAACAATTTCTGCATGAAGTTGTGTAGTGTGAGACATTATTGTAATAATCAAACATATGAAGCATAATTATGTGTTTGATTCATGCGTACCAATACGAGGTCACCTGGTTTCACGGGAAGTTCTTCAACTCCTCTTATTTTCCTACACTCAAAAGGGTTTTGTCAAATTCGAAAAATGAACTCACTTTATTATTTATTAATATATATGAGTCTGAATATATTTGACCAAATTATAGTGCAAAGACAGTTAAAACAAGACTTTGATGTCTCTGACGGGACACTCTAGCTAGCGGTTTGAGGTACACAATTTACGAAGTTTATGAGATGGGGAGAGTTATCAGGTAAGATTATAAATGTGTAATTATTTAGAAAAGCAGAACAAGAGTACAATATTATATTAAATTGTGTTTCCATCAAATAGTTTAAAGTCATGTTAGCTATAATTGCTTATCAAATAAATATGCATGTTCTTAGAGGTGCGAATTTGATGCTAATTTCTAAGAATTAAAAACACTGAACATCCTACTATTTTAATCGAGTTAATTCTCTAATATCATACGCCTCCTTATCAGGAGTCCAAATTGCATAGCGTATAGAAAAAATCTCTCTCGTGTACATTGTCAGAAACCTAATGGACTGAAGGGTGTTCATGTTGTTTCAAAATCCCTCATATTTTCACGGGTATTTCAACCCAGTTTGTACGTGAGTGGGGGTTTTAGATTAACACATCTAAAATGTGTGAATATGTTCAACAATTTAAACAAGAGTCTCGACCTTCACTTACAAGCTGAAGTTTTTAGGTGAGTTGAGATTCTGACATATATTTCTCAAGATGTTACATTATCCTTCTAATGTGTTATGTTTATATCTTCTCTTCTAAAAGAAAGAGGTTCAAGTTAACTTAACTCACGTTGTTCAAACTCTTTTTCAAAACGTCTTATCATTAATAAAATGATTTTTTTTACATAAAACATATATAAAGGACTGGAGCGCAAAAATAATTAAGGAATCTCAATTAGATAAACTCTATAATTTTATTTAAAAAAAGAGAAATACAAGAAAAATGTAACATAAACGACAACCCTTTTCTCAACTGCACAGATCATCTAAGATAAAATTGAGTTAGAAGATATTATCAGATGAATTTGAGAAGATTTCATTGAAAATGGGTAAACTTTTTTTTAAAAAAAGATGTTGAAATAGAAGTAAGAGACCGAACTTGAGATCGCGAGATATAAAAGTAATGTATTAGATAGGGATATCAACATGTCGGTTTGGGGCGGATTTGACCAAACCCGCACTCGAAAGACCCGACCCGAAAAAACCCGTTCAAAGCGAATGGGTAGCCGCCCCGCTCAAGACTCGCCGGGTATGGAATTTACCTGAAACCTGAAACTTGACCCAAAAACTTTTTAAAATGCCAAAAAATATTTAAAATGTTATATAATAATATATGTACTTGTTCTATATGTTATATATAATTATATACATAATTTCTTTGTATATGTACTCGCTCTAATGTTTTATGTTAAAATATAATTACATATAATATATTAAATAATTTATTTTTATATCGTACATGCACAAGTTAGAAACGAGGCATATATAGGTCAACCTGTACTGGCCAAAAGTTCGAGGAGAAAATATGTACCCGACTCGTACCCTTTTTTTTCGAATTTTGTATACTCCAATCGCAGCGCGTTAATCGGGTACCCATCGAATTCGGAGTTTTCTTCTATCTCTTAGATGACCAGGTCAACTAAAGGCTGAAATACCAATGTTTTATCTTTTTCATATTATTAAGTGTTTGTAAGAAACTATATAGACATGTCCACACAAAAAAAATAATTGTATAAGAACATGATCTTATCACATTATTGACTAGTTAATTAAAGAATTATATGTGCAAACATACTTGATGTATTGCTTATCATCAATTTCTACGCACTCAAAGAAACAGCAGCCAGAACTGAAGGGAAGCTCCTTGTCTCTCCATTCTGAGATAATTAAACAAAATACACAAAGCTCAATTCAAAATCAAATATATATATATATATATATATATATATATATATATATACACACACAGAAGATATCAACTACAAACTAATTAAAAATGTCAAAACGTCCGAACATGTATAACATGTAGTGCAATGTTGTATAACACGTCGAACCATGCCACGTGTCGCAATCTGAGATAACGCGCGTCTCAAATCCGACGGTTTTACATAGTTTAGACGTTTTATATAAGTTTGTAGCGAGTGACCACAATTAATTAATTACCTAAATGCCATATCACCAACGTCGTAAAATTGTCACCTTCAGCAATATTATCGATCACAAACCTCACATTCGGCCCCATAGCGTCCATCAAGTCCTCCAGAAACCTTAAAATGCTCTGCACATACGAGTCAGGCGCGAAAGAGCAAAAAAAACCCGACATTGAATTAGTAATAAAAACGTTTTGAGTTAGGAAAATGACCTCTTTTCCTTGGAAGGGAACATAGAAAATGAGGTCCTTATAAACAGAGTCCTCTAAGAACATGTCCTCCAGCTCTTTGTTTTTGTTCTGGGTGTTGATGGCTTCGTAAAATTTTTTGATCAGGTCGATGACCGAAGGAGGAGGCGACCATTGAGGAACAATGCCACACGATCCATCGTCCGTGCCCCGAACCTTCCAGACATCTCTCCTCTTCTCTGCCAAACTGATCGTTGGGTTCGTTTTTGGGGAATTATAGGTTTTGGCGATGGTTGCTACATTGGTCGATCGGATCGGGTGTTTTGGTCGGATCTTTGTGAGGTTGAGGAATGGTGGTGAGGAGTTGAGAACCAAGTAAGTCATTGGGAAGATTGTAATAGGAAATGGGAAAGTGGAAGTTTATTATTAAATGGTTGGGAATAGTGATGGTATTGAGTACAAAACAATCCATATCAGATGTGTGAGCATAGATTCCAAGAGTGAAGAATTTCTTGTTTCTTGTAAAGGGGAAATTGGAGATACCTTGCTTGATGTTTTCATGATGCCTCATTTTGTGCACAAACACATTTATTCGGGACTCTTCGTAGAAACGCAATGGAATTGTACGTTAATATGATTCAGTTAAAGGGGGTTAAGTGAAAATGACGTATACTAAAGAAGATGTATCTGATAGTTCTTTAAAGTGAAAATGATGTATACCAAAGAAGAGGTATCTAATAGTTTTTAAAAAAATACATGCACGTGAGCAAAATTTTCTAGGCAATTAGATTTAGGAAAGACATAACACACGTGATGCTGAAAATGATGGTTATGGCAAACTTATCAGTTATTCGAGACGTTGTGTTTTTGTCGTAGATTCTTCGTTTCTTTTAAATCAGTGTAGATTGTCTAGTGAAATAGTAGTTAATAGTCTTTAAAGAAGCATTAACACATCCAAATTTTGACTTTCTAACATAAATATACATACGTATTACTTTATGTTTTCAGCTCACTCAAGTTCACATTCTCTCCGGAAGGCCCTCGTATTGTGACAAGACGAGAAAAATGGGAAAGAATTGAGTATACTAATGCGAGAAAAACAACTTTTAGTGTACCTGGGTGTAATAGTAGTAACATTTCGTTACCCAAAGATTATTTCATCACGACTATTATGTCAATCACTTGTTTGAGCTACTAAATATTAGAGAACTCATCTTAAACATAAAGGTTTTAGAGGAAATGACACTTGGGTATACCCAAAATTTTGTCCTCCTAATATCGGTACGTCCAAATTTAAATTGTCGTTCACCTAAGTTCTCATTTTAGTGTCTCAAATCGTAACTAAATATGAGAAAATAGAAATTTGGGCGAGTAGAAAAAATAAAGTCAAACTAGTTTTAGGTGTAGATATGCATCATTTACCAAAGGTTTTATTTTATTTGAGGACAATTATGTCAGATTAAGATATCATGAATTTAAATAGCAACATTTTGTCAGTTTGAACAAATGCTGCAAGTAAAAAAATTTGATAGTGGTAAAGTGGTACACTTTTTAGTTTAACTTTTTGCAATTTGCACTAATTTTCACATTTTAAGGATGAGTAGTGCACAAGAATGGTAAACAGATAATTTAACCATCAGTAGAACAGAATGTGAATACAATGCTAACATTGCGCCGTTGGCTCGCCCTGAACGATCGATAGAGACTATGCCTCTGGATGCCATTTTATGCTGCATCCAACACTTTGAGGAAGGAAAAAAAAAGAAGAAATCATCTCACAGTAGCTTATATCCAGAGCTAGCTATTCATATTCATGAAAAAGACCATACCTTGGTTTCTGATTTGGTGGTACTGGTTGGCCACTGAGAGCACAATCTAGTGCAAGCCTCAAGTCCCTACATATTGTATACTTTAGTTTTCTCTTCTTTATAACAAACTTGTTTGCTTAGAAATAGATACTATGGATATATGGGACAGACAGACAGACCAACCTTCCGTTAACAGGCACATTATTACTCGGCCGAGAATCATCAAACTGGCCATGATAGACCAGCTCAAAAGGCCTCCGACCAACCTGTCACAATGACTTTCACAGTAATTGCCTTTAGATTTGAACAGAGGTTAAATAAGCTTGTATTACCTTTTTATACAAGAAAAACTCTGGTGTACAAACTGCTCCGAAATCTCGGGCCGCCTCCTGTGTCTGTCATTCAACACATTCACATACATAATAAGATTTCAGGAGCTCTTAAAAGGAAAAAAAGGACTCGTGATACCGTAACAATCTATCAACATGGAACAATCCATAGTTATTGAAATAGAAGTTAGCATGAGTGCACGACCTGTTATAATAATATTCAGATACTACTTCAGAATGTTTGTATATTAATAATATGATATAAGTATATAACAAAAGATGAAATGTTAAGTAGTGTATACTGTGATTTCAGTGAATTTATAGGGTTCTTCCAGTTATTACTATATTTAAAAAAAACTATCTGATTTTTGACATGGCATATAGTTAAGTTGTTGAAATATACATCCCATGTAGAATGAATATATGGAAAAAGAGTTAAATATAAAAAGGCATGGGACACCCCCAAATATTAAGGTTGTCTAGCCTGACCCGATATATTTAGCCCTTCAAAGGGAAGGTGATGGTTTATCTCTACACTTTCCTGGGGCGACAGTTTGCTATTAAGTCCTAAAGATCAATTATAGAGTTGATTTATAATCTTTTTCGATTGTAATGTTCATCCAGTGACTTATTTGATTATCTGGGGTGCACATGAGCTACAGTACCCTCTGCTCAGTACAGCTGAACCTGGAAAACCTCCGTTACCAGAATCAAGGCCTCAGTCTTTGATGGATAAAGAACCCTTTAAATTCTTATCCTTCTAAACCGTTTATAGAATAAACAGTGGCATGAACCATGCAACGAATGCAACAATGTGAATTTGATTTGTCAAAACCAACTTTAGAATCAAGCAAAAAAAAAAAATACATGCATTCGAAGCAGAGAAGAGGGCCAATTTGAAAGTATCATACCTCGTCATATAGATAAGGGAAAGGATACTTGTACAGTTTTGCTTCTTCTGCCATAAATTCTGGACCATCCTGTCAGGTAAAGCCAGAATTTAGAAAAATCAACTTATTTATTTCATATTTGGTTGGATACTAATTGAGTGATTAATTTGATCAAACCTGTGGGTGAGTAACAACAGAGTTTGAAGATATTGCCGCAACTGCAAGTCCTTTCTGCAGCAACAAAATAGTATATATGTTAATGTTACGACATAATCTTATACGTGTTACTAACGGGAGGCTGCTACCTTCATGTAGAAGTTGGAGATTTTCACAATATCTTTCTTCAAATGTATCACAAATGGGCAGTGGTTGCATATAAACATGACCTGCACCACCAATACATCTCATCTTATGATTGAAGGATTGTATATATATTGCAAATTCATCCAAGAAACCTATTATAACAAATTATCCGGAAAATAAATCACCATTGTAGCAGTGCCAATCAATGTCTAGACGCTGAAAATCTATGCCTGGTTATCACACATCTACTGTTTAACGAACGATTTTAATTGAGTAAACATTTCACCCATAAAAATTAACAGATACGATGATTTGATGCACTTGCTTTGCATGGAGGGCACGGAATGACTGAAAAAATCTCTCGCCGACTTTTGGGCTCTTCTACATTGTGGTTCTTTGAACGATATATTTATACAACTTAAGTATAATCTCCTCACAGTAACCAAAAAGTCAAATACAAGTTGAAATAGTAAGTTAAGAACTCGACTGTTTTGAGCAGTGATTAAAATTTCCAAGAACAAAGTGGAAATTGTTCCTGATTTGGACAATGTTTCAAAAAACGAAGAAAAGTGGATTTACAGATAAATGTGGTATAAAAACGCAAAAGTTTGCTCAAATGTTGAGAGTGTGAGTCTCCCTTTCAGTGGAATCATATCCTTAAATATCCAGAAGACGTGTCATGGTTTAGTTTATTTTGAGGGAATGATGAGAGAAATATAGTTTGATTCTTTACCATAAGTTTGTGTAACACAAGAGTGGAGACCTTGATTTATAAGACATGTATGTATGCACTTCTTCTGAGTATACATTAAATTGAACAAACATAATTTTAGTTTGCTCCACGTATCTCTTACCTTTATATGAAGTATACTATCAAAGAACAATCACTCTTCCAAGCTAAAACTTCTTTGTTACATAGTAATTGTCAAATTATAAAAACCAAGATTCTAAAACTCGAATTTGAGGAGAACTCGGCGAGACAAAAAATGAGTTTTGAGAACTCAGGGAGAAATCGGCAACTCATTTTGTATTGAATAAATATTAGATATTCATATATAATTCACATGAAAGAGAAAAATTACAATATTGCAGTAAAATAAGATACTTTCAAACAACTTTATAAGCTAAAACAAAAGCACAAATTACATAACAGTTTCAAAGCATATGTAAAACATAAAAACAAAATCTGACCAACTTTGACAGTGTAAGAACTCGGTAAAATTAAACTACTAAGAACGAGCTTCAAAACTCGGTCAACTCATATCAATTATCTCTTTCTTTCTTTAGCTCTATCTATATCTAGTCCCTATATACATTCCCGAATATCTAAGCATATGATACAAATTATCGACTCTCCTTTGAACTTTCAGAGATTAGACTATCTCCGCCTAAAATACCAGTCCATCAATTGTGGAAACATGAAATTGTGTTCGCATTCAGACCCATCAGCATGACATTGAAATGAAAACTAATAATCAAACTCACTGACTTCCTACCCTATTCAAGCTCCAAATTTGCAATAAATGAGACACCAAACAGAAACAAAACAAAACAAAAAATTTCAGCACAAGTAGTTACCAGTAGAGCAGGATAAGACTCAAAATCCTCCAATGTCCACAATTTCCCAGTAAGAGGCTCTCTGAGCTGAAATTAAATTGGACAAATCAGATTCAAACCCACATTACTATTATTATTAATTAGTAATTAATCAACAAGATGAGCATAAATTGGAGATTACTTCAAAATCAGGAGCTTTGGAGCCTAAAGACGCTCCTTTGGATTCAGTTCTGGCGGCTCGAACCAGAAGCTTTCGACAGGTCCTACGTTGGAGAGAAACAAATGAGCTACGGCTTCCGGCTAACGTGCGCCGGAGGCCTATTCCTGTGGAAACGCTCACAGTAGCAGAGGACATGCTTCTTGTGGATGGGTTCATGGTTCCTTACCAGACACTCCCCAATTTGAAGTAATTTTTTTGGCATTTTGTAAGTTTCATTTCATGGAAAATTGTAAAAACTATTTGTTAAAATTAGACTTAATTGATAATATATTTAAAATAATCTCAATCTCTACTTGTTTTTTTTATTGTTGGGTTTAAACGTATAAGACATACAATTTCGGTTTGAACCTTTGATCTATGATAAGGTAGAACTTACATGATCTACTGCGCCAAGTACACGATCACAGTTTAGTTCATATTATAACCATGTATATTTAAATAATTTTGTATGTATTATTATTGTTTGATATCGTATGAATCTTTGTTACACGTACAAATAGATCTTTATTTATTATCGTTTAAATGTATTGATTTTTATTTGTATCTTTGTGTTATTTACATAATTAAGAAATTGATCAGTGTTGGATGTTTACGAATAAAATGTCTGATGATTAAATAAGAGACGTTGGCCAATTTGTTGCATTTATTAAGAAGAATGCAAAACCCTTTAAATAAAATAAACATGTTAATGTGCAATTACAAATTGTTGAGAATATATAAGTTTATGTGAAAATATATTAGAGATAATCTCAGCTAGCTACATCTAGTTTAACACGGATATCACATAACTACACCTAATTTATTTTTTTACTTGTGAGGTGCGCTAACTTTAGTAATTCTCACTCAACTACAAACTATTTAGTTTTTAGTTAATTTTTCATGTAAAATGACCAAACTACCCCTACATATCATTTAAATTTTCAAACACATGCCATTGACCCTCTCTTTCCTTTCCCTCTCTCCTCTCCGACTTCCTCCGTCAGGTCTCCCACCTTCGGCCTCGCCCTCGTCAAACTCGACATGCTGGGGATGTTCCACGTGATCGCGAAGCTCCCAGCGGACAACTTCGGCGCCTACATCATCTCAATGGACAGGGCCTCCTCGGAAATGCTCGCGGTCCTCCAAGAATCCGAGCGCCACACCGCCACGATATGAGCAGAGCATGGCGCGTTATGGCGTTGAGCACGTCGTGGCGGGTATGGCGCGAGAAATTTCTGTGGTGGGAGAAATGAGCTTGAGCCCTATTTGGTGGACGAAGTGGGCTTGAAATTGTCAGGAGAATTTGGTTGAAGAAGTGGGCTTAAAGCTCAATTAGAGGAAACTAGAATGAAGAGCATGTTGACTTTGTGTAATTGAGGACGTCAGTGTGGTGCTTAGATTCTTGGAGGACCGCGAGCATGTCCGAGGCGGCCGTGGCCATGGAGATGATGTAGGCACCGAAATTGTCCCCCAGGAGCTCTGCGAGCACGTGGAACGTCTCCAACACGCCGAGTTTGACGAGGGCGAGGCCGAAGGTGGAGACGTGACAGAGGAAGTCGGAGAGGAGAGAGAGGGCTAATGACATGTGTTTGAAAATTTAAATGATATGTGGGGGTAGTTTGGTCATCTTACACGAAAAATTAACGGTTTCTAGCTGAGTGAGAATTACCAAAGTCAACGCGCCTCACAACTGAAAAAATAAGTTAAGTGTAGTTATATGATATCCGTGTCAAAGTAGCTGTAGCTAGCTGAGATTATCCCAACAATATATACAAGTGTCCTTATGTGAAATGTTGTAATATATATTAGTGCATGAGACTACACAATTTTGAGATCACCTACTCAAGAAACGGATAACAAAAATATATACTTTTTGAGACTTTCGTGAAGAAATCGAAAGAAGTGCAATTTTACTAAAAGAAGTTATGACATGACACGTGACACCTTCCTCTGAAGAAGTAACTTCACCATCTACTCACATGACATCTAACCTTAATTGACAAGAAGTTTTTAATATATATATTTAAGTTTATAGAGTATCTTAGCCATTGTGCACGAAACTTAAAATATTATCTTTTTTGTTTGTTTTAACAAACACCAGGAAAGACAAACAATTAACAAGATCGACGTCTCGATAAAATACAATAGTAACCCTAATGGATACAGAATAAGTTCACATGATGAGAAGAGTAATAGAACATTGAAAAATTAAAATGCAAGTTCAAGTTGTGTTGAGATAGATAATAAACATATATAGTACTAGCTAGCCAGTGTTCCTCATGACAGGGCAGGTCAAGGAAGGTGATGCAACTTGTTCATCACTAGATCCACCTTTTACCAGACCAGCCAACAACTCTCCTCGATCGAAGAAGAACTCGACACCCACAACCCTCATCTTCTCGTCCACCTACGTATACAAACGTAGCAGTGACACGTTATTAGAATATTAGTCTATTTTCTATTCTAGTTTATTTTTATTTTAAACTAGTCTTATTATCTGATATCTGGGTTTTTCTGATGAATACCTTAAGAATGGCAACGCCAAAAAAGTTGATCAGTTCTCCGGTGGGAGGATGGCCTTTGAAAGGGCCCTCCATGTAGGCCCAGTGCCTGAACTTGAACGCAAACACCGGAGGCCCCGAGTAGAGCTCGAGGATCTCTATTGCAAAACCGCGGGGGAAGGCGGTGGTGAATGCCAAGTGCCCTGTCTCCACCGTCTCCTCGTCGGGGTTGTATATCCTCACCTTCTCTGGCAGCGTCGTCTGGAGGAACGCGTTGTAGCTGCCTTTCAGCTTTCGGGATTCCTCGTATTTCAATGCCTTCCTTCCTGCCAAGACAAGACAGTTTGATACACTTAAACTTTTACGTTTCTGATTTTGATACACTCAAGTATTAACTTATCTTTTCTTTTGCGTACCGTTGACGCTGAATGTATATTTCTCAACATCCATTGACTTGAAGTCTTGGGGATCCAACTTGTGCATGATTTCCATTTCCCATGTCTTGAGAAGGTTTTGAACTTGTTCCTCAAGAGACCCACTTGGCCACACCTTAACACAACACAATACCCATCAAAAATGTTATACATGTAAACTGATTAAATAAAAAAATAAAAATGAAGAATCAAAGTTGAAACAAGAACCTTGGTTCTGCCTTGTTCAAAGAGCTTGTTGACAACATCATAGTTAGGAGGAGCACCAAATCTCCATTTTGTGTTCTTCTCTCCTTCTCCATACAAGAAAGACCTGTACTTGTCTGTACAAGAATCTCCCATTTTTCACTGAATAATTAGGTTTCTGGTTTCAAGTGTTCAGCAGAACCTTATATATATAGACAGCTAAAATATCATTTTTATAATGAATTGTGTTTTACAAACACTAAAACATATTGTTATTAATTGTCATCAGTACTTAAATTTCTCAAAAAGATAATACTATTATTAACCTGATAACGTGGTTTCTGAAGAATGGTCAAATAAAAAAATATTATTAAAAATTATATTTTTGTTCACATAGATATAATTGAAACCTTAAGTTTATTCAATAAAAAAGTGGGTCTGAAAATTTTTGGTCTTATTTAAAAGTAGAATTGTTCTGTACGACGTAAGCGCTGACATAGAGGCACTAGCTCGAACAGTTCAATGAATCTATAGGGATTCATATTTAACTTGACTCTTTTTAATCAATATTCAATAGTAAGAATAAATTAATTTATATTAAAAAAATTAATAGTTTTGTATTATGTATTCTTCATCAAATAACATGTATCTATTTCTTTTTGACAAATGACTATCTTTACCTCACAGCTCACATAGTCTATGTTATGCTAATTTTTTAAATAAATTATCATTTTACGTTTGGTTTGGTTTTCAAATTTTTAAATCATGTCATTATATTATAATAATATATTCATATATGTAGCACACCTGGTTGATTTTTGACTCGGACAATGTAATTTTTGTGGGAGGTGAGTTTTATACTGTAAGTGACTCGTTTAAACATGTTCTTTGCTCGTTGTTTCAACGTTGTGTTAATGTCTTTATTGATTCTAGTGATCGATTTCCCCTTAGTTGGAAAGCGTTTTACTTTATACAGACCATTCTCAAAGATTAGCATATTTGGATAAGTTCCTTTAATCTCCGAAATTTAGATCTATTTGACTCTCCTTCACAGTGTTATCTTTGAAAGTCAGTCTAGTCATAGTAGTTGATTCAGTGTTATTATTTGTTAAATTAGTATTTAAGTAGGGATGACAACAGGACGTGTTTGGGGCGGATTTAGCAATCCCAAGCCCGTTAGACTCGGATCGAGGATTCCCGTTGGATTCGAGGATTCCCCGTTTTTCATTTCCAACCAAAAATATGTTAAAATATATATTTTTTTTAATAAAAATTGTATTAACAATTAATATTTTAATAAAAATATATACTTAAAACATTATTTTTTCATTAAACATGTATTATAAAAGATTATTTCAATAGAAAATATATTATTTTTCCTTAAATATACATTTAAAATATTATTTTTAATTTTGAAAAATATATTTTTAATGTATCGGGGCGGGACGGGCGGGGATACCTCACCCCGTCCCCGCCCCGTTCCCATCCGACTTCGGGAATTTTCGTTTGGATTCGGGGATCCCGTCTGGAATGGGTTATATTACCATTCCTAATTTAAGTATATCAATATGTCATTTTCTTCTCCAAAAATAAATGGGAAAATTTGAGGATACTTGTTCAAAATTTGGAAACACATTTGACTCTGCATCTACTTTTGTTTTCTTCTAATTGGGTCATCCCTATCATTACCTGAAAAAGGAACCTAATCAAAAAGACATGTATGAATATAGCTCTGGCCAATATAGTTTTGGACTTTTGGTGAAACTAATACAAAAGGGACCTACTTCCACTGAACTTGAGCTCTGACCATTTCAGATATAAAATTTTAGGACAGGTAGTGGACTAAGGTTTCAGGGTCAAACTCAAGTTCATCAGAAAACACAGAACAGGTGAATCTGAAGCAATTTCAGCCACAAGACAAGGCCACAGCATTTCATTGTGGTTCACAAAAAACACATCTGTGCTTTCTCAGATCCAAATTCAGAAAATAAAAGGGAGGGAAAATGGTAATTTCCTCCATGAAAGCGACCAATTCAGGAAACTGATTGCAGTTAAAGAACTCCATTCACAAATCAAGCAAAAGAGCCATCAGAAGATCACAATTGATATAGAATGAAGCATTCATGTTGTTATATAATAAAGGATATGAGAATGTACAAGGTTTTGGTCACATGTGAGTGACTCTCCTCCATGGGTTAAAAAATTGGCTCTCAACTAACTAAAATATAAGAGAGACCTCTCTGTATTTTCATACACTATTGTTTCCTCTACATATATTGTGTATGGTAAAAGAAATTATACAGGGACTGTCTAATCTATAAAGAAAATCTACCTGCCATCACACATTTTCACTTCAACGGATGCGGCTGACATTAGCAAACGGCTCAGGGTTAGTTTTAGGCGCAGGTTTTGCCACTTCTGGGGTTCCAAAGACATTCCAAAACCTCAAGGTCTCATCCGCTGCAGCAGATGCTACTGTGCATCCATTGGGGCTCTGAAAACAAAATCAATTATCATTTCAGATGATTAGTGAAAAAAATAGGTAAATATTTACAAGGAGGGTCATCACAAGATGGAACAAAAAAAGGTAAATGTTTAGTACCTGAGCCATGAACAGAACCCTAGACGTATGGCCAGTGAGCTCGGCCATCTTCACCATTGAAGGGTATCTCCACAGAGTGAGCTGGTTCTGACTAAACCCATGAGAGCTGAGGAGCTCACGTTCATTCTTGTTCCACAGCAGGGAACAAACCTGTGAGCCCGTGTCGACCGAATTCAAGCACATGCCAGTGTGGGTGTTCCAAAACTTAATGCACCGGTCACTACTACCCCCACCAGAGGCCAGCAAGTTGCCCTGGAATGGGCACCAAGCAAGGGCTTTCACAGCAGCCGTGTGATCCTCGAGTCGGTGGAGCCACTGAGTCGGAGAAGAGGCTTGAGATCTGTCCCATATATATAGAAGATTGTCGTTCCCTCCACTGGCCAATTGCTGGCCGGAGGGCGACCATTTGAGCCCGCAGACTTCTTGGCGGTGTCCCATATATGTTTCGACAATGTGTGATCGCTCTCTTACATCGTTGTTAACGATTCTACCATCCATGCCTCCTGTAGTGAGTACGTGATTGTTCCAAGCCAATGAACCCACTCGCATTCGGTGGCCACCTCTTAGCGTTCTTAACTGAAAATGCAACATTACATTGTCAGAAATTGCCATTAATAATTTAAGGACAAGAAAGGCACAAACAATAATTTAAGAGAGTTCATACACACCAGTCGTTTTTCGGTAGAGTCCCATAACTGGACGTCGGAATTGTTCAAGCCAACAGCAACATGACGTCCATCTGGAGCCCAACTGACACTTGTAACAGGTCCACCATTCTCATCATCAACAGTGACAAGGTTGATGATAGAGCCATTTGATGCATCCCATAGATACACAGTACTCCCAAGCGCGATAGCAAGTGCGTTACTGCTTCCCCAGTCAAGCAGATTCAAGTAGTAATCGTCGACAATATCGGGAGCATCCAATATCCTCTCGGAGTTCTGTAAAATCAGGCAATTAGGAAACTGCTTTTCACACTAAAAACATCATGAAAGACGAACAAAAGAATGAAGAAAATGAACTGTTATCTGTATTGACAGTCAGAAGTTATATTTTTAAACAAGCCATCACAACAAAATCCCTATCAGACTTAATGTTTCACACAACTATACACAATCCGTGTTTACTAAAACATCACAAGATCAATGAATTAGAATGTCATATACCTGAGGGATGCATCGGCGGGGCTTGGTCGGTTTAGACCGCTGAGGAGATGATGAAAAGAAGCTCTGTGGGATTGGCTCAACTGGAGTAGGCGGCTTATTCTTGAACGCCAAAATTCGAGTCCTGTTCATGTTCAATGCCTCTGCCAATTGCTTCTGATAAGCTTCCTTGGAAGGTGAGCTCATGGGCGGGTTTTCTTTGGACTTCCAAGCTTCGGTCAACATGTAATGAGCGTAATCAAAATCCATTGCAGAGCGATTTGGTATGAACCTGTCCAGCTGTAGAAACAAAACAGGATCAGAAATTCAAATAAAGCAATGTTAATGTTCTATCCAAGAGCTTGCTTGTAAGTAAGTGAATAGTATATACAAGAACTTAAATTTTAGGTCGGGGATTTACTATTATTTCAGCCCTGGACCTAACAATATTTAATAGTATCATGTTTTTGGAACATCATTCACAAATCCTTAAATTTCCCATCAACCAAAACAAAAGGCAATGCTTGAATTTTTACATCTCAAACATAAAAAAAAACCTAACTTCATAGAGAATCGGTCACCCATCAAATTAAACATGAGAAATCAAAATACGAGTCAAATTTTGACGGGAAAAAACGGCAACCAAACGAAAATTGGAAATTTTATACTATGATAATAAAACCCCTAATTCCTGAGAGAATCTTAAATAGAATTTGAAACATAATTGACGAATCCCTAAATTTTCCACCAACCAAAACAAAAGGCAATGATGAATTTTTACATCTCAAACATAACAAAACCCTAACTTCAGAGAATATCGATTACCCAATACCCATTACAATTCAACACGCGAAATCAAAAAACGGCAACAAAACGAAATTTGGAAAATTTATCTTACGTTAAACAAAACCCTAATTTCTGAGAGGATCGGGTACGCAATAAGATTCAAGATGTGGAATCAAAACAATTCAAAATTTAGACGAAGAAACGGAAATAAATGTAATTTGGGGGAAATTCACTTACGTTTTCTCTGGACTTTTTTCTGTACCGAAACTGATCTTGAAGGGGAAGGCGAGACTGGGTCTTGTTCAGAAAATCCATGGATCTTGAATCCATGATCCGGGTGCGGCAAGACCGAAGCCTCCAAAACCCAGAAAATCAAATCAAACCCAGAAACTAAAAGCTGAATCAATAGAAAATGAAGAGATGAAATTGAAAATCGCAAAATCGTGATGATCGATCTGAGGGAGATTTGATGAGAGAGAGAGAGAGAGAGAGATTTTGAGAGCGAGACAGAGAATGGTTTGAGATTCAATATGAGAATTTCATGAGTTAGAGCATTGAAGTTTAAGAGACTTAAGGGAATCGAGAAAAGAGCCGTTTAAACTTTGTTAGACGAATATGCCCTTTACTGAATTCCTCGCCCTATCCAAATCGCGGGGAGATTTTGGTAATTTGAGATTTTAAAAAAGTCAGTTGACGTCGGTGGCGTTGCTCTGACGCCTCTTCCCAGTCAAAATTTATTGTATGGACCGGAAAATTTGAGCCGGATTAAATCGGACCGGGGATTCCGTGTTTCTAGCGGAAATTAGGATTTTTCATCAAATTCGAGAATTTTTCGTCAGATTTGAGAATTCACTGTTTTCTATTTCCAACAAAAAACTGTTAAAATATATTTATTTTTTAATAAAAATTGTATAAATAATTATTATTTAATAAAAATATATGCTTAAAACATTATTTTTTTCATTAAACATGTATTATAAAAGATTATTTCAATAGAGAATATATTATTTTTCATTAAATACATATAAAAATATTATTTATAATTTAAAAAATATATTTTTTGATGTATCGGGCGGAGGGGGGCGGGAATACCTCACCCCGTCCCCGCCCCATTCCCATCCGGATTTGAGAATTCTCCGCCCCATCTTCGTTTGGATTTCTCTTCGAAGACGAGGTATATTGTCATCCCTAGATAGGTGCCCGTCTCATGATGCAAAACGTTGCAATGAGGCGTCTGGAGCTCGCATTGTAGTTTTGGGCTGCGATGTCATCTTTGTCGTACACATGGATCTCTTGGTCCATCTTCTCAAAACTCTGTTTCGATGCGCCGTTCACTCCACCGATACATCCCTGGTGACGGAGGCGACCTTCTATTTCACGACCTCAGTAACTGCTCTTTACATCACATAGCCGCCTAAAAACAATCAAATTGTAACGATTAAATCTCGATTCTTAATAATGTAAAAACGTGTTTTAAGGCTCCCGTCAGAGCAATTATATGAAAGTATTTATGTCCGTTTAACATGATGAACAAATGAGTTTTCTCCCGATGGCAAGTGAAAGTTTAAATCAACACAACGTGTTCTACATCCTTCTTTCGCCCAAAATGAGAGTCAGTTTCTGATTTAGAAATGCTTAGAGTGACAACAACATTTCTTTTTAAGACATTTAAAACTTTAACATCATTTTTTCTCTATTCTTCAAATATTTGATCAAAAATGCTAAAGATAATGTTAGATAACCCCTATTAAGTATACGTTTTTTCGCTCAACACCCCTTAACTAATGTACTTTACACCAGCTCAAATTTTCAAATTTTCTAATGTTTGCAATTCACCTATTTCAGCTAACTTTTATGAAAAAAATGTTATTTTTTAAGAAATGACAAAAAGAACCCTAAATTAAAAATGTATATTATCTCTTTTTATCATATACAAAAATAATAAAGAGATGATTTTAGCATTAAATTTAAAAAAAAAATAATGTTTAAAAAGAAAAATATTTTTTAACACTCAAATCATTTTAATATTAAAAAAAAGCAAGTGAAAAGTATATATTTTTTAATTTCAAAAAATAGAATTATATTTTCTGCTTTTATCCCAGTAATAGGATCCATGTTGCAGAGACGAGTTCGCTTCAGAACCAGAAAAAGGAAATGGAATTGCTCTCAATCTGCAACTTGAGACCCTTTCGAATCTCATTTCCTCACCAAATTCGCACTGTTCATCGCTCAATCTCCAATTTCTCTCCTCCACTTCGCAATCTCTCGAACAAGCCCTGCCTGCTCCGCGCGAGGAAGAAGAAACCTGAGCCCGACCCAGTTCTCGAGCCAACCATCGTATTCGTCGACGACGAGTCAGATGTTGAAGAAGACGAGCTCCTCCTCGATGACTTGGATGATGGTAAATACCCATTTCTCTCTTCTCTTATCTGTGAAAAAATACATTCAATTTGCAGTGTGTGTATATTATCGATGTATTTAACCTAAAGCTCGAATGGGATGTTATTGATGTGTTTGTTGTTTTTGAATTATCAGAAGAGTGTTTCTCTAGCTTAATGGGTTTTTGGTACTGTGCTTGGAAATTGAATAGGTTTGGTAGCCATATCTTTTGAGTTGGGTGGATATAATAAAGCTCAGCATAACCTCAATGGCTATTATTTTGGGCTCCCTGTGAAATATTGTCTTTGTGTGATTTACATAAAACCACGGTTAATTGTATTTACATAGTGCCCTTCGGCTCCGGCGAGGAGTTGGTCGGTGAGAGAGGGAGAGGAGACCAAATGGCATGCTTTCAAAATTTGGAGGGGTATTTTAGTCATTTCGTAATTCATAGAAAATAAAACTGACGGGTATCTAACCGTGTGCTCTGTAAATAAAGTTAACTGTGATTTTTATGTAAAAGATTAGTTAACCGTGGTTTTATGCAAAAAGTGTAAAGTTTACCCACCGTGACTTTACGTGATTTCCCCTAACCTCAATGACTATTATTTTGGGCTCCCTATGAAATACTGCATTTGTGTGGTTTCTGAATGAAGTTCTTGATTTACAGAGGCATTGTTTATCGATGATGAAGATTTTGAAGGTGATGAAGATTTTGAAGACGATGACGATGACGCTGAACCCTACGTAAGTTCTTGCATTTAGGGTATTTGTACATTTTGCAGTTCCGTTGATTGAAGTTAACATTTCCCGAGAACTGGTTTTGAAGAGCGGGGACGGGGCTGGAGGAGGTGGAATTTCCCTTTCCGGGATGCCGTGGGATAAAGAAGCGTTAGCGTTAGCTGAAGAGGTTATTCAGTCTTTTGATGGAGACTTGGGGATATACGCGTTTAAAACTTTACGCAATTCTTCCATTAAAGTGCGCATTGAGAAACTTTCTAATCGGTAAGCATTTACTTACAAGATGTTTGGTTATTAGTGATCTGCCATACCATAGATCTTCCAGTTCTGTCGAATATGTCAACTAAACTAAATGTTAGTCTACTTTCTCCAATTCAATCTGGTGTCTGCCGGTTTAAAATTTTCTGGGTATAATACAGCGTCTTCTGGTAAAGAATGGTATATGAATTGAATGTTCTATGGGCCAACTTTCAGGGTTAACTCTTATACAACACGGTTTCATTGACGTACAAATATATCCAGAATACCGAGAAGTTAATATGTTGAACTTTAATGAACGCTGGTGATCACAGCTCTTAGGAATGTATAGATTGGAGAACTGTGTAGTAGATAGTCTTGGGGAGAGTTACATAGTTATGGTAGTCTGCATCAGCCACCACTACCTATTCTTATAGTTCACTTTCGCAATCACTGTCCATCTTGAATTGTTTGATTTTTTCTTTCTGGTTCGCTGTGATCACCAGTGTTCATTCAATTTCTTTCATAAATTAATTTCCCTCCATAGTTTCAATGTCCAAAAATAGGGGTCCACTTAAAATTTTCAGAAATCAGGTATACATAAAGTACCATTAATATCCTTCATGCGAGTAAATTGCAATACTTAGTGGCTTATAACACGAGAGGTCGCAGGGGTATGGGTGCAGAGTCAAGTGCTAACTCCTGATCTCCTCAAAAAATTACATAGAACATAATATTTGTTTTGGGACGAATACAATTTAAGGTTGTCGAACTCATAGCATTATGAATGTTTGTGCTGGATTGTTGATCCATTTCAGGTATGGTGCCCCAACGATGGCAGATATTGAAGCATTTTCTATAGCCTATAGAGCACGATTGGATAAGGCCGAGATTGCCAAAACTGTACCGGATAATTTATATTTTGAGGTGCTTCTTGTCATATTTATCCTTATAATTTTAGAGATTTGCTGGAACGAGGGACATTCCTTTCAAACTAACCAATAAAATTTAAGTGAACGAGCACATGGACTACCTACAAGGGCTAAGTCGAACAATTTCATATAATACAAGTGCCAATTAGAGCATATGATAGTATATGGACTAAACCAGAATAATTTTAGATAGTAGAGACAGAGTAGATGATAGTACAATGACAAAGTCGAAAAAATATCGGATAGTACGAGGACTGATTGGAAAGTACACGAAATAAATTGACACATTGTGGATGGTACAGTTACTATTTTTTTGTAACATTTTCCAACTTAATCAAATAAGCTGAATATAAAATCTAGGAAGTGTGCCTTAAGCCGATTCAAAGTGGATGTAGGGAGTAGTTGGTTGCTTTAATTTACTGTTTTTGATTTGCAATAATCTTACAAAACTATAGCTGACTTGACGCCATTCTCAACTAACTTCAACTGACTATTTGTTTTCACATAGCTAAATTTTACGTTTGTTTTAACACGGTTAGATTTGATTGTGAAATGACCAAAACACCCTGATTGTTATTCAAATTTTCAAAATCATGCCATTGACGTCTAGTAAGTGTGCCTTACACCAAGTCAAAGTGATGTTGGGAGCAGTTGGTTGCTTTGATTACTGTTTTTTTATTTTGACGTCTGATTCTCAAAATAATGATGTGGGGGCGTTTTTGCTTGTTTGTTGTTAGGTGTCATCTCCGGGCCTTGAAAGGGCAATTCGCATACCAGGCGATCTGGAGCGGTTCAAGGAGCGGCCTATGTATGTGAGATATGTGAATGAGGATGATTTATCGAAGGAATGTGATGGTGTTTTAAGGCTTGTTTCTTATGACATGGATTTGGAATCTTGCACGTGGGGTTGGGCCGATGTGAAGATTAACCGAGCAAAGGCCGGGAAGGGAAGACCGCTTAGCAAAAAGCAAAGGGAGTGGCGGCTGACCACGCCATTTGATTCCTTACGCTTGGTTCGTTTGCATGTTGAAGTATAATCTCTCCCCCTTCTCTCTAAAGTCATTGATGACTTCTGTTACCCAATGGCTATGCCACTGAATGAATTTGAAGATGATATGGTTCGCGTAAATCGATACTGAGCCTATCTGTCTCGTCTTTTTGATCCTACATTTATCAAAGAATGGCAATAGAATTGATTTGAAATTTCTTCTCACATGCAAACCGAGGCGAATGGCCACAAAATTACAAAATCACAGATACATTTCTCAACTAATTACAGTTTGATTTTTTTTTTCTTCTGAAAGGTGCAATTAATCGTCCAAAACAATATTTTCTTTAAAGGCTATTCACAATAATCTTAAAAAAGTGATGTGCCACCAATTGAAAATGAGTCTTCAAATTTTCTTGCACAACACTGCACACTACCTTATCTTCTGTCTGTAACTCCCTTTTATAGCTCAGTACATGTACCATTTCAATTTCCACTATTTTTTCAACTTTTCTAATTTCATAATACCCACAAAAGAAAATTTCAAAACCAATTTTGGATTTTATTTATTTATTTCTTATTTAGTGAAAAAAAACAGATCATGGGTCTTGAGTGTTGTAACGTAATTTGCTGGAAAAGATACACTTAAGAAAAATCAAAGCAAATTAGGAGACATAATCTTATAATTTATATATTATTATGTAATAATGCATGTCAACCCATATTACATATAAATAGAGAGAGAAGAGAAGCCATTAGGTGATCAAATCAATTAGAGAGTTTAAAGAAAATCTTGAGATGGTTTGTGGAAGATTATTAGTGGTGTTTTTGTTGGTAATTAATAGGGTTTTTGGATACCCAAATGAGGATTTGGTGGTGAAGCTTCCTGGTCAGCCTGAGGTTGGGTTCAAGCAATTTGGTGGGTATGTTGATGTTGACCCTAAGGCTGGGAGGAGCTTGTTTTATTACTTTGTGGAAGCTGATTCTGACCCTAACAATAAGCCCCTTACCCTATGGCTCAATGGAGGTCTCTCTATGTGTCCCTCAAATTTTATTTGCTCTTGTTTGTTGTACTTTAGATTATGGTAAATTGGGCAGGAAATCATATCTGATTTGTTGTTTATTTCTTGATTTTCTTATTTAGTTTATAATTATGTTATTTTGAAAGTATTTGTTTGTCTGATCAAACACATGCATGAATGTGGTATAAACACGCAGGGTTGTTCATAGTTTGGTTTTGAGTCGGATCGATTCAGTTTTGATTCGAACTGAACTAATCAATTCAATTTTAAGAAAATAAAAATCGAATCTGATTTGATGAATTTTGGTTCGGTTCGGTTTTGAGTTGGTTCAATTTATATGAACCGAACTTCATGTAGTTCTCACATTTAAGACCGGTTTGACTTATTATTTGACTTACCGTTTTTTCGTTTGATTTTTTAAACCGATTTTCATGAAATAATTAGATTTTGAGCCGGTCTTGACTTATTTATTTTACTTATTTTTTGTTGGACTGCTATTTTTAGTCCCAATTACTAAAGATTGATGACTTAGAATGAGCAATATACCTAAAAAAATAGATCTTTTGTTCGATTTTCTTATCGGTTCTCATTTTATAAACCAAAACCAAACCAATAAAATTTCGCTTCGATTCAATTTTGAAATGAGCCAAGTTGGTTCTATTCGTTTCGATCATTTTTGGGCATCCTATAAATACGTACTCTCAACTCTCAACACTCGACATAATATTATCAAAAGCATTTCGAACATTTCTTCAAACAAGTTGAACCGAATTCATTTCCAGGCCCGGGTTGCTCCTCTGTTGGCGGGGGCGCCTTCACGGAACTCGGCCCGTTTTACCCACGAGGCGATGGAAGAGGGCTCCGGAGAAATTCCATGTCATGGAATAGAGGTAATATACATGACCCTCAAGACGACCAGATATTTGAGGCACACATTTTTTTTTAATTAAGAGAGGTTGTGAGTTCGAACCTTGATAATAACATTTGCTCACTATTTTCTTTTTGGATTCGTAGCATCGAACCTGCTATTTGTTGAGTCCCCAGCTGGAGTAGGATGGTCTTATTCAAACACTAGTTCAGATTACATTGTTGGGGATGCCACAACTGGTAATTGCAATTTGCAACACAACTCTTACCTCATTTATATTGTTTTTATGTTCCATTGATTTAAAACTCATGCATTAACTTTATAGCCAAGGACATGTACACCTTTTTGTTGAACTGGTATCAAAAGTTTCCAGAACTGAAGTCAAGAGAATTGTTTCTCACCGGAGAAAGCTATGCAGGTTTCTAATCTCACCACCTTTTTGTTGGTCCATTTTTGATTTTGATCATGTTATGAATTATGGTATTTGGAAGGTGAATTTTATGTTATTTTATATGATATTATAGGGCACTACGTTCCTCAATTGGCTATAGAGTTACTCAATCACAATGCAAATTCTACTGATTTCAAGTTCAATATCAAAGGAGTTGCAGTAAGTTTTAAGGAACACCAAGTCTGGACTTAGGCGATTTTTCACGTCACTATACTTAGAACTTTTTTTTTTCATTTTAGAGATACCTTAGGATTGCAATTTTCTCGCCATTGATTTTTGGAAAAATGACACTTTGTTACATTTAACTATAGCGAAATGACACTTTTATACCCTAACTATTTTTTCTCTTTTTTAGTACCTTCACAATTTTTGTATGACAATCTGTGCTAAAATGACTAAAATACTCATGGTTTAAGAAATCAAAGTAGAATTGGTCCAATTTGATTTATCAAATCATATTTGAAATGGTTCAAATTTAATTTTAGACTCGATGGCATGATTTTAATTGCATCTTAAATATAAACCAAATTGAACTAAAGATAAAACAAAATTGAACCAATTCAACTTATGATTTCTTAAACCAATGGTAGTTTAGGTATTTTAGACATTTTAGATGTAAGTTGTCATAAAATAATTATCCGGGTACTAAAAAAGAGAGAAAAATAGTTAGGGTATGAAAGTGTCATTTCGCTATACTAAAGTGTAATGAAGTGTCATTATCCCTTGATTTTTTGTTAACTTTTGTTAAATTTGAATGGTAAAAAGACAGAAATGCCCATGTATGTATTTCAAATTTAACGACATGTTTGGGAAGCTCTGTTTTGGTTTATTTGTTTTGAAATTCCATTAATTAGGACTGCGAAGATTCGAGGGTTTCTGAGGTTGTGATTATGATGTCGGGCGAAACCAGAGAAGAAATAAGTGGTCAAATGATAGGGGTTAAAATTTTAAAACACATTTAAGGTTAATTTAGTCTTTTTAATATCAAATTTTGACATAAGTTGACGAAAAAACTAACGGTGAGAAAATTGCAATCTTAAGACATCTCTGAAGTGAAAAAAAACATTCTACACTCAGTTACGTGAAAATCACCTAATTCTAAGTATAGTCATACGAAATTTTTCCTTATGCTTTATTTGCAATCCCGACTTGTTTAAGTACTATACACATTTTGTGTTTACGGCGAATGTCGTGTCATGATTAGATCGGAAACCCGCTTCTTAACCTCGACCGAGATGTTCCGGCAACATACGAGTTCTTTTGGGCTCACCATCATGAACGAGTGCTCTTTCGATGATTATACATTTGATGAGCCTCACAACATAAGCCACAAGTGCATTGATGCCTTGGAAAAGGCCAATCAAATTGTTGGTGAATACATCAACAATTACGATGTGATTCTCGACGTTTGTTATCCATCTATAGTAGAGCAAGAGCTTCGACTGCGGAAAATGGTAATGCCCTCGTCCGTATTGTCAATAAAATGATTATATTAAAGAAAAAGAGAGTCGATTCTCGGGAAGAGAAAATGAAACTCTTGAAATGGTGCAAATGAGGTGAAATATATGATTGGAGTAAAAACATAAGCCTAAGGAACGTCTTGAAGTGATGGTGCTTTATTTTTTTTTCTCGAACTGTTGGAATGTTTGAATCATGTCCTCGTCGTTGTTTACTGAAGTTATCTCCTTCCATTTGTAGGCCACCAAAATTAGTGTTGGTGTGGACGTTTGCATGAGTTTTGAGAGGCGCTTTTATTTTAACCTCCCCGAGGTTCAGAAGGCCCTCCATGCGAATCGGACTAATTTAAACTACTCGTGGTCGATGTGCAGTAAGTAAGTATCGAAATCGACATGTTTAGCCCGTTTTTGATATCTATCATTGACATTATTGTTTCGTACAATATTTTGAATTATAGTGAAACCGACGGTAACATCAACATGCTTCCCACTCTCAAACGGATCATTCAAAACAATATTCGTTTATGGGTTTTCAGGTATAGTTGAGAGAAAAAATATGAAGATATATACAAGGAATAATGACAGTTTGATACACCCAAATATAATTTTACATTTTACACACATTCAATGTGCCATTTTTCTTATAAATAGTCACGATCTGAGGCCCTTAAATGGGCAAAAAGGAAACTTGGGTGTGCGAAAAAGATGAATTAATACTCTGTTGTATCAAAATTAGAAACGTAAAATTTTGAGTGTATCAAACTGTCATTTCCCTCGTACAAAAATATTATCATGTGAAATTGAAATTGATAATGTGATTGCAGCGGGGATCAGGATTCTGTAGTTCCCCTAATGGGGACGCGGACTCTTGCGCGGGAGCTCGCTCTTGATCTCAAATTGGAAACCACGGTACCATACGGGGCATGGTTTCACAAAAAACAGGTTGGTGCTTTAGCTGATGTATATGCTTCTTTTCATTGATGTTTGTAAAACTGGGATGTACATATCGTCTCAACACTGATATATCTTTTGACGATGAAACAAAATAGGTCGGCGGATGGGCGACAGAGTATGGGAACCTCCTAACATTTGCGACGGTAAGGGGAGCGTCACATATCGTGCCGTATGCGCAGCCCTCAAGAGCATTGCACCTCTTCTCAAACTTCGTCGCCGCCCGAGGATTGCCAAATACAACTCGACCTTCCATCGATGATTGATATATACTTTTGGTTCATTTTATTGGAGTATTTCCTTGAGTTATGGTGGATTTCTTAGTTTTCTTCATTTAAGTTGGTGCTTGCTAGACTTTTTTTTCTTTGTAAAAAATAGAAATGGGGGTTTTCATTAGGAAGGACAAGGTTTCAATGTATTTGATTTTCATAAATATATGTTTTTGATAAGCATTACATTTTTTTTTTAGTTTATTAGTCATGATTTGTAAGTGATATTTAATTTTAGGGATAATGACATTCTGACAATTTTTTTGTGACAACCTACCTCTAAAATGTCTAATATACCTAAAATACTCCAGGTCGGATAAATAAATCTGATTTGAACCGGCCCAATTTGAACCAGTTTGATTTCACTATTAGTTCAGTTCTATTTTTTTCAATTGAACCAGGGGTATTTTTGGTATATTAAGCATTTTAAAGGTAGGTTGTCACAAAAAAATTGTTAGATACTAAAAGGGAGAGAAAAATAGTTAATGTATGAAAGTGTCATTTCGTTATAGTTAGGTGTAACAAAATGTCATTATCCCTTAATTTTAAAATTCCATAATACAATTTCCCTCAAAAAACTTCCATACAATAGTTTTGGATTTATAGTTTTGCATTTATGAGTGAAATTTAGGTTTTGTAGCCCCGTGCTTTGCATCATCATTGACTGAACATGAACGTTGTTTTCAATATTTAGTTGAACAAAAACATTGCATATTGAGTGACAAATGAAAGTTTATACAGTATTTGGTGGATTTGTTGATGATGTTGCAACTGCAATCATGGACTAAAAGCATTCCTGAGACTATTGTAAGTGATAATAAACTCAATATGCATAAAAATTGGGTATTCTTTTTGAATGAATGTTGTCCCCTTATAATCGGTTTTAAGTGACCCAATATGATAAATAAGAAATGGGTCATCAACATTTTCCGACATGATGTTATTCTTGAGTTTGAAAATGATAGCTAGCTTATGTGTGTATATATATTTGGAGGTAGAGATGAAATTTTGGTTGGAGAAATAAGAGATGAGCAAAAAAAAGAAGAAGAAGAAAATGGTGATAGAAGATGGAGTTTGGTTGGAGAAATAAAGAAGGTGGAGATAAAAATTGGAGATGAAGATGGATATAAATAATAGTGATAAATGTACAAATATAAAACAAAAGAGTAAAAGAGCATGAGTTCTTCTAGTCCAATGAAATGCAAGAGAAATATTATTATTATTTTAAAAAATAGGCTTACATAAATAAAATACTAATATAAGACAATAGTAATAAATAGACACACCTGACTCAACAACAAAAAAATCTGTCTTATGAAAAAAAATTCATTTTTAAGCTGCATGATTTATATATGACCGACAATATTTAGGACTTTTAATTTCATAATCTTCTTTGTTGGTTGGTACTTCATTTTCAGACCAACCGGTTGATACAGCTTTTGCTTAAATTGCAAAGAACCCTTCCTCTCCAACTGTAATCGTCACTCTGATTTGGCTTCTCAACGATTTGGTTGATTCTTGAGCTCTCCTCAAATGGGTCCGAGAGGTCGTGAGTCTCACTGCTCTTGTTGTGCTCTTCACTTTGAACTGTATCGATGTGGTTGTGCTTTGCTTCTTTAATCAGCATCAAGCTCTTTGTTCCCATTTGGGTTTTTCTTGGTTTCCCATTTCATGTATGAAAGGTTTCAACTTTTTCCCAATGTGGTTCAGATCTGATCTGGTTTCATTTGCCCATTTGGGGAATTTGTACTCTAGGGTTTTGAGTTTCAGCAAGCAGTGGCATTTTAAATCATTCAGTGGGCTCTTTTTGATCAGTTCAGTGATTTCATTTATGTTAGCCACTGGATGTGTATATACCTACATGCCATATAGATTTCACCCTGTGATTCCTCGTGTCTACGAGGTTTTGGAACCTGCTGATTCATTGAAACAATGCAATGTGTTTCAAGGAAGTTGGGTCCGGGATGAGAGCTACCCTTTATACAATGCCTCGGAATGTCCTTTTGCGGAACGAGGGTTTAACTGTTTGGCCAATGGTAGGAAGGATAGAGGGTATTTGAAATGGAGGTGGAAGCCGAAGAGTTGTGACATTCCCAAGTTTAGTGTGCGCGATGTGCTTGAGAAGCTTCGGGGGAAACGTGTTGTTTTTGTGGGTGATTCACTGAGTCGGACACAATGGGAGTCTTTTATATGCTTGCTTATGACGGGCGTGGACGATAAAAAGAGTGTGTACGAAGTCAATGGGAATAAGATCACGAAACAGATAAGATTTTTGGGCGTTCGGTTCCGACTCTACGATATTAGAGTTGACTTCTATCGATCGGTTTTCATGGTGCAACCTGGTTCAGCGCCCAGGCGGGCACCGAAGAGGGTTAAGGCAACGCTTAAGCTGGACAAGCTGGATGATATTAGCAATGAATGGATTGATTCGGATGTTCTGATATTTAATACAGGGCATTGGTGGTCGGCGACTAAGCTTTTTGACATGTAAGTTTTCCCTTTCACCTTTTTTTTCTCTGTCGTGATTTACTGTCCTCGAGATTTTTAACTCGTTGATGCTGGTGACTACTGTAATTTATTGTTCTTCTTTATTATATTTTTTGTGTTAAAAAGAACTAATATTTTCTTGGCATTAGACATAATAGCCATTATTTTGAAGAGGAGGATAGAAATTTCCTCAGTAGTGGTTTCTGCAATTGGATAGAAATTTAGGGTTTTTTTTTTTATTATAGATTTTTCTTATGAATATGAGCATTTCTAAGATCATGAATTTACTTTGCACATTAAGACCAAGATATTGTCAATAGATAAAGTACATCTTGTTCATTAACATTACAGAAATATTCCCCCGTAGTTAGGGAAGTCAATCCAGCCTTCGTATGAACTCCCAGTGGTTGATTCATTTGACGGTCGATTAGAGCTACTTTTGATTATGCGGTGTTTACTCACATGAACTCTCAAAATCAGAACCTTTCTGTATTAGCATTTAACGTTGGAGTTGCTTTCAATTCATATAGCGTGGATAAACCTGAGTGAGAATGTAACTAATTACCATTCGTTTGCGTAAAAATAACTAAATATATATTATTTTGTAGGATTATTGGATATGATACCAAACAAGCTTTAGCTAGCTATAACTCCTTACTAACTTTTCACTTTGTTCCATTTTCATACTCTATCCTAAATTAGATGATCCAAAATAAGTGACCACAATCCTTTTTAAGAAAATATGTATGAATCACCAATAATATCGTTTTAGGACTGTCTTAGCAAATTGGAGCACATTGGCCCGTGGTGGAGAAGTAAAATTGTAGCTCCACTGATCCTACATCCATTTATATAGGAGGATAGAGGACAGATAATAGTCTGTTGATGGCAACATAATTTTTTATTTGATTGAAATTGATCAGGGTTATGATTCATCTGCTCCCATACTCATGCTTTCAACTTCCCTAATTTTATCAACTTGATAATATTACTTATCGGCAATAATCCATGGAATGACTCGAATAGTCTTGCACCTCTCTTTGATGCATGCATATATTTTTTCTTTCAAGCTCTGTTTAGTCATAGCATTTCCTGAATTTAAAAGCTAAATTTCATGAGTGCATGAGGAGAACAATTCTAACTAGTATTTCCAGACAGGGGGTGGTATTTTCAGTCAAGAGGATCGCTGAAGCTTGGAATGCCAATCAATAGTGCCTTGAGATTGGCCTTAGAAACCTGGGCATCTTGGGCCGAAACCAAGATTAACAGAAACAGAACAAGTTTATTCTTCCGGACTTTTGAATCTTCCCATTGGAGGTGCGTGTTCATTTTTGTTTTTTTATACTGATATCACCGTGATGGAAATTTTGGGAAAGCAAATGTAAGAGGGAAGAAACTGAGAAGTTTATGTTAGCATATTCTAAATTATTCCATCACATGGTAAATACCAGTATAGGAAGCTCACCAAAACTTCTAAGTTTACTGATATGATAGTCAAAATTAAAACTAATGCATTTTCTATTACAATTGTAGTAGAGGTAATAAAGAAAATGTCTTCTACGATAGAGGCCACGATGCATATACAAACCGGTCTTTGTTCATTTGCGTGGAGTTAGTTTATATAAGGTACATTGAAGTAATCTTGCTTACCGGGGACTTGAAAAATAAAATGCATTTCCTTTTTAAATAGTATCGAAGAAAAGATTATACAACTGTAACAATATTGACAAACTATGGTCCATATAGATTGACAATCATACAAGGGCATCTCCAATCACACTCCTTACGGTTTAAGCTAGATACATTATTATACTAATATGTTACTTTTTGCATAAAGTACATTTAACAAAATATGAAAATACAAATGAACTGTCCGAAGAAGCTTGATTGATATTGATGTTCGTATCTGTTCCAGTGGTCGAAGTCGAAGTTCTTGCAAAGTGACTCAGCGCCCTTCCTTGAAAACTGAAGGAAAGCATCTAAGTCAAATTTCAGACGCCATAAAGAAAGTTGTGAAGAAGATGGCAATGCCTGTAACGACTCTGGATGTTACATACATGGGTGCGTTCCGAAGCGATGCACATGTGGGTAAGTGGAGTGACAATCCATCCGTGCCCGATTGCAGCCATTGGTGTCTCCCCGGAGTACCTGATACGTGGAACGAAATATTACTCTCACATATAATGTCTAACGGACGGTGAACTCCTTCGGTGAGAATCATGTCCTCGAACTTATTCCATTAATACTAACTTGGTTGTGATGTTTTTTCGTAAGTTTTTCCTCGATATTTTGACGATGTAATTGTATGAGAATCATGTAGTATATAGCATGACCTTGTAAAAGCATCCATTTTTAACAAACTGAAGATTTACTCAAATTTGTCAGAAACACAATTGTTTGACAGATGAACAAATAAGGAAGATTCTGAAAATAGTTTTACCTCTTGTAGGAATATTTGTGACCAGCAAATAGCACATGACACAAAATAACAGTGTGATGATAGAAGTAGATGGTGTGCAATTTTACCGAATTCTCCTACAAGTGGGCGAACCGATCGATGTACACTCAAGGGTTGTCGATCATAGTTTTCAAGTGTAGGTGGTTCAACGAAGAAACGGCTAAAATTGATCATGGTCTAAAATCAATCGATACGTCCACTAACTGATATCATGAATCCCTTCTGTTTGGTCAATATGATGCAACAAGTGTTCTACGTCGATGATTCAGTTCACAGACATGATTTGAAGGTTGTGAACCACATGTTTCAAAGAGGTAAGTATAACCCCTCCACGCTCGCTAGGAATGCAAGCGAAGGTCTAACATACAAGATCGAAGGTCCAACATTCGACGGTGTTTTCTCTATTAATTTTGGTCCGCTAATAACACGCCGTGAACAACCGGAAGACGATACAGACGAAGAAGACGAGTTCAATGATGATGAAACAGAGACGGGCAACTGACAAGAGACGGTCGATGAACAAGAGACATACCACACTCTAGACAGTGACTACTCAGATTGATACTGTTACGATTGTGTATGTGATGAGTGCAAATCAGGAAAGTGTCGAATTTCAACAAAGAACTAGTGTTTTCAGGGCGGAAATGACGTTCTGAGCAAAACACAATTTACGATGGATTTTGGCCATTCGAGGTCATCTTGGGGGTCAAAATCGCATCGCAATTTATTAAGTTTCGGGCACTTTTGACAATTTTTATAATTTGTTTTCTTTTTCCAATTAGTTTAAGATTTCATTTTCTGCAATTAGGTTTTTGCTATTTAAGTTTTTGAAGTTTAATAAAAAAATCGAGATTTCCTTTAAATTTATCATCTTCGGTATTCGCAAGAATCAACGAATCTTGATAAAAAAGTTATTCCTTGCCACGTACGCTGCATTAGTATGTCGGTCGATAAAATACATTTACTTATTTAAAACAAAATGGTTGAATTATTTGAAATCCACCCATCAAAATCCAGTTATATCTTAGAAGAATAAACTCGAGACAAAAAAAAAACCAAAGCTTCACAAACCATAAGAAGTGTTTTCCAATGCAAACAAACCCTTCACAAACCTTGGAATGAAACCCAAGTCACCAAAAACCCCATTTTCCATTAAAAAACACAAACCCATTACTACAAATAGACACCCAAACATCACACACTCACCACATTACCTCAAAACCACCAAACAAACAACACAAAATCACACACAAAAAAATGGACTCTCCTCCGACCAACACCTCCGATGATCACACCACAATCATAGTCGTCGTGTTCGTCTCCTTCGGGGGCCTCCTCTTCCTCTTCCTCCTCGCGGCGGCGCTCTTTTTCTTCATCAAGAAGAGAAACAAGAAGAGCAACATCGAAGAAACGGAGACAATAGACATGGACGAGCACTTGAGGGTGAAGGAGGCCATCGTGCAGGGCCCGCACGGGCCAAAGGCGGTGGTGCTGTCCGTGGAGGACGACGTGCACGTCCACGAGGAGATCAAGAAGAAGGAGAAGGATACTTATTTCAAGTCATTTTGTTTCTTGGCCTCGAAGAAGGCGAAGAAGAAGGAGGGGAAGGAGAGTGAGGTTGTGAAGGTCGATGAGCGTGTGAGGGTGAAGGAAGAGGCGGTTTTGGGGCCTCGCGGCGAGGAGGCTGTGGTGATTTCTGTTGAAGACGATGTTCATGTCGAGGGAGAGATCAAGGAGAGTGTTGATAGGTTTGGACACAAGCAAGCTTCTTCTTCTGATGAACACAAGGCTTGATTCATTGTATATAGTGTTTTTATGTGATTACTTACACTTGTTTAATTTCATCCACCAGAAATAACATGCACACGCCATAGCTTGTATATCAATTCATTAATTTAATATATTTGTTTTTGTTTTATTTGTTGCTAGTAACGGTCACATGATAAGCAAAGAACAATTTACAAAATGTTACAATTTGTAAGGTTATTGTTAGGAAGATGTGACATGAGCTGCAACATGCGTTCGAAAATTATGATATTGGCGGCGTTGGATTCGTCGTTTCGTCCTCTTCAACTTTGTAGTTTTGTTCGAGGCTTGATTTGTTATGTCCACATATGAGTTCAAAGTCCCACATCGGAAGAGTATTGAGTATAAGGAGGGTTTATATACACATTGGACCCTAGACCCACTAGGCTAGTCTTTTGGGTCAAAAGTGGGCTCTGATGTGTGTATGGGCTTTCCTTGGGTGCTCCTCCTAAGTAAGGCCCGGATCTCCCCAACAGTGGTATCAGAGGCTGGTTCGGTAGACTCTCCAGGTTAAGTGGGTCGGGTATTCTCCTATGGCTGGTAAGACCGGGACCATGATCGCGTCTCCCCATGGTGAGGCTCAGATAGGATGAAAAGGGCTCTTGTGGGAGAGTAGACCAAGGTTTATATGTGGGCTTAGGGGGAGCCAGCCCGATGTGATGGGACTCAATGTGGAGGGGGAGATTGTTATGTCCACATGTGAGTTCAAAGTCCCACATCGGAAGAGTATTGAGTATAAGGAGGGTTTATATACACATTGGACCCTAGACCCACTAGGCCAGTCTTTTGGGTCAAAGGTGGGCTCTGATGTGTGTATGGGCTTTCCTTGGGTGCTCCTCCTAGGTAAGGCCCGGATCTCCCCAACATGATTCTGGCAGGAAGAACTTCGTTTGAAGTGAAATAGATTCGTCGACGGTACTGAGTCTCGATGGATAGCTTTTTAATCTATGTTCGGTTGATTTCTAACTAGACTTAAGATTGATCTTTTTAAGACTATATACGTTTCGTATGGCCATAGTCTCTCAAAATACAATGAGAGCGTAAACAAACTCTGAATCGTGTCACAAAAATCGACAAACACAAAAACAAAAAACGAGAGCTAGATTTTTCTTTCTGGTGTTCTCTCTGCTTATTCCTTTGTCAAATGTTCTTTATAAAACAGAACCAATAAAGGGAAAAAAAGCAATTGAACCGACGAGATTCAAAGAAAATTATTTGGAAAAAATAGAGATCATTAAGATAAAAAACAAACAGACCAAGTAAAGACATCATCCCATTTTGATTTGTCTTAATTTAAGTTAATAAAATTATCTTCTCTTAAGAGGTGACAAAAATCTAATCTCATTTATATCAATTATGTATAAAACACTATTACAAATTGTAACATGGTCGTTGAGATTTTGACACGAATGTTTTGTACAAGTTTGAAGGGAACATGGACATTTAGGGCAGATTCGGGCCAAAATCTACCCCACCTAGCTAGCGAGACATTGCAATGTCTTGCCGTTAAAATGGTAGAACGATGTAATGACGTTGCAACGTCAATTATGTTTTTTTCTGCAAAACATACGCATTGTTTCAAAAAATAACGAAAATGCCACTACAATTAAATCTTTTCTAAAAATTAATATTACATTTTAAAAACCAAATTTATGTTTTTCTAACGCCACACCTTGTCGGTTTTTCTTTTCTTCTACCGATCATCCCCAAATTGCAGTTTGATAGCACAAAGTTTGAACATTTGTTCGAGAAATTTTTTCAGATGGTTGGCACGAGGAAAGAGACATCGGCGAGCTTGAGTTGATAAAAACATCTTCATAGTAAGGCTATTCTTACAATTTTTTTAATAATGCACGTATTTTACGATAAATTCACAGCTACCTTTTGTAATAAAAGAAATTAACGTACACAAATTCGATATTATTGCACAAAATAAAATATAACTCAATATATATATATATATATATATATATATATATATATATATATATATATATATATATATATATATATATATTTGGTTATCAGCTGAGTGACATTATTGTTTAGAGTAATTAAATAGCCAAAATTGTGGTTAATTAATTGATTAATTGATTAAGAACCCATTCGAATCATGCAGCGCAGTCCTTCTCCCTTGAGCATGTAATCGAATGCCTTGTTGATCTCCGAGAACGGAACCGAATGCGTCACGAACTTCTCCAGTTCCAGCTCCTTGTTCATGTACTTCTCCACGACTTTGGGGATGTCGGTGCGAGGTTTGTAGTTGCCGAAGAAAGTTCCCTTGAGCGTCCTCTCGTTCAGCAACATCATGGGATGTGTTTTGAACGCGTCGTCTCTGCTAGGCACGCCCACCAGCACCGCAACGCCCCATCCCTATACACGTACGATTCAAAAAAGTCATCGACAGACAGACAGACAGACAGACAGATAGACAGATAGATAGTAACTAGTGAGTGTATTTGCTGACTTACGTCGTGCACGCATTCGAATGCTGAGATCATGGCCTGGATGCTTCCCGTGCACTCCACGCTCCGGTCGACTCCACCATCCGTCATCTCGGCAATCACCTCCTGAACCGGCTTCGTATGGTCTTTGGGATTCACAAACTCGTTTACGCCAAACTTCTTAGCTACAACCAAAACAAATTACCGGACAGATCACTTAAACCGCTTTTATCATGAAAAACGGTAAAAATGTGTTATATTACATGACACTTATGTAAAAGGGTGATGTAACTATAAAAATGATGAAATTATTCTTGAAAATAGAATTTAAAAATTCAAAAACATCTGTTTTTATGTGTTAGAAAAATTTGTATGATCAAATTTTATAATCTAATTATATTATGTTTGAGTTGAAATTATTTTAACAAAAATTATTTTATAAAAGTCTTAACTTCTTAATTTTTGAGGTAATTCGTCATTCCATATAAAATATATATATTTTAAAAAAATGCAAACGGACACATCACATTTTTTATCATTAACAAACAACTAAGCACTCTCTTGCGATTCTCTCTATTTTTTTTATCAGAAAAGCGTAAGAATTTTACTGATGACACCAGCAAAAACTTCTAAGGGGAAGGAAATAAAATATTATTTATACTCTAGTTGATTAAATTACCGAGTTCGAATCTGCTGGCATTCAAATCCACTCCAATGATCCTCGAACACCCTGAAATCCTCGCCCCCTCCGCAGCCTACAACACACGCACAACATCGTAAACACCAACAAACCATCGTTCACAAAAACAACATCGAGCTGACAGCAAGACCAACAACTCCGAGCCCAAATATGACAACAGTACTCGACCCCAAATATTTTTTAATTTTTTAAATACATGAGTATTTTCATCATTTAAAAAAAGTTAAGATAATCTTCTTAAAAGTCAACAGAATGAGGTTATTTATATCTAAAATGTCAGCAAACCGAGCCAAATATGACAAGGGTATTTTTATCATTTTCATAAAAATTTACCAGAACTTTCAGAAAAGTTAACGAAATGAGGTTATCTGGGATGTTAGTAAACCTAAGGGACCGGTCTCAGAAATAGCATTCATCTTTCGGGGATGTAAGTGAGAATTTCGCATACCTCGGGACAGTTAATCACTAGCATTACCCCAATAATGATAATGATGAACTTACGGCAAGACCAACAGCTCCGAGCCCGAATATGGCGATAGTCGACCCCTTGTTAGGCTTGGCAACGTTGAGAGTGGCACCAAGACCGGTGGAGATTCCGCAGCTGAGGACGCAGACTTTGTCGAGAGGAGCGTTGGGGTTGATCTTGGCGACGGAGCCGTAGTGACAGACGGTGTACTCGCTGAAGGTGGAGGTGCCGACGAAGTGGTGGATGGGCTTTCCCTTGCAGGTGAACCTCGACTTGCCGTCGGTCAGCATCGTTCCCCTCTCGGTGTTGATCCGGAGGAGCTCGCACATGTTGCTCTCCGCCGACTTGCAGTGCCGGCAGCTCCCGCACTCCCCGGTGAACACCGGGAGCACCTGGTCTCCCGGCTTCAGGTCACTCACGCCCGGCCCGACGCTCTCCACTATTCTGATGATGATATATAACGTCGTTAACGGGAAAATTGCAAAAATGTGTCGTGCAATATGATACTTGTGTAAGAGGGCGTTGTTGTTTGTTAATAACGACAGAATGGTGCTGCGCTGTTTGCGTTCCTTTTGCAGAACGACGAAAGTACTCGTGAAATTAAGAATGAAGACATTTATAACGTAATTTTTTTAAAATAATTTAACTAAAATATTAAATTACATAATTTGATATACAAATTTTAGTTAAAAGATAAAAACATAAGAAGAAAAAAACAATACAAATTTAAATTATTTTTTTAATTTAAGTTTTTATAAAATACACATTTTGGTATGAAAAAAAACAAACAACCCAATTCTGTTTATCATTAACAAACAATACAACACTTTCTTACAGAAGTGTCATACTGTGCAATTTTCTTATATATTCATGAAAAACTTAATGTTATGTTAAATACCCTCCAGCTTCGTGGCCCAGTATGCGAGGGAAAACGGGTGTCTGGCCCTGTAGTTTACAACATCAAGTATGAGATCGATGGTTTTAATACCCAAGTTCATTTTGTAAAGTCGGGGAAATTTTTGATATTACGCTTACCTTGGCTTCCCAGAAGTAAACATCGGTGTGGCAAAGAGAGGTGACAAGGATCTTCAAGCGGACCTCGTTGGCCTGTGGTGGTGCCACCTCCACTTCCTCCATCACCAGCGGCTTCCCTGCCTCCCATGCTACCGCGGCTACAATAATATTACATAAACATCACCCAAAAAAATCCATTTATTCTTTTGCATGTATATATATTCCAATACAATTTTTGTCTTATTTACAAACCAATCCCTAACTAATCAGAAGCGTTGCTTTATGAAAATCTGCGCGCACATTTTTCTAGCGCGCGACACGTGTCTATGCGTGTCCATAAAAGCTGGCACCCAGTGACTTTTGGGGTTGCAAAAAGTTCCACGTGATCTTTTGCGCTGGAGGTGGAACTTTTAGATTCATATGAAACTTTTTACGCTGAGTGTGGAACTTTTTGCGACCCCAAAAGTCACCGCGTGCCAACCTTTATGGATACACTGGACACGCGTCGTGCGCTGAGAGAGAGAGCACACAAATTTTTATGTTTGCCATGAATTTGTACGGTTTGTAAAATAAACAGAAGTTTGCACGTAGTTTAAACTCTGTATATAAAATTAAATGAGACCTTTGCACTTGATGACCTGACCAACAGTACTCATGGCTCCAAGATGGGTAGAGAAATAAATTAAAGAAGGGAATGGGAATGGGAATGTGAGTTGAGAGAGGTGAAGAGAAGTAGTAGTATTTAAGGAACACCAAAATAGAGTTACAAGGTTGTGCTGGCTTGTCGCCTCCCCACACATTCTCTTACTTTTTCTATGTCCAAAAATGGTGTTTCAATATAAGGTTTAATTACAAATTATTGTACCTATTTTAAAAAATCACAACTTGCTATATACTTAATTACATTGTTTGTCACGGTTAACTCTAATACCGTTAAAAATTGGACGGAAAATTTTATTTGAGCTCAAAATGTCTAAAATGTCCATACTTATTTATCGTATTTGCTCAAAATATCTAAAATGTCCATTTCATTGTAAAAAAAATATAACTAGGTGAGCTCAAACGAAATTTTTTGAAATAGGTATAGTCAATTGTAAAAGAGCTCCAACTAAGTAAAGTAAACTGTGACTAACTCTTAATATAATTATGAAGTTTCGAGTTTTATGCATTCGGGATCACGAGAATACATTGACTAGCTGATAAAAATGAAGATTTGACAAATTCGAAGAGATCGCATAACAATCGCGAGAAAATTGCAGTAAAACATATTTTATAATAAATGTGAGAACCGTGTTTCCAATATTATTATGTCATGTATTTTCATTATAGCGAAATAACACTTTCATACTCTTACTAATTTTCTCTTTTTTTAATACCCTAAATACTTTTATTAACAATCTACTCCTAAAATGCCAGTTAACTATCTAATTAAACAAGACTGTATAAAAGTATTATTTCGCTATAATTAGGTGTAACAAAATGTCATTATCTCTATGATAAAACCATCAAACAACTTATTTCCCTCATTAACACACTTCAATTTTTTTAAACTAACAATTCATCTTCTGAACATACAACTACGAGAAGGAAAGTGTCATTTTCACAAACGTTCCTTCCTTCATAAAAATGAAGGAAATAAATAAAAAGGAAAATGTTAAGAAAAGAGAAATATATTTTTTCCATTACATTAGAAACAAAAGGAAAAAAAGGAAAAAGAAGAGCTAAGAAATCATATACAAGATCATATATTTATAGTAATGGAGTTACAAAGAAAAGGAAAGATAACCTATTTACATGGTTAGGCAAGATACAATTATGGACTTTGGCTCATGTATTAACACGCCTTCTCAAACTCAGGGTGGAGGATTCAAATCGAGTTTGAAAACTAAATTAATGAACCGTCATAGAAGAATGGGCTTTGTGAAGATATCAGCTTGTTCGTCCGAGGAGACAGCGCGTATAGAGTGACAGTGTCATGTGTTAGGTGATGTCTGATGAAGTGACAATCATTCTCGATGTGTTTGGTGCGCTCATGGAAGACATCACTGTGGGCAATCTGAACGACACTTCGGTCGTCGCAATGGATAAAAGTGGCTGGGCTGTGAGTAATGCCCGTGTCATGAAGTAGCCACCAAAGCCATAGGAGCTCAGAGGTAGTGTCGGCAAAAGCACGATATTCGGCCTCTATGCTGGAGCGGGCAACTGTCGTCTACTTCTTACTCCTCCAAAAAATCAGAGAGTTGGTAAAAAAGAAGCAATATCCCGTTGTGGAGCGTCATTCAGTAGAATCACCAACCCAATCTGCATATGAAAAAGCCTGCAACACCATAAGTTTATTACACGAGAAATGAAGACAGCTAGAAAGAGCGTCTCTTATATACGGAGTACTCGGAGAACGGCCTCATAGTGCGTGGTTCGCGGTGCACTCATGAATATATTAACGCTTTGTAAACAATACGCGACCATTTTTCAAGTAAATGATTGTGAGGGCAATAAACCACACTAAAGTATGATCAGAAAACATAAAATAAATGATCACCCGTCTTTGAAAGTGGACATTAAGATACACTCATCGAGAAATTCTACCTTTAGATTTTTAAAAATGGAAAGGCACAGAAATTGGAAAAATGGAAAGGCACAGAAATTGGAAAGTTGGGTCACGTGGCGAGCTAGGAAGCAATTATCTATCAAGAAAGAACGAGAACACAACCAAAACTGTGACACCACATCCACACAAAATCAATAAAGAAAAAAAAAAACAAATCTTTTCGGTGCAAGCAAGCAATGGCCTCAAAATTCTACGTTCTTCTATTTCAAATCAAACCCATAATTAATCTTTTAACAAGAGCTCAGAAACCATACTGCTCATTGAGAGAGAAGATTAAATGGGCACAACAGTGTTTGGTTGCTGCAGCTTCTCCTACAAGAGGAGCCACCCACAGTTGCTGGGCTCCAATGGGTTTTCAAGAACAAGAGCTTCTGCACAAGATGGTGGTGAAAGAGCCTCAGATGGGATTTTGAAGAGAAGAGCAGCTCTTGTTTCTGGGATTTCCCTAATTTCTTCATCAGTTTTGGGGTTTTCAGGAGAGGGTTTGGCTGTTGTCAAGCAGGGCCTTCTTGCTGGGAGGATTCCAGGTCTCTCTGAACCTGATGAACAAGGTTGGTTTTTTTCTTCTTCTTTTTGGGGCAGCTGCAAATTTAGCTGTGGTTTCTGGAGAGAACTTAATCTGGATGCTGTTGATTTACTTACCCATGTTTTATAGGGATTTTATTTTTTAGTTGAATTTTTTTGTTCTTGTTCTACTTTACTCTTTAGTATCTATATCTATGAGGGATGCTCAGATTGGGTTTTTTGGATGTGTACTATGGATTAGATAAGAGAAGAAATGACTGAAAACTTGGTTGTTTAGATTAATGGGTTGAAACACTTGATTATTTGCTTATAAAAGTATGGTCTAAAATCATCCTCATACCATAAGTTTTAATCTAATTTAGTGCTGGACTTTAATATAGTTCGGGGAAGCTTAACTTCTGCTGATGTTAGTGTCATGCTCATTGCAATGTGGATACTACTTCGACAAGAGATTAAGAAAATTCAATGTTGTCCTAGTGTTATTGATGTGGGCACTATTTAGTAGTTTGTACTTAAGATATAGATTATCTAATTCTCTTTTACTGTGCATATAAATCTTATGTTGATTGGATCCATAATGTAGATGTTGGATATGCATTGAATCGATACTGAATTCACTGAGATTAAGCTGATTAGCCAGTCGGTGAGTCAGGGTCCAGGAGTAAACCATCGGGACTGAAGGGTTTGGGGGGCACTAAGAGGCCCTCGGCTCTTGATAATTGATATGATGTGTTCGGGTTTTGGTTATCTGTGTATGGGCCAAACTTTGGGCTTCTTGTCAGATTAAGTTTCATGTTTCTTAAATCTGATTAGGGTTGATTTGTAGTAATATAAATACTACGTTATATCATCTAGCCGAATCACATGGTGATTCCATAAGCAGTCTCTCTCAGTAAGAATTTTTCTTCTTCTTTCCGTGAGCACAGTCGACACATTGTCGGAGAAACATGTAAATTTCGGTTATGTTTGCTTATTCTGCACTTGAATCGTAGCTATAAGACCGACTATTGGCACCTGAGATTCTTCACTACAAATTGCAGCATATCCTTAATTTGAACAAAGAAATGAGAATTATCTAGAAGATTTCTTAACAGACTGCTGAAATGAGCAATTAATATTGCTCCAGTGAAAATAACTACAAAATGTTAGGAGTCCAGCTCATGGATAATTCAAATATTATTCTATCACTAGTTTAGATAAGTGTCAGTTTTATTATTATTGTATTAGTTTGGATTATTTAGCTTGGATTTATCTAGTTTGGAGATAGAGTTCTAGTTGATTAGGATTTAAAGTCTACGCAGGTTATAAATAATTGTCAAGATCATTGAATAAAATATCGAATATTTGAGTAAAGAGTTATCTTGGAGGTAGGAGCTCTCTCGAACGAGACTGATATCGGTGTTCTCTCTGACGAACCCACATATCCATATCAACCCATAACCTGATCCTCTTTGGGACCGTAACACAAAACCACAACTAGTGATGCACTTTCTATGAGTGAATGCAAAATGCTAACTATTTCAAACTTGCATCCTATAAAATTTAAGTTTATTATACTCCATTCATCCCAAAATAAATGTCTCGATTTGGCTACTGGTAATAATTAAATTTCGATTTTTAGTGTTTATACTCTTTGTCCTCGTGTGTTCCCATGTCTTCACTACTCAAATTGTTAGAACTAACTTATGGCAATATAATTAAAGGGAAACGGGACTCTTATCTTGGAAATCCATTTTAGGAAAGTGGGACACATTTTAGGATGAAACCAAGATGTTTGCATCCGAACCCATCGTTGCATAAATAGAGACTATATATTGGATCCCCCTTTGCTATGTAGTTTTTTTTTTCAATTGTTCCATTTTTTTGCGGTTGAATGGTCACCTTTACGAGGACAAATATGCTCAGACAGGTTGGAGGACATATCGGAGACCAGATGAGAAGTCCGGAGGGCATGGTGTGGGATGGAGTCCTATCATCCCTTACTCCTTTTCAATACCTCAAGATTGGGAAGAGGTAATAATACCTATTCCATTACTTGCTTTTCAGTTGGTTCCAAATCTTAAGCTTCTAAATAGATAGTCGAATTTTTACATGGATACATTAAAAATGAATATAATATAGAACTAAAATGCTCTTTTTATTTCTGCAACAGGTTCCGGTGTCGATTGCAGATCTTGGTGGCACCGAAATCGACTTGAGATTTGCCAACTCTAAGCAAGGACGCTTGTTTGTCATCGTTGCTCCGGTTCTTAGATTTGCAGATAGTGAGTTTCACATAGACCAGCTATTTCGTTTTTTTATGGTTCCCAATCAACAATAAACTTTTCCGTTGTTAGAAATTTGAAATGATGATTGTGTTACTCTGTTGAGAACAGATCTTGGCGAAAATGCGAAGCTTGAACTAATCGGACCGCCGGACAAAGTGATCAGTGCATTCGGACCGGAAGTGATTGGAGAGAACGTGGAAGGGAAGGTATTGAGCACGGAAGTGGCGGAGCATTCAGGAAGAACGTATTACCAGTTCGAGTTGGAGCCACCGCACGTGCTCATCACTGCAACCGCGGCCGGGAATCGCCTCTACTTGTTTAACGTCACCGCAAACGGTATGGATTCTTGTTTTCCTCGCTTCAGGCCGATTAACGGATTCAAAATTAACCAGCTTAGACATAGACCTTAGAGAATCTTATGTCTTAATAACTCGCAGGTCTTCAATGGAAAAGGCACTACAAGGACTTGAAAAAAATTGCCGAATCATTTCGTGTAGTGTAATTTGGAATTTTGCCTTGCTATGTAACTCAATCTGTATACAAGAAGCAACACAGAAATGTGTTTATAGTACATTTGGGTTCAGTTCCGACACATACATGTCTTACTATTCAGAGACATGCAGCAAAATATTATAGGATTCGGAAACCAAATGGTAATGTATCTTTGTAAGTTGAGTTGTGTTATCTTTAAACATAAGACCCATCGTACTAGTTTTTTTTTGAGTCAGAAGTGAGCTCTAATGTATGTGAGATTTCCAAATGTCACATCACGCTCAGAAAAGAAGACTAGCCAGATTTTGTTAAGTATGTTCCAACATGTTTGCTATATAACACTACTCTCAAGAAAACCTCTTAATGTATCTGTTCTTCAAGCTATCAACACTTGTGCCCGGAAAATAGGTGAAAAAGGTACGAGATCGAAGAAGCTATACATGGGTTTTTTTTAAAATAGAGCGAAGAAGCTATATATGGGTCTTCTCGTGTGATTGCTTATTTGATATATCTTACACGATTCTTTGGTCGATATTGGTCACAATCGATTCTTATCCCCCACACACTATACGTGAAAATGGAGGTGGTCCTCTATGAAATTGAAAGTAGTAGTAGCACATTTATGTGCTTTTTTCATTTCACAACTTTTTGGATGGTGAAATGAAGAGGAATAGACGTTGATGTGCATCAGTTTCTTGCTTTGTTGTTAGGTTTAGAAAGTTGAAAATATTGCTTTTGAGTTACGGCTATATCTTTCAACACAACAACAAGTGTGTTGTGTGTTGTGTGTTGTGTAGTGGGTATCAATTCTATCCATTATTGTTTTTCCATTCTTTTTCCCTCTCCCATGCTGTGTGATTTTATTTTGCCTTTTTCAGTAGCAAAGCCACTTTAACCATGTAGGTTGAGTCATTATAAGATCCCAGGCCCACTTTTTCTAGGCCAGCGGAGTTAGCTGCTCAAAGCCGGTTAACCAGAATCGAAAGCCTAAACTGAAAATTATACCGGTGACTACTGTTGAGAATGTAAAGTCTCACATAAAAAGAATATAAAATAGAACTGGTGTATATAAAGGGTTGGAACAAACTCAACTAACAAGTTTGAGCTTTTAGTTGTGGAGCCCGACCCGATATGTACAACTCAGTTTTACAATTACGGTTTCTAATTTCATGAACGAAATCAGACTGGAATTATATCAAACTCAAAAATTAACCGGTTTTGAATAAAATTGGGGCCTTACAACCAGCCAAAATCGAATCGGTTTTCTAGTTAAAACCGAAGCGGTTTTGTTGGCGGGTACTCGTGCACGCCTCACGGACGTCGATTTGTGGAGATCATTGGTTGATATCAACTCATGTATGGTGTATTAAATCATCTCCAATTTAATCTGTTAACTACGGTTTTGTATAAATCGAACTAAACCCGAACTGATTTCTTTCGGTTTTTGAATTTCAGAACCGAGATCATACCGATTTCAGCATTTCCAATTCTGGCCAGTTTACTGGTTCCCAGTTAATTTTGAGCGGCCCTAGAAATTACCCGATTAGTCCCTTGATTCATTAGGATATGTCTTGGTGATTCATGCTTTAGGTTTACTCGTAATCTCCGCCTATAAGTCATCTGATTTTTATTCATCACAAGTTTGTGGATATCTTTCTTCACTACAGCGTAGTCGAGCTCAAATCTTGATACAAAACTTGCCGATAAAAATAAACTGATGGGCATCATCATACTCGATTCCGTGCATAACAGAAAATCCAATAGGCAAATCAATAATTTACCTTCTCCAATTGCAATAATAATTGAAACCTATTTGTTCAAACTCATGTGTCTTCTCAGTCAAGGACAATGAAATCCAAACAGACTTGGGCAGAATCCAAACCAGACGGGAGAAAAAAAGGAACCCAGAAAAAGTGCAGGACACAGCAACTTGGTGACTAGATAACTATCTCAAGCTCAATTATTGGGTTCCATAGGGAGAGATTGGCTTTACAGCTCCACCATGATGATGAAACCAGAGCTAGTACATGTTCCCTGTAGCAGGTGGTCACTTTCAGTGGGTTTGTTTATTACTCACTGCCACATGATGCTATAGCTTGTTGGTCACTCTAGATCTTTGATTTGAGTGGCTCACTAAACTTGGTCGTGCCCAAAAATGATAAAGAGGAACGTAACAGATATGTTTACGCAAGCACCCACCTCAAGGTGAATATTGAATGGTTGTGATTAGGGCAGTCCATTTTTACCCGGTACCTAACGAACCCAATCCGACTCAAAGCCGAATGACTCGAGACCCGGCAAAACTATGTGGGAAATGGGTTGGATCGACCTAACCCGACAGAGGTCGAGTCGAGTCTCGGGTGACATCTACGAAACCACCGAGCCACCCGATACCCAATTAACAAAATGTGCCAACCCTTTTATCCATGTTAGAATTCAGTTAAGGGTTCCAGTTACCACTTTAATCTGGGATTGAGGGTTTCGAATTTGAATTGATTTCAATTTGGGGTTTAGGGTTTGGGTTTGGATTTCGGGTTAACTCAACTTCAGTTGTAATGGGCTAAATTTTTTGGGCTCATCGGGTGAGTTGGGTTGTACCCGACTACACCAAAACCTGACCGCCAGACACCTCTCCCGAGTCGAGTCTTGAGTATAGTTTTCTACACACGAGACTTGCCAGGTGGACCCAAACTCGATCGGGTCTACCTAACCTGACCCGATGAACACTCCTAGTTGTGACCTATTAATGAATAGGTGTGTAATTACGGTTCAGATTTGAAATGACACGTCTACATGTATAATAACTAATATGGAAAACTGTAAAAAGACTTCTTATAAATTATGTTTTTTCACACTTTTCATTCACTTTATTTTTTCAAAAACTCTTCTTCACTCATGTTCATCTCTACAAAAACTCTCCCTTACTCATGTTCATTTTTGCACAGTCTATGCAAATTCGTGAAAATTAATATAAGTGTCAATTAACTGTTAACTCTAACGCGCTTAGGGATGGACACTTTGGCAACGAAACCGGAGACCGAATCTGAACCGAACCGAAAAATTGAGAACCGCGGGTAACGGTTTTGGTTCTAGTTCTTAAAATGGAGAACCGGGGAGTACGGTCTGGTTCGATTCTTGACTAATTTGGTCCGGTTCTGGACCCATGCTCACCCCTAAACGTGCTAACTCAAAACGTTTAACAGTTAAATGACATTTTCGTTAATTTTCATGGATTTGCACTAAGGGTGCAAATTTAAAAATGAGTGAGGGAGAGTTATTACAAAAATACAGTGAAGGAAGAGTTTGGGCAAAAAAAAATTATAAGGAGACTTTTTGCAATTTTCCCTAACTAATATGTTGAATGTTGAAAATTTAATAACACTTGAATTTATTTATCATATTTTCTATTTTTCATCGGATATAAGAGAGGATTCTTCGCTTCTTCTCGAGTTAAATCCATTCATTTAATCTAAATTTTGTCTCGTTTTAGCTAGATTTAAGCTATTTTCTATCGACTAAGCTTCACAATGGTGTTGGGTGAAATTGCAGGAAAAACGAGTGTTTGCAGAAGAAAAGAAAATGAGCAAAACATGTCATTTGGAACAGTCAAAGTGACGGACCAAAGTAGAGGGGGCCACCGCCCGTCACAATGACCATTCAGATAAAGAGAGGCCATGAGATCATACGACACAAACTACACTAGAGAGGTCGACCCATGCCTCGTCACACGGCTGTCAATTATTATCTGAATGGTCAGGTAAATTAACTATCCCGATTTGTGTAGTCAAACAAATCGGGATAGGTTTCATCCCAAGTTCAATTAATTTTTGTTATATGTATTCAGTAATTACTTTAATATTAAAATTAATTTCTTTTATTTTTAATTAATTATAATATTAATTAAATTAAATTTTTAGCCGAAAATCTTGACCATTTGAAATTATTTTGACTCCGTCACTACCCGTCGGGTGTGTGTATAAATAAGACCATATCTCCATGTGACCCGACATGTTGTCATTCCTTTTTGTGAAACAAAATCATCATCAAAAAGCTCTCTTACTATGGTAAGAAAAACACAACAAAGGAAAGAAACTTAAAAGTTACAAAATGCAATCACTCCTTCCCTGCACACACACGTACGATTACATACTTAGAATTCTACTAATCTGTATCCCTCGGATCGAGTCTCGACTCTCGACTCTCGACTCTCGACTATAAATGTAAATTAATTAATGAGTAATTATATAATGATAATGTGTTAGCCTCCTCGATCTCTAAGCCTTGCTTTTTGGGCATTGGTAGCATTTTGTGAAGAGGCCAAAAGTATCGACCTGTCGCACGAAATTGATCATGCTCGCCCACCCGCCGAACCCGAACCCGACGACGAACACCCAAACGACGACGAATACGTTGGCCGAGTAGAGGCCCGCCCACCCGCCCAGGAGGGCGGGCGGGCGCTCGACCGCGGCCTCCCGGGCGGCGGGGGAGGCGAAGGTGAGCATGTGGGCGGCGGCGGGGATGATGTAGACGGTGAAGCTGACGAGGAGCGAGCCGACGGTGGAGTTGATGGGGCCGAAGAAGGGGAAGATGACGGCGAGGAACCAGATGGGGACGACGACGGGGAGGCGGGCCAGGGCGCGGCGGAGGAGGCTCTTGGTCTCGTGGACGCCGACGAGCTTCTCCCAGACGAAGTAGAGGGGGGTGCAGGCGAAGCCGAAGGTGATGAACTGGTGGATGAGCATGAGGACCACGGCGGCGTCGCGGAAGGCGGTGCGGGGGAGGAGGGAGATGGCGTTGGAGTGGGTCAGGAGCTCGTCGCCGAAGGCCCAGTACACGGCCGACGCCGACGGGAGGGTCAGGGTCAGCACGTACACGGTTGCGATCAGGTAGATGAGCTTGAACTTCTGGGGCTTCCACATTGCGTGCATTATCTCCCTGCATAGACATAGATCATAATCAAGAATGTTAATTACATTTTCGAAGGGAAGTTTGAGACGATAAGGGTGGACATTTTAGACCCAAAACCGATCGTGAATCAAGACTTGACCCGAATCGAAGTGGAAAGATCGAGACATGTGAGAAATGGGTCAGGTTCGATTCTGAATTTAGAGGATTGTTTGATTTCAGTCTGGGTCTGGTTCCTATGCAAAATCATTGAGTACATTGTCTAAGGTATTTAGATCCAAAACCAGTATGAATTGAAATTTTAAAAAAAAAACTTAAAACCGTGGATAATGGGTCGGATACGGTTATGAATTTAGAAAACTATTTAACTTCGGTTTGGGTCCGGTTCCTACAGTGTGAGAAATGGGTCGGATTGTTCGATTCTGAACTTAGTGGGTTGTTTGATTTCAATCTAGGTCTGGTTCCTGCGGTGCAAAATCATAGAATACATTGTATATGGTATTTAGACCCAAAATCGGCCCCGAACTGATAATCGGGCTGATTTGAAATTGAAAAACTTAAAGTCGTTGGTAATGGGTCAGATTTGGTTTTGAATTTAAAGAACCGTTTAACTTCGATTTGGGTCTGGTTCCTACAATGTAAAATCGTCAGTTAACCGGTCTAGAACCAAACTAATTCAACATACTACATGTTTGCCCATTTTGAAAAGATTTATGCTTCAATTGGATTGTAGTAATTAAATATTAACATTCGATTTTTATTAGTATTTTTTCTAACTGTACTGTACCCCACTTAAAAGATGTGAATCTGTTCACCAGTTTAGTCGAACTTAGTCAGACCGTTATTTAAGCTGGTGAACATATTCACATCTCTCACACATGATACTCTAACACGAACCGAATAGAACTGGTCTCAGATGCAAACTGTTTCTCACACAGTGGTTCTGACTTTGGTTTCCATGTATTAAAAACAGAGGAATTCGGTTCGGTTCCAATTCAGAAATGTGTCCACCCCTGCTTCCCTCGTATCATATCAGAGTATCAACTCAACTAAAAGCTTAGACCGACAGTTGAGAAAAAGAGCAGTGGATGTGAATACTGACACAGTGACGGCATGACCACCAAAGGTGTAGAGGATGTTGGTGGCGCCGGTGAAGTAGAGGACCATAGAGGAAGGAGCGGAGTGAGTGACGCCCTGAACCTGGCCGTGGGCGAGAGCAGCAATGGTCATGTACCAAGCAGTGTAGGTGGTCATCACAAGGCCCAGGAAGGACCAGATTCTGTAATTGTGGAAAGAAGGAATGAACACAGTTGTGGCACAGCAAGCTCCAAATATGTATGTCCAAGTCCTCTTGTCCAAATTGTCGTTTATGTAATAGATGTTACTGCACAATTCAATACACACCAACCACAACGTTACATTAGCTAAAACAAATGTTCATGTCATCCATAATTGTCACTTTCAGTTTCTCACAAAAAAAAAGGGTAAATTAATTTTAAGAGAGATAGTACGTCTTATTGCCACCGAGAGAGATATGGAACAGAATTCCAATATAAGTTGGAAATAAAGGCGAGATGTCACAGCGAGACTCAAACCCATATCTTTTTAACCCAAGTTTAAGTGTTTAACCAATTAGTCAAACAAGTGTAGGCCAGAAAAATAGTACATCTGATTATGACTGTTTCACTTTTCTATCTCAAGTTTATTTTTTTGCGTTTTAGTGCCCTAATTTGTATATTTGGATATTTTAATGTTAAATGTTGTCTCAAAATAGCATTGTTAAGTGTAATTGAATGTCCCAAATACCAGTATTGTAAACAACACTAAACGCTAGTCGGTCAGAGAGAATCTTTAAGGGACTAATTATGGATCAGTCGGGAATTAATCATAAATTATAAAAAGAGAAATTAAGGACGATTCGGGAGATTGATCAGAGACTAGTCGGTCAAGTTGAAGATTTTTACAACATTACAAAATTCAAGTTAGACTACAAGAAAATAGTTTTGAGTAACAAAGTGTAAAACGGTCATGGTTAATTGTCGTAAAATATCTTCTTTTTTTCTCTTTTAACTATTATAAAAGAAAAGAAACAGCGGATATTTGTCGTATAAAACAATAATAAATTATGACATAAAAGAAAATGAAAATATGTTCTCAATGAACTCTCCAACTGTTTCAGCCTCACACTCGCGGTGACAAGATCGAGAAGGATTTTTACCTGGCACAAGCGATCAACTGAATAACAGAGCCAAAGAGAAGGAAAGTGCAGTTGAAGAGGAGACCCAAGTTCCTCCAGTGCTTCCCAAGCAAACCATCCAACACCTCGAACCACTGAATAACATGGTTCCTGAAATCGACTTTCTCCCTCTCTTTTCGAGTTCGATACTCGACGTAGAGGACGCTGATGAGGTACGCCGTCCAGCTCCCCATGAGGCCGTAGAAGAGCTGGAACACGATTCCCGACGCCATCCCCAGTTGCGAGAACGAGTATGGCAGTGTCAGCAGAACCTGTGCCACCTGTAATACAAATATAACAATATATATATATATATTACTGGCTTCAGGTTAGGGTTCGATCATAGTATAAAAAAAATGATGAGGTGTTCTTATGCGTGCCTGGTTTGATGCGCAGCTGAACCAGGCGTCGTAGACGGATCCTCCGTGCCAGAAGAATCGGGACATTTTGGTCTTTACGCCTTCTTCGCCTTCCCTCTCCATCTCGACGTAGCTCCCGGCGACCACTGTCTCTACCTTCTCCGACGCCATTTTCTTGTTTCTTAGCCTATTAATGCTTATGGGACTCTCTATAAATACACAATGTTATTGGACCTTTTTTTTTTCTTTTTTTTTATTTATTTATTTTTGAGTGATGATTGAGTCGCAAATATGGGGACCTAAATTGAATACGTGTATTTGTAATTAATAAGTTGCGATTAATAACAGTTTGTTTCTGATATGTAACTTTGTTTTTACTCATATTTTCACTTTTACCGTAGATAATTACATGACCTTTACACATCTTCTTTTATTTAAACATGTATAATAATAATAATGATAATAATAATAATAATAATAATAATAATAATAATAATAATAATTTACCTATATTCCCACACAAAATCTATTAATTACATGCAGTTTCAAAACTAAAAATGAATTGTAATTTGAAAACATATAAATTACTTTGTTTTTAAGGTCTTGTTTTATTTTAGGTTAGGCCCAAAGTACCGATCCTTGGTACAAAGTTAAATATTTCAAGAGTAAGCTTAAATCTCGTTATATTTTTTTACGCGTAATAATATATTGTCATCTCATATTATTTTACGTATCGTTAATCAGGTGATGGTGCACCTTTGAGGTTCGCCGTCCTTGTTGACTTAAAATGAATTCTAAGTTAAGGGTAACGTGATCAGTAGCTAAATCAGTGCGAGAGTTAAGTAAAGAATTAAGTTGTTAAGCATATAATTAATTTGGTGATGAGTTTATATATGACCCCAATCAATATAGAGAGATGGTGATTATGTAACTAATTGACTACTACTTTATGATATGTTAATGGGCTTTATGGGCCTAGGCTCCCAACAGTGCACGAGCGCCTGTCCCACCATCTCTGCCTCTTTCCTATTGGAAAGAAGCCTTTTGTGTTGTAATGTAATGTGGACTCATTGACATTCATCATCAACCCACATATTCATAATAATAAGTTTATTACAAAAAAAAGGACGACGAAAATGAGACTGAGACGTGTTCAAGATAAATTTATGGAAAACCCTCGGATGACTGTACTTATATATACGATTAGCTGAATCTCACATAACCATCTATAATTTTTTTTTCTAAAATTTTTGGGGGAATGAAAGAGATCAGATGTATACATTCAGGGTCATTTCAGTCTTTTTCACATCAATTTTTAATCAATTCTGACGGAAGTTAACATAAATGGGTTAGGTGAGAAAATTGTAGTTCTGGTGGGAGGGCGCTGGAAAAAAGATTGAAGGATAATTACGTGAAAAACAACTAATTATAGGTGTAGTCATCTGAGGTTGTCCTCATATTTATTCGTTTTGATTCTGCTCCAATCTCTCGTACTTTGTCTCGTTTACGTATGATCGAGTATTGAAAATTCTCGTTTCTTTAAAATCCGTCTCGAAATATGGTAAAATATTATTTATTTGTGTTTCAAATACATGGTGGGGTGGGATATGGTCTCCACATCAAAATTCTTTTGGAAAAATGGGTATTTTGTGTGATATAATAAGAGAGGAAGGATTGGAAAAGGAAATAAAGGAAATGATAAAGCGGGAGTGATGGAGGAAATGATGGTGGGATTGGTTTTGGTGCTCAACATCATTGGTTCCACACGTGTGAGAACTTGCTTTAATTATTATAGCTTAACACCTTTGGGATTAATTAAGTTAATCATGCAAAGGGCCTAATTGATTGCAAGTTTTTGAATTGGGTGTCATCATTACATCAAATAATTAAAAGGAAAGAGAAAGATAAAGCTAATTGTTTCTTTGTTTAGAAAAGTAATTGGGTTTTCTTCGAAATTGAATGGAAGATTGTATAGACATGAAAAACATGGATGGTTGGTTTTCTTGGAATCAGGAGTGTTTGGAAGAGAAAACATGGGAATTTTAATTAGATATCGATTCAATCATAATCTGTGTGGTGGGAGTGGGTACTTTGGTAACAGAGTCAGAAATCGAACTGAAATTACGATTGAAGAACCGAAAACCGTAGGTAACGATTCTGATTTTGGTTCTTAAAATAGAGAATTGAAAAGTTCGGTCCGATCCGGTATGATTCTTGACTGCTTCAGTTTAGTTCTGGACTCATGTCCACCCCTATAAATTATGAATTTTTTTTATGGGTGTAAACTATGAAATATTGTTTTGTTAATGGTGTTTTGGTTGAGGAAATGAGAGAGAGACTAATGTTAGAAATTAAACACAGGAGATTAAGTTAATCATCAATATGGGCTGAGCTTGGTTTAGGTGGGTTGGGCTAGGCTTAGTTTAGGTGGGCTGCTGGGTCATAATGATTGTGTGGGCTAGGCCAGATAGATATGGGCTGCTGCTAGACTAATGGTTCCGGGTTGGTTCAACCTTTCTAACCCGACAATCGGCCCAAATAGGCCGATTTAATTTTTTTTTCATTTTGTTACTCGTCCAGGGCGCACCGGGTTGAATCTAATGACTGATGGACTGGGGCAGGTTAGCAGATTGAGGTGTTTTTAAAGCAAATATGTATATATTAAGGACGGTATGTAACAACGGCCTTCATGAAATTGAGTGAGACATATTTCTCATATATAATTCAGTCATTATGAACAACCGAGTATCTGACCAAAGCATGAGCCGCCCATTAGCATTGTACCTAGAAAATGAAACAACAAGCAAAAGACTAATCGAAATGAAATGACGACAATTCCGTACAAGCATCCCTCACTAGCTGGGCAGCCTCTCGGTCCCCTGAATCGCTATGATAAGGCTCTGGTTGTCGGTCTCGATTGTTACTTCGATCCATTGATTCTCGGCTGCACAAGACATAGCCTCCCGGGCCGCTATCTATGGGTCCATCGAACCTGTCACTGAGTAGCTCTTGGCCGCTAAAACGTTCCCCAAGTTGTCCCTTAGAACCAAAAAAAAATCGTAAATACCCTTGACTCCTGGTTCACAGCTCCGTCCACGTTAAGCTTGAGCCTGGTCTCTTCCGGTGGCCTCCACCTCTGGTTTGGGACCCTCCGCGGAGCCCTTTGATGGCTCTGCTGGCTCGCCTCCCGTTCCTTCCTCCTACAATTTCTCTTTACCTTAATAGTTTCTGGAGATATTAGTCCATTTCTTGAGAATCATGAGAACTAAGATAGCGAGGATACATGGCGCGCGCTGACAGTGAGGACACGGGGCGCAATTGCCTTAAAAAAAATTTCAGTTTCACAACTCAAGACTCACTCGTTACCAACTTACCACCGCTTCCTGACAGAGTTTACTTTTAAGTTATAATATAAAACCCGACCCTCTTAACGGATCGCTGCCATCGCCTCTACCGAGCGAGCGCACTAGGAAAGACCACTTCCCGCTCCCTCCCTCAAAAACAGTAGAGGGGTGTTTTTAATTACAGTTTTGCCACTGCATTCGGCGAAATCAGGAGGAGAACAGAACACACTCGAATTTTCCCATAGCTCGCTCCAATGGAGGATTTGCAGATTGCTCTTCAAGATCGTGCTCTCACCATCTCCACGCTTCCAGGAAAAGGTCGCTGTCTCTTCACCACCAGGAATTTCTATCCAGGTCTCTCTCTCAATCCAAATATCATGTGTTGTTGTTGTTGTTCGATTGATGCCTCCGAACCCTGTCTGTTTCTCGGGAAAATGTAAAGCTCCTGGTTGGCATAGGTCTTTCTGGTACTCTCAAACACCCATGGAAGTTCCTAATTTTAAAGTATTGTTCTTGCCTTCAAGCTTTGGGCTCACATTTCATATCCTTTGAAGGAAAATATTTTTAGGGACGATGAATCATCTGTGTTACTGTTCGTTTATTGTTCTAGGGAAGCTACACTGACTGTTAGTTAAGTGTCAAAATTCAATACTCATGTGTATTTAAGTATCATTTTCCCATTGTTCTAATACTCTTGCAAATTTTAGGGTATGGTTGATTTCAGTTTGGAATTATATGCAATAATTTTATACTTGTTTGGGAAATGCTTAATTAGATTGGCTATGTTCTTGCTTCGAACGATCCGGGGACTAGATTAGTGGGTACTTCTTTACTATCCACGTAATGTTTTCAGCCTCTTCTGTAACTTGTTTTTTGTATGCCGCAGGTGAAGTAATTATAAGCCAGGATCCTTATGTCTTTGTACCAAATAACTCCTCGGTAGCAAGATGTGATAGATGCTTTGAATTGAGTAGCCTTAAGAAATGCTCATCTTGTCAGGTGGTGTGGTACTGTGGTAGCGTATGTCAGGTGTGTAATAGTTAGGCAATGTGTATTTTCATGTTCGGTGAAATAATGATTATATTTGACTTGCCATCTCTTAGAGCTGCTGATTTGGTTTGTATTTGTTCTGTTTGCTACCATGTAGATATGGCCATCTATCACTCAATAGTATATGTACACTAACATGTTATCTACTGTAATTTCTGATTTGGATATTGTAATCGTCAATTTTCAATTTTTCATGAAAATCTGCATACCAAATATGTTATCTACTGTAATTTCTGAATTCAACTATTTAAGTACATCTCCATTGCAAACTAAAATAAAATGAGCGTCCTTGAGGCTTGATAATATCGTTAACACGTATATGCTATGCACAAGAATGAAAAATGTTATTTTTCCCTTCAAAAGACCAAGATAAGTAGAATGAATTTTAATAAACTGAAAGGCTCGCTGCCACTTGACTGATTCAGCCTCTTAGCGAACATGATATATTGTCATTTACCAAACTAATTGAGTAAATATGCATTTACTGGCCACATGTTTTGTAATTATTAGAAAATGGACTGGAAGTTGCATCGACTTGAATGCCAAGCTCTCTCAAAGCTTGATAAGGATAGAAGGAAATTGATTACACCCTCTATACGTCTGATGGTGAAACTTTGCATCCGAAGAAAACTGCAAAATGAGAAGGTATATTATCTTATCCAGGTTTCCGGCTACTCTTTTGACTATTTATCCACAGTGCTCTCTTTTCAATTTCTTTGTTATTTTAGCCAGGGCTTATTATATGGTAATCATGACCCAGTAATGCTTTGTGGTGACAGAGGTTTGGTACTGTCTCTAGGCCATAAGTTCCCTCATAGAGAATGTATTATTATGTGCTATCACTCATCATATGGACTATGATCCTTTGTTATGTTTCTCTAGCAAGCATCTTATCACGTGCAAAACAATTATTTCTTGTTAAGTGCATGGTTAGTGGAGCGATTGCTTGGGTGTGAAAGGACTTGCATGTTTGATTTCCTTACTACTGTTCCATCTCTAGTCTGCTTTTGTGACATGGTATAGTTTCCATCCATGCTACTGATTAGCATCTATTTGTTAAACCATTTGCAATTTCGTTTATACAGCAGTAAATTTAATTCAATATGCAGCAAAATAATGAGTTGCTAGCATCAAATGTCTTTTTCAGAGCCTCTTCAATTCCATCCACATAAAAGTTCTGTAGATGATAGTGACCTCCGTACTCATGAACTTCTGTGTATTGACAGCATTTTCTGAGCTCATACAGTCTCGTGCATGATGTAAACAGAAAAAGATAATGTAGAAAAAAGATATTAGAAATTTGAAGGTGCAAATATTTTGCATTGGAATAACAAGTCCAACTAGTATCTGGGCAGATGTAATTTGGGAATATTATTACATCAGAGACTGCCACATAGATTGGAAAAAAGTGAAAGTCTTCTGTTACTTTTGCAAGAATTTCTGTTCATTGATTGGCCAAAATGGCTTTTATAGTACAAATGCGTAATTCAATTTTGTTTTGTTGGCTTTGTAAAAATTTATTCTGTCATTACAGATGACAAATTTAGCATCGCTTCAAGCTCTCATACTTGATTATGTTTTACTGCCAGGCCATCCCTACTACTGTTACAGACAATTATTGTTTAGTGGATGCTCTTGTGGCGCGTATCCTTCCCTATTGAAGTGCCTGTGTTCCGTATGGACAATCTATCTGTTTCCCGAATTTATGGAACTCTTTTCTTTAACCTTCATATTTATGCAGACATGTCTGATATTGATGAAAAACAGTTGGTACTTTATGCACAGATGGCTAACCTTGTCAACTTGATACTTCAGTGGCCAGAGATGAACATAAAAGAGATTGCAGAAAACTTCTCCAAGGTTATTGGTTGAATAAATTTTAGGCAAAGTGTTTTAGACACGTTTCTTGCTATGGTCACCTCAAATTTTATAAATGAACCTCCTCCAGTAGTCCAGGACTGCGTTCAAGTTTCTTAAACGAGAATCCTCGATAGTCTGCTCTTATAATAATTCTGTCTTTTATGGGCGAACTACAGTTGTTAACTGAATAACAAAACCAAAAGTTAGTATACTAAGTCAAACACCTAGGGGCTGTCTTAAGCACTGATGCATACTACCAAAGGGTTGTCTAAACTGCTTGAGTTGATGATATCCAAAACTAGGTGGTTCATCCACATACAACTCCAAGTAGGCAATATATATACATGCAAGGATAGCCTAATTTGTATTATTCACTTTTACATCTGAAGTTCTGATTGATCCAATCGAAATCAAACTTTTCTTTATTGAATGCAGCTTGCATGCAATGCACATGCCATTTGTGACAGTGAATTGAGACCGCTGGGGACAGGACTCTTTCCTGTCATTTCCATTATTAACCACAGGTAACTGCTTTTGCTGATTCACGTGTTTGCCATGCATTATCTCATTGCTAGGTCTGCTAAAATGGTTCTTGTATTTTAGCTGCATCCCCAATTCTGTTTTGGTGTTTGAGGGAAGCGCAGCTGTTGTTCGTGCTGTGCAGTATATACCCAAGGGTGCCGAGGTACTACCTTTTTCCGAAATCTGTTGTTTTTGCAGTAAAGATAAGGAAGAAAATAAAGAGAAATTAGTCCGAGATTAGCATCAATTAAGAAGTTATAGAATATATCCTCGAGTGAAAGGGTAATAAGTATAAACTGTTTAACAAACATGCAGATAAACTTCTCTAGAAAAACACTTATCCTTATAACACTACGTCGGTGCGAAACAACTTCAAGCAATTTACGACAGTGCAAAACATCTTGACACCAAATTAAAACACATGACAAACGAATGATCTCCGATGAACAGTGTCATGAACAATAGCGGGTGAACAATATTTTTTTTCTGTGGAGAAAATGAAGAAAAACAGAACAATAATGCATTGACCACCGCTAAACCATAAGCAATGAGTAGGCAAAGCCACACACGTCTAGATCGAACCTAACCCTAGAAGTATATAATATATAACATTATTGATATTGAATTACAATAGAAAGTTCCCTTATATAAGAAATATAAGAAATGATAGGAAACAAACTAAATAAGTAAGCATAATACCAATAGGTAATAAAGTAAACCCTAATATTAATTAACTGTTTTAATAACAATTATGCTTTTGATTTTGATGAATCATGCCTTTTCCCACTCAATAGAGCTTTGATAATGATAACGCTTCACAACCAAGCCCACTTGAGCCTGATCCCTTACCAACAGTATCCCTCTATAAGTTGGTTGAACTTAAGTAATTGAGACATGAAAGAATGTGGAAGGGTGGAAAGTCCAGCATTAAAAATCAAACCTTTTATCTTTGCAGATAGTCAAGTAGAACACTTGTTTTAGGACAAAAGGACTATTATTTCTTTTTCTATCACCACATCAAGTCTAATATAATACATTTGCTTATATTTGATAAAGGTATCAATAAGCTACATAGAAACTTCTGGAAGTACAATGACTCGGCAAAAGGCTCTCAGAGAACAATACTTTTTCACTTGCTCATGTCCCCGTTGCATCATAGTGGTACTTGCTACTATAAATTTCTGAAAGCTAATTTTTTCAGCATTTTACGGAAAGAACTTGAGATCCTACATCTATGACTTCTGATTGATTTCTATGTATTGAAGGGTCAATGTGATGATATCCAAGAGAGTGCAATTTTAGAAGGTTATAGGTGTAAAGATGCTGGGTGCAATGGGTTCCTGCTACGTGGTTCTGGTATATTACAAATATTAATGAATGGTTAGATGGCTCTGGCAATTATTTTCATACCTTTCTGTTTGGATACCCACAGATGACAAGGGATTTACATGCCAGCAGTGTGGATTTGTTAGGGACAAGGAAGAGATAAAAAACATTGCAAGTGAATTAAAGTTGGTCTCAAAGTCTCTTCCATCCATTACTTCTGGTCGTATCCTTCCTTAACTGCTTTTGCTTGCAAATAGTACACCTGTGACATATCTATACTATGGTTTCTATATTAAATGAAATTTCCTAAAATATCCTTCTTAATTTCTGTTTAGTTTGCATATATTTTTATTCTCTTCTTTGTTCTGGATTCCTTTGTTCTTTATTAGCTCTAGTCATGTTAGACTCTGTTTACACACATGCATACATATGTACTTTCTCAGGCAATATGTTTTTGCACCCTGTACTGTCAATTTTTGAACTCTTAGTCCCTAATTAAGATTGAAAATGATTTTAGCCCCTAGATTATCAATTTGTTTTGGTTTATCCTCATATACCCCCTAGTGTAATGAAAATGACTATTATGTACCTTTTAACCCTTCAAATTTTCATATGCATGTCATTTGAATTAGAAAGGAAAAATAAAGATGCACAAGTTTAAGATCCATTATCTGTTTTGAGTGTTTTTTTTACTTCATGTATTTTTTGAGGGAAAATGATTGGAAATTTAGATTTTTAAAAACATGGAGCTCTATGGACCAAATTAGTAAATATCATTTTTACTTTTTATATTCATCCTAACTTTAAAAACTTGCAAAAAGAATTGAAGTGAGGAGCAAGGTAATCATTTTGGTTACGCTGGTGGATAAACAAAATGGGACAAATCAAGGGTTTAAATCAAACAAAATCCTAACTAGTGTTAAAACTAAAAATTGACTGTTCATGGGTGCAAAACCATGTTACTCATATTTTCTTGACTGATTATAGATTATCAGGAAGCTCTTTCAATGTACAAGATGATTGAAGCACTACAGATGGAATTGTACCATCCTCACTCAATCAGTTTAATGCAAACTCGGGACAAACTTCTAAAGGTAACTTTTTGAGTTATCTTCTGTACATGTATGTCAATTGAATAATATGGAAAACACTCATTGTTAGAGAGGTTAAATATAATTAGGGATTAATTTAGTTGTTTCTTATTACTAGTCTGTTTTCTTGTCCTTGTTCATTTCTTTTTTTATGTAGGACTGTTCACTGTGTAAATTTGGGTATTCGGTCATCAATGAGTCTAGAATATATTAGATTGATAACTGAATATTAAAAATACAACGGGTGATCCCTTTATAGTTTATCTACGGAACAGTCCTACATAAAAAGGAAACGAAACTAGGACAATGAAGTAGACTAGTAATAGAAAACTGACTAAATTCATTCCTAAATATACTGAACTACTGTAACAGTTAATTAAATGTTGGTAACATTAATTGTTCAAGTTTCTTTGGGCACTAAACTAGAACTTGAGTGAGTAGCTTAAGTTGAATTGATGTACTTAAGAGATGTTTTATTTTCTGAACTATATTTTAGTATCGGGCAAACAGATAGTTAAGTTGTTCAGTAAAGAAATAAGATTAGCAACCTTACAAAGAAAAATCTCTTTAATTTTGCTATAAGGCTCAAAGTATATTATCCACCATAGTGAATTTGATGTTACTGCTTAATAATGTGTAGGAAGTAAATCTATATTCCATTTTCAAGTAAAATACGCAGTAAGTTTGCATGATTAACTTTAGTCATCTTTGTTGGAGACTCAGATTTTGCTACAATATATAATGCTTTTATGATTCTTGTCGTGTTGTTAGAATTTCACACTTGGTAATGTCTCTGAAACTGTGATTATTCGATGAATTTATAGTTTACATCTTAATTCATCTTTTCAGATTTTGATGGAGATGGAAGATTGGAGAGAGGCACTGATATATTGCAGAATGACCATTCCTGTTTATGAAAGTGTGTTATTCTTTCCTTGCGCTTTATCATTGCTATGACCTCCTTCATTGTTTTTATTTTTATTTTTATTTTCATTTTCATTTATAGATTTTCTGTTACTATAGTTAAGCAAAAAAAATTTACAACCAAAGTGCACTGTAGCTGCATCATCAGAGATCATTTTTTGTATTTGTTCGCTGCATATTTACACTTCTGTTTATAGAAATACTCTTAGAAAGAATAGCATTCAGAATCATTTTGGTTGAAACGTAAGCTGCTAGTGGTGAAAATAATAATTGTTGCGGATGTCCTCAACTTGACCTTCTATCATGCAGGAGCATATCCAGGATCCCACCCCTTGCTTGGACTGCAATATTACACCTGTGGGAAGATTGAATGGTTAGTATCTATCAAAAGAGTGTTTGCTTCTTTGTAAACTCATACTCATGATGGTTGTGTTTTTCAAAACTTCCTACAACTTATGATTGTTTCTCATGAGTTATCCCATACTTGTATTTATGATCAGAAGTTGAAACAACGGTAACGGTTTTTTGATTGGGTAAGAGTTCATCAAGTTTAACCAGTGTAATCTCAAATAGGATTTGACCTTAATGGAAAACAACTAACTGTTATTAACAATTTGTAAGTTGCATTGTTATTAACTTCACTGAAAAATGTATTCAATAACTAAAATACCTCTAAATTTTTATTTAATGTGGAGTTTCCATGAATCGTGACAGGTTATTAGGGAACACAGAGGACGCTATCAAATCCTTTACTAAGGCAGCGGATATACTCAGAACCACTCATGGAACAAATACATCTTTCATGAAGGAGCTCTTGGTGAAGTTGGAGGAAGCACGTGCCGAGGCTGCTTATAAGCAGTCACCAAGAGACTGAAAATGTAAAATCACTAATCAGATTGCATTTACTGATCCATTACTCTGAGAAAGCAAGTGACCATATATAGTTTTAGTTATAGGTCCGCATAGTTGGTTTGGCGGTGTTGATTTTTAGTAGGTGTAGAAGCAGAGAGCATAATAGCATGGAAGCTTCATACTAATTCATTGTAATGAGTTTGAATTTGGGCCACAATGCCCTCTGTGCACCAAAGCAGTCCTTTTTTGCAAAATTTATTTCTTCAATTGTCAATTGAGTAAAATTCTAGATATGTATACTTGTATTATTTGCATTGGCACCCACTCATAGAAAGGTGTAACAAATTAACAATTAGCAAGCAAATCAGTCACCAAAATGGGTTTTGTCATCCCTTTAATTATGTGATGATACATTTTCGATTAAGAAAAGTTAAGCAAGTTGTTTAATAGCCCAATCATCCATGTCCTCCAATACTTGCCATATTTTGCTTTCCTTTTCCCAGTTCCACACATTCTTCATACTTGAGCTTCCACCGCCTTGTGTCATTTTATATGAACTCTCAAATCCCTGAGCAACAAATTACAACATTTTGAGATTAAGTACATTTAACTTTGTTTTTGACTTATTCGAATTGAAATTCAATTAAAACATGATCCAATAAGATTATACGACCATGCAACTACTCTTACACTCCAGTAAACAGCTATAATATCATGTCATTACTATTCTTTGCATATGTTGAAACTAAAACAAAATGAGGTTCTATTTTTTATAAGCTTCCTCCAATTAGGTCTTAATTCTTATACACTCCACATATAAAAGCATTGTATTACAATAAGAAAAGGGAATCATTACTGAAGTATTGAACCAAATTACAAGTTAAAAGGGAATTGAAGATATCTGGAATTCAATTTATTTTCATTTCAGGACTGAGCTGATTGTAATGTTTACACAAGCTGTAGTTACGTGTCACTTGGTATTCACACAATCAAAATAATGAGGCTGTCACAGTAAAACAGTATCCAATGCCAATCCTTATTTCCGGAATATCTAAGATAAATTATCATGCGAGATGAAGCTTATCAAGCAGATTAACCTATGCAAAATGCCATATGTTTATTAATATGGAGATGAGACACTTACCTGTGTAGAGAAAGATAAAATAGGAAATTCATTTGCATATTCTAGCCCATCACTATTGGCGTGTATGTTAAGTGATTGTTTTGCAACCAAACATGCCGACTGTGCATCAAGTATTCCAACTTCCACCATCCTCTTCAACACTCTACATTGATATATCTTCCCTCTACGACAAAGTGAAAACCATTTACTACTACTATATCTTGCTTTCTATGATTAAATTATAAATTACATACGAATCAAGTACCAAAGCGAGAAGTAAAATACAACAAGAGCAGCTTTTAGTTTACACACCTAGTGCAGTCCCTTAGGGGTGACCGAAGCTCTGGTGCAGGTATCATTCCGGCAAGCATTGTCGACTCCGCAAGACTTAGAAGAGATGGATGCTTCCCGAAATAGAAAAAGGATGCTGATTCAATTCCATAAATACCATGTCCCCAGTATATCTGTTAAATTACCCTCTTATAATAAGCTCAATAAATGCGAGAAGGGATAAGAACGCAATGGTACAACTCCAAATTCAAGAACTTCAAGCTTATCAGATCCATTATTCCATAGGAGTAGAGTAGTGAAATCATTGCCAGAGAGACCTTCACGGGCCTACATAACTATGCCAAAGTTTCTGTCCATGTACAATATTCTCACAACATTTGTCGACAAGTTGATTATGTAAACAAAACTAATAGCATTTAAGAGAGGACTAACCATGTTCCGTTGCAATCTTACTGAATTAATAACACAAATGACCCTTTCCCAGCATAACCAATTCCAATTGCACTCTCCAAGGTCAACATTACTTTGACAATCCGGAAAACACCAGAGCTTGTTATATATTAACATATCTGCAAAAGTACAAACTTATTTCCTCCATCTTTTATTTCTCCACCATAATGACTGTACCTTCTAGAATCATAAATCTTAAGCGAATTGCTACCATTCAGTGGACAATATTCAAAAATGAAAGTATCCATTTTGTTGGTTTTTGTTAGTCAAACTTGAGTCTAAGTTTTCAGTCTTGTTCAAATCTCCATTAGATCATATTTTTTTCCAACAAGAGCCCTCGCATTTCTGGACTCCTTTAGGCTCAATTACACCCTTGTCCTCACTTATCTTAATACAATGTACAAAACAACCTACAGCTGAAAGTTAACAAATTTATCATGATTTAGCAATGTACATATTATATTATGTCATGTACGATCATTGACAATCACATCCAGTGTTCTAAAAATCGGGCCAGGCGGGCGCCAAAGCGGAGAATTTTAGAACACCGGCCCGATTTCACATAATCGGGCAAATTAAGCCAGCTAGGCAGGTTTAGGCTGAATTAGGCGGGTCTAGGCTATTTCTTTTTCTAAAATTGATTTTTTAAAATGCCAGAAAACAAAATAATTTATACTAATAGATACTTTTGGTACTTTTATTGTTTTTGAAGGACATGAATGTAACAAATCTTAAAATTTTATATCCTAAATATTTATAACTATTATTTG